>NMRA01001099.1:0-46610 GCA_002633005.1 Phoronis australis | reverse complement strand
TTTCCACCCGGGTGAAAATAATTTCCACCTAGGTTGAAATAGTTTCCACCCGGGTGAAAATAATTTCCACCTAGGTTGAAATAATTTCCACCTAGGTTGAAATAGTTTCCACCCGGGTGAAAATAATTTCCAGCTAGGTTGAAATATTTTCCACCTGGGTGAAAATAATTTCCACCTAGGTTGAAATAATTTCCACCCAGGTTGAAATAGTTTCCACCCGGGTGAAAATAATTTCCACCTAGGTTGAAATAATTTCCACCTAGGTTGAAATAGCTTCCACCCGGGTGAAAATAATTTCCATCTAGGTTGAAATATTTTCCACCTAAGTTGAAATAGTTTCCACCCGGGTGAAAATAATTTCCACCTAGGTTGAAATAGCTTCCACCCGGGTGAAAATAATTTCCACCTAGGTTGAAATATTTCCTCCTAGGTGGAAAAGGAAAAATAAAAAATTAATAAACTAAAATAGCGATGATACTTTCGGGCCACCGTAGTATATACAATAAACAGGCAACAACTATCAAAATGTTGATCTTCATCCCGTTCACTCCAGAGTGCGATCTTCTCTTTCCGGCCATCCTTGTTTTCAAGTTCTTGAACATGTCTTCACAAGCTGATGCAACAAAAGAGTGAGCGAAAGGCACACGTGTACGCCACACAACGTAAAGACTGAAATTCCCTAACGGTGTTATCGGTAAACTCGTTTCATACAATGTTCGTCAATTTCCGTGTGAGGTTATCGCGTTCAGTAGCGCCAAACCCGAACCTCGTGTTTTTTAGCATCTTCATATAATTTTAAGTGACATTCTCGGTTAGAAATGAGACTTTCTCAGCCAAGTCGCAACACGGGACCGAGCCCACAATTTCAGCCCACGTAATCCAACGCCCTTCCGGTGGAGCTAAACACCACTTGATAAATGACAGAGTATTTTAAGCGTATTTTAAACTGGTAAAGTCACCGCCCTTAATCTCAGCAAATGCTTGACAGACAACGCCAACTAAAATAAAATCGCAAAAACGTAACAGATTTTGTTGTTTTGTAGGTCCGGTCACAGCTAATAACTTCAAAAAACCTATCCCGTCTAACAGTAATCTAAAAATGCGCTAAACAGACATGTCCCATTAAAGATGTAAAATTTGCATGCTTCTAACTTTGCTAATATATAGCATAAACAAAACGACAATGCTATTTTAACATGATCTAGGTTAAACAAGCTGCTGTTGTATTCATTGACAATTTGTGAATGTGAAAACAAAACACTCTTAAATAGGGGACATTTGCACTAATGACGTACCTCGCAGGCTCACATAGCCCGCATCATGCAGTGTTATTCCCCAGCACCACGTCACGATACTTACTGGACAAGGTTCAGTGATTTGCGGCGGATCATTTTCCCCATAACACTCGTTCTTAAAAACATTTGGCAATTTTCAACCTAGTCACATACTCGCTATATGTTGTGTTTCTAACTAATTTTGCCAAATAATCATTGACATAAGGAATTAGCCTGAAAGTTCCCCTTTAAATGCATTCTCGCTTCCTTTGTTGTTTGGCCCAATGCCTTGGTACTCTGGTACTTTTATGGAAACGTTGTGTGTTCTCTGGTCAAATCTAATAATTTCAAGAAGTCTATCCCGTCTATCAATAATCATAAAAAACGTTTTTCGGCCGTGAAACCCATAATGTCTCTTTAAACTGGGAATTATTTCTGAAACGAAGGCAAGGAATTTTAATTAAAATTGCTTCTGGTTGGTGTTCTACACCGGTACTTGAGGCGACCTTCCAAGTGTTACATATACGCTACAGTGCAGGGCGACTCGTGTTTCTTGATTAGAATCACCAGAAACTGCATACACGGTTGCAAATGGACAACCGCGAGTCGCTATGCAGTGTTCCTCCACTGATGGCACACATTTACCGATTTCCTAAGCGGAAAATACACCTTCGTGTAAGCTGCTGAAAAACTGTATTTTGCTACGGTCCATGCTGCCGGTGGAACCTTCCATTAAACTAGTACGAAGCAATAACAGCACACTCCACGTATGTTAATTCGGTGACATCCGAGAAGCGTTAGTGCTAGTCGCTTTCTTACAAATATTAATGATAATTGATTTTGGGTAAATCCCCATGTTGTTCATTTCCGAGACGGTATTTTTCAAATTGACTCTGCGTTCCTATTAATATAAGTATAAATTAGTGTTGTTCTGATCGAACAGTTTTGTGAAAGTTTACAAGTTGAATGCTGCGGTGAAACAAATATAGAGGTAAGTAAAGTTTGTCGTCTTTATTTAAAGGTGCAAAAAGCTCGCACTTTTTGTCAAAGAACTCTCGATTTAGTCCATGTTATTCTTTTCTCAGCTTTAGTAGAAATTATTTTAACGACTGAGAACAAGTGGAAGATCATTATTGTTGCACACGCGCTTCGTGACGTCAGATTATCACGGCGGCTTAATTTGGCAGTAAAAAGTTTCAATATTTTAACGCAACCGATTCCAATGCGTTAAGAACTCGATCGTGACGTTGGTCTGGAAGCTCAAACACGGCTGTGAAAAAAATCGTTTTTGACATAAGAACACGGTTCATAGATACTTTAATTATCAAGACAAACGGTAACGCAAGGCATGTTTTCGTTCAAAAGCAGAACGAAGTTTGTTTTAGAACAAGGTGGGTGTAATTCAGCTTATAAGTGTATCCAGGACGCCAAAAGACCCCTAGAAAAATATCTTGATAACCGGCAACGAACGTTGTGTAATGTCGCTTTACTTGATAACACGCGTAATTAGCTCAAATCACATTTTCTCAATTAAGGACAATGGCAATTTATCATTGACCACCACACCTAATGAGCTTTTATTCTAACAGAAGCTTCATATTTGATCAAATGGATACCAGGCCCACATCATATGCTGGAACAAAGGCAAACACAACTTGGAAAAATTCGCGAGTTTAAGTTCAGGGCTGAGTTGCATAAAACTTCAAAAGTTATCCGCTGGATAAGTTACATTGTTGTATGACGTCAGGTGCATTGTTCAACAATAACAACGTGACACGTGATAAAGCGACGTCATTGTTGCTATACGGCGTATAACTTTTATGCAACTGGGCCCAAATGTTATGAAAACCCATATTTATATATTCTTTTCGGTTGTAGGCAGTCTTGCCTGGTTTTGTGGATTCCTAAACGCAGAATGTTGGATGAAAGAGTTCCGGGGAACGCTTACATGTTCGCATTTATTAAGCTTTAATGATATGTAGAACGACATTGACAAGTGTGTGTATTAAGCAAAATATGAATAAAACTTTTGATCTTAATTTTTTAAAAGTTCTCATTTTCTGAATGTAGAAAGTCTTCAGAATTTGAGTTTTGACTTTTTACCGAATTACCATTGATAAGGTCACGGGACTGTGCCGCTTAGTAAAATTCAGCACCAAGAAAGTTACATCGATAGCGACACAATGATATCGTTAACATGATCAAGTATCATTCGATGTAAATGTTCAAGATGAAGTCTTTATATGATTTTTAGAAGGTAATCAAATTTGAACATTTATCTAGGGTTCTACATGTACTTAAAACCATTCTGCGGTATTCAACAAACACAAAACTCATCCTCTTAACAACAATGGCAGGAGATCGGAGTGTGTGCTGTGGATTCTAAAAATGTAAGTGTTCTTTCTCATTTCCTATTATTGATATGCAAAACTCCTGTTATTGAAACCGGCTGAGCGCTGTTCTAAGTATTCTATTTGTTTCCATTACAGAAAATTCACCAGAGCATAGTCATTTTTCAACTGTTGATTTATTTTAAAACCAATGAATGAACAAACCACAGACATTCTAGTAAATTAAGGTTTACTAAGTGGAAAATGGTTATTGTCGTGAAATCAAGGAAATGTCACGTTAGTTGGTTTTAACATTTTTTTTTGGTTTGGTGTACTCAACAAATTTTTACCGATTTACTGTGCTAAATTGTGTTAAGACAACTTGAAAACGTTGGAAAGAGCATGACAAGTGTCAAAATGAGCTTGCGAGGTGGCTGCGGAGGCTTTTTTGTGTCTATTTAATTGCCGGAGTCGATAGCAAGCCTCCAAACACTTGAAAATCGTACACGTTGTGGAATGCACGCCAACGTATTGCCGTGTCATTCTTACGTAGGAAAAAAAAGAGATGCGATATACCTCTTTCTTGATCGCCGCCATTTTGATACGCGCAAAAGTTGCTGGGAAATTTGTTGGTGTTCGGAGGAGATTCCTCAACTGCACGCTTGCAAGGTGCTGCGTGTGAGTGTTATAATCAGGTCGACCAAAGAGACAGGTAGATTCAAATCCGGTTATAGGTTTTACCTATCACTTGCTGACTTAGTGTCGTGAAAAAAGTATACGAAGGTGGTCAAATTTCATCAATAAGATAAACGTATGCACAACAATTTTTAATCTCCGTTATAGAAAAACACACTCCGACATAATCCGAAATTCTGTTTTCTCCCTTTTACAGTGCTGTTAAGGTTACGTCAAAATACAAAACATGCCAAAATTCTCTGAAGGTGATATTGAGTATCGGAAAATGAAATAGGAAATTTATTTAGATACGTCCCATCTCGTCCTCTCTATTTTCTGATACTTTTAGGGTTACGTCTAAAATACAAAACATATCAAAATTTTCTGAAGGATATTTCCAATTTTATAAAAATGATAATTTTGATAATTCGGTTGGAAAATGTGCGATTTTCTGGAAAACTAGGTGAGTTGTAGGTCAAGACAGATGGAATTCGGTGAATCGTGAGAGCTAAGCAGTGGGGTAGTTAGTTAATTCTAGTTTAGCCCCTACAAAAAAGATGCACTGGCACTACAATAAACGCGTAGCCTCGTAATAAATATCGGTCTCGGATGGTTGCAGTTATGGTAATTACATTGTATTGCTTGCAAAATTTGCCTTCTCAGGTTCCGAAATATGATCAGTTTTTCATTTGCACGAAAATAAATATCATAATTTAAACAGGACTTGCTATGGTTACGGTACATGAGCTTAGTAGCCTCAGGCGTTTGTACTCGAAACTAGCTAAAGCTGAGGGTTAACCGAACAAACTTTGGAGACAATAGTTACATTCCGAGAAAATAAAAACTCCGGCATGTTTCTCGTTGATGGCCGTTCCCATCCCGTTAGGGAATTCTTAGGAGGGAATTTATGTCTAGAGCCCTTTGCTTCATTTTCTTGCATACGGGAGGGGGATGCCCAAAGATAAAGAGAATAAATAAAATTCTGGACTACTTAACAGATTTGATGACGACTTCGCGTTAATAGCATGCAGAAGGGGGAGGGGACGGGGCCATTGCCCTGGGCACCCACATCTAGCAGCATCCAATAACTACATGAATGAACTTTTTGATATTGTGACTGATTTACAGTTAAATTGACTAAAGTTTGTATAATGTTTCATTTTTTTACTTTTCTTAGTACTTGGATTTGAGTAGAGAGAGAGGCATCAAAAAATCGCCCCGGGCATCACCAAACCTCTGCACGCTTCTGCTTAGTCTCCCCTTCACGGAGACGTCTACTGATCGAATGCCAACAGGTTGGGGAGTCGAACTGGGCGGGAATTACATCAATACCCACGTGACGGAGATTCCCGCCAAGTTCGACACACCAACCAGCCGGCATTCGATTAGCAGAAGTCTCCGTGATGGGGACGCTGCGTCATCATCAAAACTAGGAAGTCCGATACTAGACTTATTCCCAATCATATTTATTACACAACTGGATGACTAACATACAATTCGGTTAGTTTATCTGAAGTTGGATGATTTTGTTGTGTTTTATTCACTCTTAGTGTTTTAAGATTTATTAAATTCCTAAATCTAAAACTTGTCGACTATACTGCAAAAGATCCAATATTCTAATAAACTCGCTCCTTGTTCAGTTACTCAACTGTTTGGCCAAGTTGTGTGCGCCAAAATTTCGTTTACCGCCACACGCAATTTCTCATACATTCGCACGCGTCTAAATGAGCGTATGTACGGTAGCGTTCTACAATTTGAGTTATTAGCAAGTAGAAATGAAATAATGTATCCGGTGGAAAACGACATTTTTCCTCTATGTCAGCATGAAGTACATGTATGTACAGCTATATATGCATGAGTTATGGGCATTTTGTGTCAAAGATAATTGTACATATAGCGTATACGAGAGATGCCACAGACGCATTATTAAAAACCAGCTTAATTACATGTCACACAAAATTTGATCCGACCAAATTGTCATTGAAAATGTAACGATTCACATAGAACTTAGAATAGGTTTACCATAAACTGGAGTTATTGTTTTTCCGAAGTGGTAGCACATATAAAATTGCCCGTCATATTTTATCCAGTGTGATTCCTAATCTAGAGTGTCTACTAGATGAGACCGATAATCCATCCGTGATCGATGCCTTGTCAACATTTCATCGCGGCATTTAATTCTTACGCAAATTTATTGATGTGAAGAGTTAAAGTAAAAAGGATGGGTAAAGGATTCTATAGGCACTGCTGGGGTGTAGAGTGTAGGTCACGCGGTGTGGATAGTTCGGACAAACGCCGCCAGGCCACGCGGTTGTGACTTATCGACGACCGGGCGACAGTGTGTATGGCGAGTGCGACAATATATGCCGTCAACATCGACAAATATTGTCACCTGGGCCACCGATGTAGTAACTGTTGTCCCACAATTGAAACAAGCGCGAAGCAAGTAAGACGGAAGTCGAACCTAGTCTGCAAGCAGCTGCAGCGACAGGTTCTTTGCGATATGTTTTCGAAGATATTTCACTGAAACTGTTGCCACATAGAGCCACATTAGCTCTGAATAAATGAGTCTCGAGGACGGAAATGAAGTATTGCCCACAGCGGCATGTTCACGATACCACGCTTAATTTGACAACGTTCAAATATTACGTCACCCATGACACACAAAGGTTCATTCACAAACATGCAGGTAACGAAGGTTCCAGAAGTTGTTTGGCAGCGGCATAATATTATAAGGACAACATGGCAAACTCCGACTTCCGTCGTACTTGCTTCGCGCTTATGGCAGTTGTAGAAAAATGGTCACTACATTGGTGGCCCAGGTGACAATGTGTGTCGATGTTGACGTCATATATTGTCGCACTCGGCATACACACTGTCGCCCGGCCGTCGATAAGTCACGACAGCGTTGCCGCGGCCTGGCTGCGTTTGTCCCGGAACTATCCACACCGCGTGACCTGCTCTCGTACGGTTTGTACGTCCCCGTCCCCTGATTGGGAACGATTTATAGCTTGATTGACGCGTCAGAACTGTCCCGAGGTATCGCTGGTAGGCACTGGTGGGCTAATCGAAATGGCACTCCTATTAGGGTTTCGAAGTGGGAAAACCACGTCATTCTTGCTGGGGTTTCGAAAGTTGGTCAGTGCCAATGCAGTGCACAGAGAGCAATCTGAACACAAAAGTCATTTTGAGTAACTCCTGAAATAAGCAGCACAGCCTGATTGAAATGAATGTTAATATTTTACAAAATTCTGTTAAAACTCAGAGATTTTCAATTCAATTTTCGTTGAAGATGTAAAGTCGATACGGAGGCTGACTGACCCAAAACATCAAGGCACAGATTAATGTTATTAACGTAATGTGGCACTATTTTGGCAAAAGCTATCAACTCCACTTGGCCTGGTAACAGCATTGTAGGATATCTCATAGTCGATAGTTCATGTACAAAAACGGTTTGCATCGTTCCGCTATCACGTACATTGTATATTTGACTTCTTTATGTGGAAACTTGTTGCATGTTAAAGGCTGTAGAAAATACACAAAGCACCGTTTGTTTGACATTTTGTTTTAATTCCACGCATAATCAATTATCCGGAGTGTAACAAGTTCTTATTGGCCCTACGTATCCTAAACGAAACAAGAGTACACTCTGTAGGAAAAGGTTTGCGCGGGGCTGCGTTGCGCAGACCCAAGAATCTCGCGAAAACGCAGGAACACGCAAGATATCGTCACGCATTCCAAGCGAAACATACGATCACACTAGCTTCTCTCGCAAGTGTTTTAAGTGTACGGAACGCAGCCCTGGTTTACGTTAATGCTGCTCATTTTATTACGAGCTATCACCACCGTAGTATACGCAGTGACCTAGGGTCGGGGTCTAATCCTTGTATTCAAAATCAAATTCCAAACAATTTTTGAAATTTTTCGTTTTATTTTTGTGCAAAGTCAAGACATATATCTGTTGTTTTGTGCAAGAGTGCACTTTGGTTTACGTGGCTATTTTTATATTCTTAGTTTCTACTTGATGAACTCAGCATTAGAAAATAAAAATTTCGAGTCTGAATTCGAAGCTTCGAATTTTTAATCGAAATCTCAAAAATTGTCAAAAAAATTCGAATTCGATTTCGAGATTAAACTCCGATCCCTGGTGTGCGTTCCGTAGACGCGAGAACCTTGAAAAAAACGCAAGATCTCGCAAAACTTCTCGAGATATCGCCATCCATAACGAACAAAGCGCACTTAGCTTCCTTTGCGAGGTTCTTGCGTCTACGGCCTGTTACATGGGTGCTGCCGTTTTCAAGCGGCATCTACTTGGTATCAGTAAAGGTAACAGGGTCAGTCTTTGTTGCTAGGTTACTCGACGTCATTTTTACTACGAATCACGCGTCAGAAGAGATTGTAAACGACAGCTCCAGCTAGAAACTAGTCTGACCCGCGAGGGTATATATGCTCTTTCGCAATTCTCATATTTTGTTCTCTTTGATGCGATTGTAATGTCAAAGCACTTTCACCACCGTTTTGCAGTGTAGGGAGTACGCGCATGCAATCATCCTGTTAAAATTCGTGTCATGATGTCGTACACGAATTCCTGTACAATTTTAAAAACTTTTACGTGGTGCTTAAGGATATTCAGGGCCCAATCATTCTCCAGAAACAAAAACTCTCGGAAAGCAAATGGCTGCGACTACTTGCATTATTTTTTTAAAAATTGTAACCCACACCAGAACACCATCCCCCCACTCCAATTATTAATAACTGCATTATATCTTGTCCATTAATTCTTCTAACAAGCCAAATTACCCCAGTTTTTTAAAAAGGGGACAAGTATGATCTAGCAGGCTAGAGGCCATCAGTGTGTTGCCAATATATTGAACTAGGTCATAGAAAGATCATTGCATGCTCGACTCAAAGGGCATTTTGAAGAAATTCTATGCAGATTCCTAAATGTATTCAGAGTCACAGTTGCCTAGATGTCCTGCTGGGATTAACAGAGGGCGTTCGGGGTGCTTCAAAAGAAAAGCTAACTGCCGGTTGAATACTTTTAATTGACTTGTCAAAAGCATTTGAGTACCTACTTCACAGCCTTATGCAAAGCACATGGTTGCTCAGAAGGAACATACAACCTACACATACCTTCGTCTTATCTCTCTGACAGATTTATGGGAGTGAAATTAGAGAACAAATTTAGTAACTGGATTGTTGTTTCAAAAGAGGTACCTCAAGGGTCAGTTATTGTTCCAACGTTATTTAATGTATTTGTTAATGGTCTGTTCTTTTATCTTAATGGTACGTATACTTTGTATAACTATGCAGATGACAACAGTGTAGTCTCTGGACGCTACTAGATGTGCTTTGATGTCTGCATCCCAAATTACTTTGGGGTTAACCACATGACACAACGTCATTATTTTGTTTTGAATGAAAAATATGTGGATTTGAACAATACGTGCTGGTTGGAAATCATGCAATTAAATGTAATAACTCAGTTAACTCAGAGTAACTATTGGTTATAAATTAGAGTTCTACGACCATATGGCAGAAAGCTTCTAAAAAAATAAATATACTGTTTAGAATACGCCACCTGTTGGATAGACCTGTTGGATAGAGACAACAAACGAAATTATACCAGGCTTTTGTTCGATCTAACCTCACTTACTGAGCTCTGGTACTAAAGTACTTTTGCAGTGTGCAAAAGTCTAAGACAATTGAAAGGCTCAAGTATGAAGCATTGAAATTCGTATTTGACGACTCTGAAACGAGCTACTCTCAGCGTCTCTCTCAAACAAAATGGGATTCGCATGTAAGTGTTCATCAGTAAGTCTTCAAGTATGGCCAATTAAGTCTTAGTTCAAAATTAAAAGACCTGGTCATAATTTCAAATTTGTAAATGCAATCGCTGTTACTTACTTCAACACTTTCTCCTATGGTCTCATTGCTGTGTCTTACCATAATGTCAAACTATGGAACAAACGTTTTGAAGATCTGAGAGCTACATGCGCTGACCTTGACCCTTTTTGTTACGTTTAGTGGCTTATCTGGGCCTCGAGTGTAATTGTCAATATGATGCATTAGGTGTACAACGGTAATCATGTCATTTTTTTGCAACTTAATTGAGTTAACCATATGCTCTTTTCAATCCGCTTATAATGACTTACTTGTATTCTATCTGTGTGTATATCTTTTAAGTGTTGTACATAAATGTTCTAATATCTTGTCGACCCTCTAGCATGTATGCTAACGCTTAGTTGTTGTTTACCATTCCGACTCGAAATAAAGTTTCACTTTCTTACTTACTCACTTACTTACTGGTATCCGTACTTACTTACAAACTTATTTACTTACTGACCTACCGTACTTAGTTACCGTACTTACTTACATACTTACTTACTTACTTACTTAGTGTACTTAGTTACCGTAACTTACTTACATACGTACTTAATTACTTACCGTACTTAACTACGTACTTACTTACATACATACTTACTTACATGCGCGCACACAGCCTTCAATGTGGGGGACTCGAATTCCTAGCCATGTGCACTTTTTACTAACAAAATAGTCAGTCGACTAAAAAAAAAAACAGTACCACGATCGGAGCTTTCCCTGATCTGAATTTGAATTCTATGTTTGCGCCTTTTTAGTAGACTTTTTATCTCGTTTTCTCGGACACTTTGTTTCTCTGAGGCGGAAATTTTTGCCCACTTCGCCAAATGGGGGGGGGGGACTCGTTCGAGCCCCCCGAGCCACCCCTGGGTGCGCGCATGACTTACATACTTACTTACTGACACAAGTTGCCTAGTCTAGCTTTCCTGTGTCGATCTAGATGATTACAATGACGTAATGGCTCTCGTGTGGTCGTATTTAAAAATACGATGTCTCTGCACGGGTGAATACACGCTCATTATACTCTCAGTTCAGTTCATTCTACTCATTTAGTGGCGGAAACGTAGCATTAGGGATGTTTATCGTCAGCAAGTCATGTGATTATTACAGTCGAATTGAGTCGCTGTGCAAGACAAATGAACACGGGAATTGATTGAGTGCTGATCTGATAGTTCCGTCATTAGAACCAGGTGTTAACACAAACAAATAGAGAGTCCGTGTGATATTTAATTAGGTCTAAAATGCTGTAAAATTGTTTGCTCCACGTGTTCCTTGATAATGATGGAGTCTGAGCTCGTCTAGCCATTTGAGGTAAGCTTCTCATGTTGGTTTAATTCCTGCGCTTAGTTTTATTTGTGATTATCGCATTACTTGTCTGAAATATTATTTCTGAGGCTTTGATCCTAGATTGCAATTAAAGAGGTGAAGAACGATCTTGAGAATGTTGAAAGATATTTCTCTCAGGAGATGGACAACGCACTGTTTTGTTATTTGTTTACTATTGATCATGGAGACGAGCTACTTGATTGTATTTTGACTTTAGGGAATTAAAAAAGCGCATCTCTAAGCGATACTTTACTGACCTGCTCATAAAATTCTTTTTGCATTGTTCTGTTTTGGCTATGAGGTTTTCACATAAAAGCATGTTAACAAAGTTGAAATATTTACGTCCAGCTAAAGCTCGTTACTATATTACTATATTACATGAGCGGCGCAGCACTGAAAAAGTGGGGCTATAGCCCCCCCAGCCCTCTATGGTGCGCCGCCTATGCTTTATAGAAAATTTCCTTTTGAGGAGCTCTATCTGAAAACAGAGTCGTTTTCCAAAAAGCAACAACAGCACATTTTGTGAAGCTGTTAACTTAATGTCAGAATAACCCGGCATCCGGTATGTTCGTATTCAAAGTCTTTTTTCCATCAAACCTCTAAAGTAACACAATCTCTGAGTACTAATACCTGGAACTCCAGGTACATATGCATGTTGTTAGCGGCTACCTCGGGTTTTTCACGTTAGCGCACTGATCTAGGCGTGCAAGAACAGTTCCGGATTACGTAGTGACTCTCGAATTTCTCTGTATTTACCCACATTACCGCATGTTTGCAGCCTCGTTTTCGCACCATTAGAGTTCTACATGATCTTTGTTGTCGCCGCATTCTATACCGGTTTTTCTCGGCTGCATTACTATATCCGTCCTTTCAATTCCAACGAAGCATTGCTGCTGTGCTGCGGGCTGTATCTCCGGCAGAAGAAAGTTGGATGAACTTGGCAAATACCAGAGGATGCGTGATGTTAAGTTCTTCACCTTCCCGACTCCAATCAATGTCAAGAAAATGTGAAGCGAGTGGATAAAGCAAATTCGTCGCGTTAATTTTGAACTGAACAAAACCCCCTTCCTTAAAGATTTTTTTCAATGTTGGTACTTTTGAACAATTGGAATCGGTATCATATTTTCACGCCATACACCTCGACGGGCTCTGACAAGACCTGTGAAAATAAGGACGTTCCAAAACGAGGCCAATGAAAACAACATACTTTCTTACCTCCGGAACAAAGGAGAGTTCTAATAATCGTTGTGTAATCCGGAACGGCCGAATTCGAAGATGTGTGTAGCATGTCATTCGTCCAGTTTTTGTTAGCGTTATTACATTTACGTCACTTCCGGTGTATATCTAGAAGGCGGGTGAACAGTTTTAAATTGTCCTCTCCAAATTACTGAAACTGTTGGATATCCCATAAAATAGCTTTTGTAATACAGTCCTTTAGACAGGCCTGTGCTCCATATTTTGCGTAAAAAGTCTGAGATGGCAATTCTATCGGATAAAATAATTTTCAAATTTGATACGAATCCATCACTCACTGGCTGCCAAGGCGTCAAGTCCTTTGAGTCAGTGTTTAGGTCAAGACAATTTCACTTTCGCTCCACTCGGGAGACATACAAAACATTTAATTTCCAATGTCTAGTGGCATAGAACGTGAAAGACAGACAAAAATGCATTATTCAAATTGGTTTTCTGATACTGGAACAGAAGTCAAATTGTTTACAGGTGTTTTTACAGTTTGCTCGTAAAGATTTTGGATTTCTGTTGATGCCAAAGCATATTTCCTTTAGTTTCAAATTTCGAAAAAAAAAACAATCTGCCGGCTGCTCGTCACTTCGTCGATTTTTTTCTCACACGGCATGCACGTCTCCTTATTTGGTATGGCAAGACAGACATAGAACATTAACCTTATATGGAAAATGTGACCTTTGACCTTTGATGTTAACGAAACGATGACAATTTCATGCCGCAGCCGGTCAGACCGACTTCTTTGAGGACATGCGCGCATACATATATTATTATTATGGGCGGAGAATTTGAAAATGTACTGGGAGAGTTTTTATTTGGTATGTGTTTCCATAACAATGAATATGAAACGATTTTCTTCTAGAAAATCTTGCAACATTCAAAGTGAATAACTCTCACGTCAGCATCCCTTAGAAGTAGAGTAGCCTCGATCTGTTTAAAAGCTATTTTTAACGAGTTTTCGCGTTCCACGCCTCTTTAAGTATGTAAGTAGCAGTTTCGGGACAAAGAATGCCAAAACTTTAAAAGTCACATTCTTCTCATTATGAAAATTATACACGTGATTAGTATAGGGATAAATTCGTTCTTTTCTGATCATTGTTGTAAGCGAAAAACAGAACGACGCGTAGGCATATTTTCACAGAAAGAAAAGTGTTCTTTCAAGACCCTTTGGTTTCTTCATGGTTTAACCCCTGCAGGCGCGACGTTAAAAAATTGCAGTCACGTAGTTTGGTCGTTTTCAATGGACTGCAAGAATACTAATTGGGATTAAGTCGATTTTTGTTGACTCAAGGGCAGAGAAATTAAGTTCATTAATTCTTCTTAAGTGCGTAGATTAGCATTAGAAATTGTTTGGAGAGAGCGACGAGAATAGGACACTTACTTACGGTAATTACTGTCTCTGTGTGAGATGTTTTTTTAAGTTGACGAAGACGCATCATTCCGTGTGAAGCGTTTTTCTTTAATATTTATCGATAGAAAGATGCTCATATAAGTTTAGAATTTCAAAGGATTTATCATTGTCATTGATTGGTCGCCGATTTACAAGGCGGTTGCGGTTAACGAACAAATAAATTGCTGGATATTCACCAACAAGTAAAAATACCATTTCAGCGCACTGGCTATCAGCACGTTTCTTTTTAATTAAAATTACAAAAAATTGCATCGCAATTGACCCTGTTTGAGCTCAATCCTAATTTGTCTTTTGATCCTTGTGATGCGTTTCGCAGCTAATTATTGTTTTGCATTTTTCATCTCATATTGCAATGCAGATCTTGCAGGAAAATTGTAATCAAGAATCGCATTTTACACAAGGCAGCAAATTGATCATGTTGGGTTACTTGAATTTTGAAAAGGTCACTACTGACTACGTACGTCTATTTCGTCAGGGTTACTGCTTAGAGGTTGCTTAGCAACGGCGGGTTTCTATGGCAGTGATGGTGTTTTCCCGCTCGATTGAAAGCTGATAAATCCGCGCCCGTAGAAAAAACTTAATTTTGATTTACATCGCGTACTGCTTTAAAATTGGTTTCAGCTTGTTCCCTCAGATGAAAAATAATCTTTTGTCTTACAAATTCGGTATTCCTCAAGGAATTTGGTCTTGGCAAATGACATGGCACGTCATGACGAGTGAATTACACGTGTAGAGCCTGGTCTCAGTCAAGCAATAACGAGTTATAAGATCTTTCCAAGACCAGAAATAACACCTGTTTTGCCTAAAGAACAATCTGAGACCAATTTCAGAAAGCGGGTCTATAGACACTTCAGTTCTGAGCTCTAGTGCTGGGAAGAACTTCTTCCAAATCCCAACTGAAACTAGAAAGATTATTGCGACAATAATGGACTCTGCGCGTGCGTATTAAAGGAATTGTTATGGGAAGTTACTGACAGCAACCCCGTTTACCAATATGAAAAGAAATTCTGTAAAATTGTAGGAGTAATTTCATGTTAATGTTTTGATGACCTTTCCACTAACTGACCTCTTCCGGTGCATTATGAACCCCAGTGAGGGAATAATTGTACAACCAATTTATAGTATAGTTAATGCTAAGAATCACAGGTGTTTTGCTTTAAGCACTTAAGAATACAACATGAATGAATTGGTCAAACTTTCAGAAGAAAAATGCACCTAGTGACCCCATGGATGCACCAAATGACCCAAAAATTTAGAATTCAAACTCAATCCCGTTTAGTAAACAGATATGTAATGTTGAAGTCTCTAGCTCAAAATTTTAATTTTGCACTCAATGACCTTTGACCTATTTTTTCTGATTGGTTGGTCCTATTGCGTAGTTGTTCAATTGGGAAGTTGACTTACACCAGTGTGCTGAAATTGAAAAGAATTTCTTAAAAAACGTAAAAGATATAACATTTTTAACGTTACATGACCTTTGCACTAATTGACCCTATCCGGTGCATTTTAAGCATCCTTAATAGAATTTTTGGAAAGCCCATGGAAAGTGTGTTTAACGCTGAGAATCACGGTTGTCTAACGGTTGACACATCAGAATACTTGCTGATTGAAAAGGTCAAATTTTCAGAAGAAAAATGCACCTAATGACCCCATGCTTGCACTAAATGACCTGAAACTTTGGATTCCGATTTGATTTACCTGTGGCAATCAGACCTGTCAATTTGAAGTGTCTAGCTCAAAATTTTAGTTTGCACCTAATGACCTTTGACCTATTTCACCTGATTGGATGACCCGATTACTTAGAAAAGTAATTTTTTAAATTGTCATGTTGACTTATACCTGTGCACCGAATTTGAAAAAGATAGCTTAAAAACTGAAGGAGGAGTAGCATTTTGAAAATTATATGACCTTTGCACCAAACGACCTCTTCCGGTGCAATATGGAATATGATTATATAATCAATCAAAATTTATATACTGTCAAAATTCATATGCTGAATTTAAAGACCGTACCTGCACCCAATTTGGAGTTATTAAGTCTCAAAGTTGGTCGGAAGAAGAATAAGAAGAATAAGAAGAAAGAATAAGAATAAAATTGAAGAAAACCCAGGAACAACAGTACTCTGCGCTTACACGCGCAGAGTAATAAAATCCTTACTTGCACGAATTCGTCATTAAGTTTGAAAACGAGGTATTGTGTCCAAACTACAATGGTTGGAACACGCGCTCTTTCACGTTTGCCTTGTTAAAATTGATGCTAAAGCAAGGTATTATGTCATAAACTGCAATGCACAACAATAATTCTTGCAGCGCCACCTAAGTGAGCAAGTAGTGATTGCGCGTTCCTCATTTCAAAACGGCGCAAATGATACCCGGCCATTCCTATGACGTCCAGTTGCCTTTTTCGACGATCTTTTGAACGAAATCTGTGTAGATCCGATATAAGAAATTCACGGACCAACAAAGGTGGCGATTCATGTCATTTATCTTGTCTAGGTAGTCGTAGCATCCCACTTCCTTTGCAGCCTACCCGTGCAGTTAATTAACGTTCTGCATTGCGAACTCTTGCTCCCGAGTGACTTTACTCCATCATATGGTGAAACTCATTACTCGTTTATTTCCGCACCTGTTACTGATTTGTCAACTTGTAACAATTCTTTAATTTAATGTATGTCTGTTGTGTAACGTAACAAATCGACTCCTGTATTCTGCATATGCACAAACTGGGAAATGGGTGGCAATTTATAACTAAAATGTTAGGGTGTTTTATATAATCGTTTGTTGTTATTGTAAGCTGTCAGGCCAATACTTATGTTCACGACGTTCATAGCAAATGAGAACGTTATAAATACGAAATGCTAGCGTTAAAGAAGTGTCCAAGGGACCGCACTGGACCCGGACTTGCGGATCCGTTTGGAGGTCTGAAATATGCTACGCGAGTCTAATTTCGTTTGTTCGAATACAATGCAAAACAACTATCCGTCCATGACCAGCTGGATTTTAGAATATCACTCAACTGAACCCAAGGTAACACGCCATGCTATCGGGTAACCAAATTCGCAAATTTTTGAAATGTTTCTGTTTATACCAGAAAATATTATTACTAAGTGCAACCACAGAAATTATTCTTTGATAAGTTTGACCTTTGGCGGGTTACCTAATGTCATGCAAAATCTAGAGTGTTCGAATATTTGAAATGCGTCCATGTCCTTGAGTATTCAAGGTCGCCTGAGGTAACATATAACGAGTGAAAAAATAAATCTCACCCATGACTTCTTATCTCTCTATAATACAAACTGTAGTTCTATTTGCACACTTTGTCTTCAGTCGGCCATTTTTGTTCACGAGGCACGATGTTACGTCACAGTACCCACAAGGGAATCTAGCAAAATACAAATATTCAAACAAAAACGTTACAATGGCAGATTTAAGCGGAAAATTACTCCTCACAATAAGATATATTATCACTGAGGGAAGACGGAGGACGGAAGAAAATGAGGTCATCTACCGATATTTGCAAAAATCAAGCAAAAATGAAGGGAAGCGAATACATGCGGGAAGTCCTTGTATCGGCCCCTTACTAGCAGGTATGAAGCAGATGGCACAGAAAGAATTCCATACGCAACAAAAACGTGAGATCGATGCGAAGAGCTGATCGTTAAATTAACACTTGTTAACGAATAGCATGCAACGACCTAGCCTCTAACTGAGCACCAAGTCACTAATTAAGATGATGTAATGAAGTGCTTAGTAGTGTATGATAAACACCATGGACACCGTACATGTGAACGTAACTAGCAAGCTAAATTAAGTTAGATATCGAGGGTTGCGTGTCATTTTTATAACCGTATCTGCAGTGCATGCATTTCCATTTATAATCGTCCACTGGCCCCGTGCCAAGTTGTGAAAATGCTCTCTACGTGTCTTCAAAGTTTTCATATGTTGGTCGAGCAAACAGCCTGATATAAAGAGCAACTACAAGAAGCATTCCTGGACTATCAATAATTATTTGAATGTTGTAAAAGTAATGTGTGTCATAGCGACAATCTTGAAATCGTTTCTTAAAAACATTATTTCATGTCCATTTTAACACATCTGAATACTAAGGTGCATGCTTTCAAATAAATTGGTTCTTATCATTTGGATATCAAACGACGGATCGTCCTTTTAGGAGATTGTGTGCTTAAATCTAATCATAAATACCATTAAAACTGCAATAACTCGCCATCCGCCAAGAAAGATAACCCCTGACTTACCGCTGTGCAGTCATAAAATTGACTTAGACCACGTGCCTCTGAGAGGCGCTTACTGAGCTTGGAAAGAACGGGTAGTTCGTCATTACCTTATGCTCGGCGGATTAATCAATCAGCCTCGACATGAACCAACTTGTTGAGGTTGGTCCCATGTGATAACAGTTTGTAAGTTCTTTCCACTGAAGCTCAGAAACCGCACCTCTAATTTGCATAAGAAAGAAGCTGAGATCACTGTCATCAACGTCAGCGTTCTAGGTCGAAAATTAGATTTTTGACGAAAGGCTGCCGGCGCCGGTTTGGTGGAGTTATAAAGGTGTAATAATCTAGGCCTACTCTAAAAAAACTCACGTTTGACTTAAGCTACTTTATACCATGTTAAAATCGGTCTCATTTTGTTCCTTACCGAGTTTAGAATCAATTACAGGCTTTTTGTATGAATTGGCAGCTTTTCATTCTTCGAGGAGTCAGTGTAGCTCGGAGGTATGAGCTCTAAATTCCCACCTGGGAGACCCGAGTTCGAATCCTCAGTGGCTTCCCTGACAGGCAGTCGAGCATTCTACGGAAGTGTTTCCCTCTACTCAGAGCTCCGGCTCGGTCTTGCTCATGAATGTATGCCAGGGGATGAATGAAAATCGATTTCTGGGGCTGCGGTGCTCATGTATTTTACTGTTCGCGAAATTCTAGACGATTTATTCTAACCAATTTCAATTCAAACAAAGGACAGGAATACAGTAACGTCAGTTTGGGATATAATTAAATACCCCTGTAAAGAAAGCTGTTTGTGATGGCTTATTGAAGTTTTGAATACAACTGGGGCATACGATTGTAAGTTCCACACCGTCACGTGGAACATTTGCTGTTGTTTGTGAGCTAGAAACCAACGTGAGAAACATTATTAATTTAATCGTAATTACGCGAAAAGGTCACAATTACGAGAACAAATCGTAATTACGACTTCTTCTCAAATTTTATTTTTTTTGTGTATCACTGGCTATAAAATGCTTCCGTGGGGTTTTATGTATAAGGTACTACTAAAAACTGGATTTTGCAGATCGAAGGAAGTGGAGGTCTGCAAAGCATTGATTGCTGAATTTCATTTTATTCACTGCACAAGTAACACGACGTTACAGTGACGGAGGAAGGTTCCTTGTTTCGCAACCACAAGGTAAATTAATGCCTCTTGACACTTTAAACTCTTTGTAGACGAGGTTGACTTAGTTAGAGGTGCAATATTCTAAGTAGTTTTAAACTTCTCTCAAGTTCTATAATCATTTTCAAGACTTCAGCGCCGTTCCACTTTACCACGTGGTAGCCATTTGCCTCTTCGCAAGGTCACCAAGAGTCTCTTTATTTGAGGCATTGATACTCCACATTTCACCCTGCTACATGTACGAGATCGACATTCCACACCTTGATAGACCATGTTTCCAGAATTACTTAATATTGTTAGTTATTTGCGTTATAAGCAAAACTGAATGACCATTCCATTCGTCACCATGGAAGATACTGCTAAGACCCAAAACTGCCAAGGTACGAGTACTCTGGTCGTATAATTAAACATTTCACTAATTGTGTTAGTTTATACCTCATTCAGCGAAACATCGTTTCAGCCTTTCCCAAATTTTGTAGTAGTCAGACACCGTTAAACGAAATAAAACTAATAAGCGCAAACGCGAGTTTTTACGTACGTTGCTGCCATTCAAAGCACAAATGTGCTGTGTTGTGTCGATATTTCAGAATTTTACACGAACCTGTAATGATTCAAGTATGACACTGATCTCTGGAGTCAGGTAATGCGCATGCGAGCTATATCGTTGATGGAATGCGTTTTTCTTCGTATCCCAACCTGTATCCCGGCCAATAGTCAAAATCGATTTATGACCTACGTAATTTATTTTTACGTGACTCGCTTTCCAAATGTAATTCCCTATTCTTTGAATGTGTTTTGTAAAAAAGATTAATTTATTACCTGTTAAAAGTATAAGAGGGATTTGCTAATGGCGTTTCATTTCGCAGGCGGGCTGTTGTACTGAACTCTTCGTTGCTTAGTTTGTGCGTCTTACGCTAGGGTTTCTTTAAAATTCCAATACCTAAAAGTGCACAGTGCGCTTAAGTGATAGAATACAGCAATTCGTATTTGTTTGTTAATTCTTTTTGCATTGGTAGATTCAGAAAAAAGTACCAGTTCTTCCATTAATAAATTCAATTACGCTTCAAGAAAACGTTGGCTAACAAGGGTAAATTGAATAAAGCAAATGGAAGCATGCGTTTGAAGTTTTGTGATGTTTCTTGGATGATCGTGTAATGTTATTATAGCCAATGCATCATGTTTCAAGAAGGTGGGACTTTGAACACCACCGGTGCAGTTGTGACTAGTTTGATGCCAGTTGTCCTGTTAGGGAGATAATGATGTGCTTTACACAACTGTTTATACTGGACAGAACTTGCATTTACCGTGGATCCTATCATCTCTTGGAGGATATCACTGGACAGAACTTGCATTTACCGTGGATCCTACCATCTCTTGGAGGGGATCGTATAGAGTTGCGATATTTGGCTTAGTCACAATGCACAACTCGTGCAGCATCATGCGTAAATATCGCGGAATCAGAGAGGACGCTCTGGTATTTCGGAATGGGGCTATAGACCTACATGTAATTCACGCCGACATGAGGCGCGTTCCAAAACGAGGCTCGCTACGATAGCTCAGTTGGCTTATCGGCATAGCTGTATTCCACGTTGCTTGAACGCCTGAAAAATACGGACTCTCAACTGTCTGTTTTACAATAAGGACGTTGAGATTCGGAAGCGTTGAGTCGTTGGCATACGCCGCGACAAAGAAAAATATGGCCGTGTAAAATTTATAAATTTAATGTTTTCGAAAAGTTAGATCACATTTTAATTGTCGCATTTCGGTTGCCGAGCATCATAGCAACGACCGGAGAATAGTCGCTCAGCCAAGCTGTGTTTTCATGACTATGGGTTGAAACATGATGCATTTTTCTTTCCAAGAAGGACAGGGCCCTCAATCCCTAGATTTTGGGGCCGAACATCGGCCCTATTCCCCTCTCAAAAATATTGAAAAATCACGCGAAATTCCCCCCACCAAGCCTAAAAATTCCCCTATAGTGATTGAAAATTTCTCTCCGGGGTTCAAATCACAAGTGTAACCACACAGGTGACAGTTTGAAAGAGCACAAAATGCTACTTGAGACAGAGCCTATGAGAGCTTGCAACAGGGCGGGGTGCTATTAATGGTGATCGTTAGGTAGATTTTTCCCCTCACTCGGCGAAAACATTCCCCTCTCAGAAGGCCCAGACACCTTCCCCTCGGATGAGTGAGGCCCATGAAGAAACATGATGACTATGATTGATCTGTCCAGTTATGTGAAATTGAGCTCTAAAACGAGGTTATGTTTTGGACGAACGAATTAGGTGTTTTAATTTTAAAATTCAACTTGGTCCAGATTGATATTTGAAACCTAACACATGAAATAGACGTAAGAATTATTAAAACTAAAAAAGCAGACTTGATGGTCAAATAATTTTTAATTTCATTTAAGAGCCTGTTTTTTAATAAAAATATATTTAATAACTTCAATTATTCTTTCAGATCAATGACAAATCAAATGTTAGTCCCGGCAGTCCCGCTGCCTCACCAGGACCTAGGCTGCTTGATGTTAATCTTCTTTATCAACAAATTCAACCAGATGTGACTAATTGCACATGACAGCAAAATGCAATGAGCCACCACTGTCGAATATATCTTCAACTTGTCAACAATACGAGCAGATGGTCTGGTTTGTGTGGAAAGCATTTTATCAACAATTTACAAGAAGAAACGTAATCCTGCATTCAGCATAATACCTAACCCGTAACACTGCGATCGCCGCAATTTGGTCACATTTACTTTTCATGTTTCGAACCTTGTTTTCCGAAAAAAACTTATACCCTTTCATCAGACAACTCTTTGGTGCATTGACTTGTTCTCTAATACATTTTTCTACGTCTCCGTGGTTAATTATCGACACATTTTAAAGATTTTATATCCAACTGGGACTCGAAAGTCAGGCCTTTTAACTCACGCAATGTCAACTTCCGCTTTGTTTATCGCAGTGAGCCTCGCTTTGGATTTTAATGACCGCCGCGTGAATTAGGTCTATTGCAGCGTCTTTCGATCCGACAGGGTCTCATTGACATGATGTATAATTTCACAAAATGGGAAAATAATGGCAACTTGTTACATGACCGTGATATTCAGTTTGATGCCACTATCGGAGTTCCTCTTGAATAAATGATATGTCATTTCGAAAACACGAAAAATGGTCAATTTTCACAAAAAAAAAACGTTTGCATGTATGAACCAACAGACAATGTACGACCATCACCACCAATTCCCACTCAGGGCCAGAATACTCCAGATTCTGGATGGAAGAAAGTCTCAGTCAATCTTACTTTATACAAATGGTATTTCAAGGTTCCCGATGAATTTCCTGCTGTATTTCAATTTGCTGTGTGGAAGCAGTGAAGGTTTAAGAAAAACAATGGCTGAGACACGGGACAGATTGAAACAGGAAATATTTGTGGCCCAGCCAACACACCAGTCGCCAATTTCCAAACAATAAAGTTGCTAGAAACGCAACCGTGGCTAAAAACAACTATTGAGTGCCTCAATAATATTGAACAATGTGCCATTGAATTGCGTTATGGTCCATCTCAAGAAAAGTTACACACGTTGTGTCATGGACATCGCCAGCTAACGAAGAAATAAATTTCGTCTGATGCAGACATAAGAAAACAGAGCCACCTGGCCTTGTGTTCAGCACAGATCGTGCCAGTAAATATTTTACAGTCATAATACACGTCTGGCCGTCTCATACGGCGATGTGCGTCTGCTCAGCAAAAGGTTCACTGCAAACACTGTTCCCTGTTTGACCCAGCGCCCAGGTGCGCAAACCATCAGCAGACAGCTGTGTATAAGTGAACGCTAGTCTGATTTATCAATATTGCAATGACTGTTATTTGTAAACATGGTACATAAAAAGGGCAATAATTTCCCATTTGTTTAGTCTCAATTTTTGTGTGGTAAAAAGCTACTCGGCTGAGATTGCGTGTTTCACGCGTCCTGAAGTGATCGTAGGTCTGTGAACACGAGCGGGTATTCGACTAAACTTTTGGCAAGGGGTGCAGTCGGAAAATTAGGATTCCCATCCTTTCGTACAGACTTGGAGAGTTGAATTTTTGACCCATTAAGTCTGAAATTATACAAGAAAACATGCAATGATCATGCCAAATTACATTTTTGCAGCCAAAATTTCAAATTTAGTACTAAAAACTTCAATAGATTTGTATAGTTGAAAAAAACCTTTTGTGGAGATTTGGACTCTCAAATTGAATCCTTTTGTAGGAATGTTGTCAGAAACGGCACCTTTGGAAAGAATCTTTGACAGAAAAGGCTAACTTTTATAGGGAAACTGGTCCTGAAAAAGTCACTCGTCTTATCAGAATTTCCCGGTATACCTCTTCTATGGGAGAACCTCAGCTCTGATACCCGGTTTTATCTGGTAATTTAAATAGCGGGGTGTTGGTTAATCAGTGAAATGTTGCAAGACTTTCTTTGTGTAGTTTCGGGCACCGCAAAAGACACATGGGTAGAGCAATAACGATAGGACCATGATGACTATCAGACGTTGACATCCTAACCAGTCGAGATTGGGCAACTCCACCGGTTTGCGTACCTCAGAATTTGCCGGTTTAGATTAAAGACACCATGCTGTTGTGGTTAATTAAATAGCCTTAGGCTGCTGATGTCATCGTTCTTTAGATAATGAGACCACCAGAAACACATTGGAGGCGACAATAATATTTTAAATTTTCGTTTCGAAAGTTTGTAAATAATAATAGTAATAAATATTTGAATAGTTCGTGAAAAGAACTCATGATTAGGTTTTTGAATTTTGAAAATTGGTCCAGTAAGAAATGTGACTTTTACTAAATAAAACGTTTGTTTAATGTTGCAATAATATGTTCCTCATTAATTCTGCTGGGTGTGCAACATAATTGGACCAATTATCAAACCACCAGACAGCAGTTGGATCTTGAGGTAAGCCAAGTGTCATCGTATAATTCTTGGCATGACCTCGCTAAAAAGTAGTACCTCTAGAGATTTCGTGAGATGTTGCTGTGTATTTTAAATTAGAACACGTGATTTTGGCTAGATTGTAGCGAGGTCCTACCGCAGGTCCAAGAGTTACTGAACTCTACCTTGGCCAACTTCAGTTTTTTTCAATCAGAAATTCATCTACTATTCTCGTCTTTTTCCGTTTCCTGAGTCCGTGTACATTAGTTCACGAACGATTCCTGAATGACGGTCATGATATTGTCTTTGAAAACGTATTGATACCACGTGAGTGTAAAACGGTTGTTATTTGGTATATTTTGATTATCAATTTGGTTCGTTAATCTGATTGTTAATTGTTCAAATTTTAGCTGTTTCTTTACGTATGACGCCCAGTATTTAATGTAAGTTCTGAATACGTCATATCAGTACCCACAGCTAGACAGTACCACGTCTCAACTGGCCCCATGTAGAGACGGTGGAAGAACTTCCATACGTCAGCGAATTATGTCTCACACTGATTAAACCATCAAAGTCATGTTGCTATAGTACATATACCTTTTGCGCACACAGAGACACATGTAGGAGGCAGACCATGCATTTAATTCTTCCCAGCTCGAACCAATGTTCCCGCAATCAAACTTTTTTCAAACAATCCTTCGTTCAGTTGCTCAAATCAGTCGGCAACTTATACATGACGCCATATCCCCTGGCGCCGCCCTGCAGTATCGAGGCAGTGTCTTAGTTTTTCCGCGTCGAAGTTTCTTTTCCATATTTTCGCCAGTAGTCGGAATATCCTTATTGTTTAGCAGTTTTACTTTATTATTCTCAATGCTCTGACATTTTCGTTGTTTGTGTTTATTATTTACCCAAATTCTTTCCTTCCGTGGAACGTGAAATCACGTGCAACTAAAAACAATTGGAGGCTGTCTGGTTGGTACACGTTGTACCAGACATGCGCAGGCCGCTCAGGTGGGTCCCTTACAGTGTTCACCTGAAACCATTTTTATGCTTTATTAGTATATAGATAAAACCGAGCTGAGGATCTATGGACCTAACTAAAGACCTTCCGCTGTGAAAAATAATATGCCTATTAGAAACTCAGCTCGATGTTAAAATGGGGCCAGTACTTTATATTTCAATCATCTTTGGACCACCGCAAGCCTATATTTGAAAATTGTTTATATTCCTTGTATCCTTATATCAAAGTTAGACGAATGCTGAAAGTTGTACCATTTGCATTGCTAGATAGTTACTAGTTAGCATTTGCTGTTATTAACTTTCTTTAGAGATAAAAAGTATTTACCTGATAAAAATGAGGCCAATTAGAGAGTCGAATCCTTCTAGCCCTTTTACATAGTTCCTAACCATGAAGTGAACTATTTCGTTGGAAATTAATTTGGAAAATCCTCTCTTTCCCGGGGAATCTAGATGTGGCTAAAACACAGGCATCTGAGCGGCACCTATGTATTACCTTCTCCTCGGGAATCAATAAACGTACATTTAAAACGGCTATAAACCGTTGTTGAGTCTAAGAAGCGAAGTTTTGATATAGGCCATTCACTGATCTGTTTCTAAAATCACCTACAAATTGACTTTTGAGACCAATTTCATAATGGCAAAGAGTGTAAATGAAAGTTGGTTTCTGTGATTGGAAGTTGTTAGTATAGCTATAGTCTTATGAGAAAATGGCTTCCTTAGCGCCCCCTGGATACCAACTTCTAACTGCATTTTTGTGAAAGAACGTGGTGGCGAGGAATGAAAATTGAGGTTGGCAAGAGGGAAACATGTCTCACATATGTTTTTATGCAAATTAGCTCCGCGCTTTTCGAAATTTCGTTATTTTTCAATATCTAAATGATTAATTTCATGTTATTGAACATATTAAGTTTCTATATCTAAACTTTGAGGGTTAAAAATTACGTTAGAACCTTTTCTTAAGTAGTCAATTGTACATATTGAGTGCTAGATCACAAATTTGTATTGGTTCTTCATTAAATGCAGGCGTGAAGCGTGAATGACACAGTGAAAACAATAATACATGCAAACTTGAGTTTTTCATTTTAGTGAGCAAAATAACTTTTAAGTTCCGCAATTTCCTTTTTGCTGATTACTTTCATCAAACAACTGGCCATTTTCTTCTTCTTCGGTTTGTCCACTTCACAAATATCGATCAGCAGCATATCAGCCGGCGATTTAGTCAAGACAGAACCATATGGCCACACCGGTTGTATCACTCTTTCGTTATTCCTCATCTACCGTTGTTCGTCACAGGGTTTTTGCCGTTCAAGTATGGGTTCACCGAAGCCCTTGTATTGGGCAACACGGTGGTTTACTCGTTGAGTATGTGGTTTTGATGTAGACAATCTCGGATCAGAGTGGAAAGTCAAACCAAGAGTCGGTAGGGGGAGCTGTTATTCTCTCCCACAAGTCTAAAATTGACTTTGATCGACTTTGTTGTGGTTTTACTAACTGAAATGATGATTAAAAACTGAATCTTGCACGTGTGACCTTGTTTTTATTGACTTCTGTACACTTTACGTGAACCATCAAAGAATCATCAACGCTAGTGTATAGTGTGCAACAAAAAGTGGTCACTTTGAAAATTTTCTGTCGTATTGACCCTTAATACATGCGTATAGACACTTAGTTTGTGCAAATACACGAAACAGTCAGTGAGACATAGCAAAACAACGAACATGTTTTAATGGCGGCACTAATTTGCAACGCATTATTGGTAAGCGGTGGGGTTAGTGGCATCGAGTCTAAGCAGATGATCCCTTGTACAAAGGACAAAAAAATCCGTTGAATGGTGTGACCACCTATAAGAAATTTAGCTACCCATAATCTTCTATTGCTCTCACTCGACGTCGTAATTCATTTCACATTTCATGCGAAGTTCGAAAAGCAACACTAATTTTGAAAATCGTTCGCGATAGTCTCACGTTATGTCTAAGAAGACATCCAAATTAAACTCCAACAATGATTCTCCCACGCGCGTGTATTGTTAGGAAGGTGAATGAAGAGAAACACGTACGCCTGTAGGTAGATCCAATGTCGATATTTCTCATGGAAAACGATTTAGACGAAGCATGTACAAAATGACACATATAGGCTGAGTATCATGGTTTAACCCATAACTGTCAAGTATGACTTACGGTATTCCACGTTCTACCCGTGGATGGATGAGCGCAAGTTGCCACGTGACATGTGGCAATAGCTTTGGGTGTGATGATAGACTTGAGACTTGTTCGAGTTAATCACTTTATTAATTTCGACCGCACGTTCCCAAGTCTACTCAAAGCAAAACTTCCGACATATGTCTGTTACATGCTTCAGCCAATGATGCGAAATCTTGACTTGTGAGGAACTCCTAAGACACTTCCAGCAACTGTTACACACGTTGATTCAATCAACCTGCTGTCTCTATAGCTGTCTTTCTATTGACTAACGCTGTACCTGCTAATCCTGTAAGTGCAACTCAACTGTAACTTTACCTGAACTTCACCTGATTAACAAACCCGTGGCTAGGTATTTATAGTCTTTTACTATGTTCTGGAACTTTTACCAAGTCAAGTACATTCTCGACGTTTTCGGAATCTACCCAATCATTCTACAGACTTATATCAGGCTTTAGAATGCACTATCTAAATCACTAATATGCTGGAATCTACTAGAATGTTCTCTAGTAGTCTATTACAAACAAAATACATAACCACTACCCTGACCTCATGGATCAGGCCAGTCAAAGTGCTATATGTTAGTAAACAATTCGAACAGCAAAATGAAGCCTTTAGAACTAAACTAGAACCTGCTCATTACATATTACATTTTAGACACAACTGCATATCATATATCTGACGTAGGGTTGTAAAAATAACGCGGAATTTGTGCAGATGGAAGTTAGAATCGTGGTATTTATAAACATCAAATTTTTGCATACCACATATCCAAGCTGACCAATCGGTGGTACTTGTGTGCAGAAGTTTTTTTAGTATGTAAAAACATGTATTATCGCTTGTTAATCAGAATTTAATGGTTATATCCCAAGCTGTTATCATTGAATGTTTTTGTCATTTCGATCGATTTGATGGGTTTGCAAACTTGCGAGAATGTTTTTCAACCAGACCTAACGTTGTTAATGTGATTTAATCGTGCAATCGTTCTTGTTTGATGGCGAAGTTTGCTTAACCTCTCCCTGTGGGAACACATGGCTTTATTAAGCACCCTGTGGTCCAAAATGACAGCCACAGTGATACGCGGAAGCACCTGAAGTGATTATGCAATTCATCTCCAAACAAGAAAAGACAGTCATTTATCTCCTACAATCCTCCTTTAGTTCTTTGGTTAGGGAAATACTGGCCAGCCCCTACAATTCTAGAAAGGTCTTTCAAAGACTGAAACACAAGTCCAAATATGTTCTTCGGAATATTAACTATAAATTACTTCTCGTGTACACTTATGCGCACGAGTCATCACATTTGCCGAAAAGGTAAAGCAATTTCGTACACGAAAGAATCTCTTTAACGAAGCAATTGTCACGGTGGTCACGTGCGTCGCTTGCAACGCAAGGCGATATCTGGTTACCGTCTTGCGAGTTCTTGCTTTTCTCGCAAGGAACTTGATTTTATGACTATCCTAGTGACACAATAGTTCTTGAATTCTTGGTCTCAAGAAGTTCAACTAATGCTTCTGGATAACTAATTGTTAGTCCCACGCGGAGCTGTCTTGTCTTCCGCCGGGGTTCCGGTAGAAGCCCATACGATATCACCTGGTGTAATAAAAGCTCTCACCGATAGTTTTATTCATAAGATCTACACTATACCATACTATACCATACTATACCATACTATACTATACTATACTATTTGTCCGAGTTATGTCTGACAGAGATCAGACTTTATGTCAGAGATGGATAATAATCTGATATAAATTAATTTATGTCTGATATAATTTTCGAATAATATCGAACATAATTCATTAATGCCAACCATAATTATATAACAGGATATCAGAGTAACATCCACCATTATTCTATTGATATCTGACATAAATTATATTTATGTCTGATAAAAGTCAATGAGAATCACCGATTAAGTGAATGTATTGACGATTGTCGTTCGCCGACTTACGTCAAACAAAAATACGATATATGTCACATAAAAGAAAAATGGTCGCTATTAGCATTATTTATATCTGGTATAAATAAGATTTATGATTGACATTAATGAATTTTGTATAATAATATTTGAGAATTATGTAAGACATTATTTTATATCAGGCATTATCATTTATGCCTGGCATGAATCTGATTGATGTCATAGATACGTTTTATTTATGTCTGACATAATTCTGTTTTATGTAATAAACAATTCGGATTTTTGTCAGACATAAATCTGATTTATATAAGACACGATTTGGATTGATGTCAGATATAATTCAGTTTTATGTCTGACATGAATGGTGTTGAACTGGCTAACCGCCACCCTGTTTCTGTGTCGTGCTATTCTTAGCGAATAGGTAAGTGTTCCTGGAAATCGTGCTCTAAAAGGTCACATCTTTGTATTGACGCGAATAAAATGTCAAGGTAGTAAGCTGTGCTATATATGGTTTAGAAAAGACAAGACCAGTATGAATTCTGCGACGCCGTATATAATTCAATCGTCTACTTATCCCATTCCATATTTAGGTGGTGGCCTTCACCTAGACATGTACGTTTAATATAAAATCTGGTTTCAACAAATTACACCAGTGCCAGTTACAGTCTGTATGAAAATCTTGTAAACGTAGAAAAACAAAAAACTAAAGGTGATGATATCACAGATACGGCTCTTGAACAAGGCACTTTAAAGTTACAAAATACGGTGAGTGGTTTTCCAGAGATTCGTTTCGTAGACTTAAGAAATACATGAAAGACGCAAGATCACGCAAGTCATCGCGAGATATCGTCATGCATTGCGAGCGAAGCTCGTGATCACACTAGCTTTATTCGCGAGTGTCACGTGTCAACGGAATGCGCGTGTGGGGCTTATGTCGCTAAAATGACGATTCTTTTTTACTCCGTGTGCCCTGAATAATTATTTTTTTGTCCATCGTCGTTTTAGTAGCATTATCGTAATGTTCAGAAAACGCTAATGCGTGTAGTGTTTTCGCATCTATGCCAGTTAATTGTACAAGCATTATTCACGAATAAGACGGTGCTATAGAATCAATAGAGAAATATAAAGCAGATAATGTCTCCACACTCATGTTGTGATAAAAGGAGTCGTATCTTCCTCCATTACCTGCACCATTCCGCATTGAACACATTAATACTAGAACAAATAGGAGCTGATGTCGACGTTCCTAGGCGAACACACATGAGTGAGCTGAAATGGGGTTCAAATGAGCGCCAATAAAAATGGCGCCGATAATGGCTGAACTTACACCTGGCGTCATAAAAAGTCTCCCTATTTTTATACAAGAGGTGCTCTATTTGGCTTCTGCATGTAATGGCGATTTTTTTTTATTCTGAAGTCAATGAAAATGGATAGGGATGTCACGACTCGAATTCGATAAAAGCTTGTTCAAAATAAGGTAAAACGTCTATTTTCACCTGAGCTGGTTGAACGGAAATTGACATTTGGGTGCCAATATAGGAATTCGCTTCTCCCGTATCACAAATGTTGCAGATAGTTGCATGAAATGCTGTATTGCAGTTTTCGGGAACAAGGGTTCATATCATTTCTTACATTGTAAAATAAGAATGATGACTATGAAACTATTCCGTCTCAATTAAAAACCTGAATAGATATTGTGTATTAAATGTTGGTGTTTATTACTATTCACGTATACAGTTAGTTGGTTAATTACGTATTGTTGCTCATTCACTGACACTACTATCTTCTGATTGGCTAAAGCGCAGCACGATAACGTGGTTAATGAGGTGATGTTGTACGCATAACCTTGTTGTATCGCTTTTAATTCATGCCACTCGGACGTCAGATGTCACTTTTTGTGATCTGATGAATTACAGGCCACAGAAACCCCTGTTCTTGCAAAACAAGTAGACGACGTCAATTTATCAACACACGTAAAACATTCCAATCTAATGAGAAATGGAGAAATCAGAGCAAAGAAGCACCAGTGCTCATATAATAAAACAGATATAAGCCCTTCTTTCAAGCACATCACGTCATATGAACCTTCGGCCTCGGTTTTCGTCTGTGCATAATGTTTCGAAGTTGCTTTTGCATTTGGAAATGTGTAAATGCATACAATTAGAAAAACACCGTATTAAACTCATGAAGCATCTTTCTACTAAAATTCAAGCAATGTCCATTTGCTTGCTTTATTGACTATCAAAAGGCTTTCGACTGGGTCGGAGGACAGAGATCTTCTTATCCTCCTGAAACTTTTTGAAAATCAAGTTGTTGGGGAAAGAGTATTTTGCCATTAAGTCTCTACTCGTGAACACATCTGCGTGTTTTCACATAAACAGTATAAACTCCACTACTAATTAGTTTCTAACAACTTGTGGGGTTCGCCAAGAAGAAATTTTGTAGCCCAATTCAATTGGTATTTTGTGAATGATTTGGCAACCGAACTAAGAAACACAAACATCGGAATCAAAATTGATGACGAGTTAAAGACAGCTATTTTACATTATGCGGATGATATTGTTCTATTAGCAGAAAACGAGGCTGACCTACAGGTTGTGTTGAACATGGTTACCAGTGGTGCTTTAAATGGAAACTGCTCCAGGTTACAGTGTCTGTCCGTTTTCCTAAAGGAGACTGGCAGACTTGAAAACTTTCTTCACGAGGAGCCATAATTGGGGTCTCGTGCTTTTGCTCAAGTGTTTTGTGCAATGGGCCCAACCATGAGGCCTGCGCACGTGTGATGCACCGCAAATGACATCAGACCACCTGCACTGTTTTTTTTTACAGTGTTTTGTTTAACTTAGTAGGAGACGCAATCCTGAATTGAAAGACCAAGTACAAATATTTGGTGTGTATTTTGACGAATTTTTAGATTTTGATACCACTTTATGCGACTCGGCTGGTAGAGCGCTTATAGTGCGGTTACCTCGAAGTTCAAATCTGTGAAGGATGTCGGTTTTGGTTTGCAGTGCTATGTATCAGGCAGAAGGTCTACCTGTTATGGAATATGGGACTGGTAGTTGGCGATTCAGGATATAGATTGTTGCAAAATGGTTCGAAACCATGCCAGGAGATATTTTTAGGGGTTCACCGCTTCACGCCCATACTTGCCAGAGGATTAGAATGGCTCCCTAGAAGATTAATTTGCCTTGCGCGTATGTTGAGAGTTTGAAATAGACGTATTAGCTTGGATTTCTATCGCCTCACTAGACAAATTTTGAATGGAATTTTACCCAATGTGGACAAAACTGGTTAACTGAACTGAAGTGTATTTTCAGTTTGTGCAACATGAATAATGTTTTTACATACAAGTCTTTCTGCAATATTGAAAGCATGGGTTCTATTAATATGTTCACTATAGGAAAACTGGAAGGAGGGTATTAGGTCAAAATCAAAATTGAGAACTTACACGACTTTTAAGGAACATTTCAAAACCGAGGAAATATTTTTGTTTTCTTAGAGTAAAGAGTGCTTTATTTTGTCAGTTTAGATTTAGAATTATTCCATTGGAGATAGAAGTTGGAAGGCATAGATAATAGGTTATGTCGCTTACTTCATTTTTGTTTGTTATTGCGCTCTATATTAGGACTTACGTATAAAACCATATAATGAGACCAGAAACTTGCATTCCACTTCTTTATTTTCTTCTGATGTGGATACACTTAGTTTTTAATGATTGATCTGTTCGGGAAGCTTTCTGTTTTTGTTCAAGAAACATTTTTTTAAACGTTAGAGTTTTTTGTATACTACTATGTAATCAGTGACCTATAACCCAATGGGCTGGGTGTGTTTTTAAGTTCTGAATTAATTGAATAAATTTAAGCGTACATCACTTTAATAAATAAATACGGGCTACGATAATGGCCGGTCTTGCTCACCATATGTTTCTATTTCTATTATAATAATGCTTTGCAGCTATGTTCAGCTGCAGTGCTGTTGGATTTGACGTACACTGTGTGCGCACTCGCCCTCTAACGTCTTATTGCAACTCCCTTTGAAATTTTAATAAACACGGACAGAGGTAGATGCAGAGACGTATCTCAGCAGTATTAGCGTAAGTATAGCGTGGACAAACTGTGGAAAACAACTAGTTTTACGAGCAAGTGTTTTGAATTAGATTAATCCCATTGGAGAAAAGTTCTTTAAGCGCACATTTTGTTATAATTGTTTTCAATGTTAATATCAAAGTTTATAGTGGTAAAAAACTTCATGTAAGATCCGTTACATCGCGCCATCATTGTATTACTATTTTCGTTTTTATCTCATATATGCCAGCTACAATAATTAAACGACACCCAAAGAATTGTTCATTCAATGAATAAGCATTTTGTTAAAGTGTACAAAGGGATTTTGTTATGAGAAAACGACCGAATGGTAACTTTACATAGAAAATACCAAAAATTGGGTCTCTTTGAATCGTACTTACTCTCTCGAACCGTGTAATTTCATCTTACAGACTCAGCCTTTTTACCGAGGTTTCCTCATAACATGCGCGTAGTCTTCTTGAATTTCCTTGAACTAGAATGTAAGGATAAGGCAGTTGCTGAGGCTATCCGACACTTATTTTCCACAGTTTATAATTAATAAAATATTGCGCCGGGACTGAGATGATAATTGCCGACAGTTATAATTATTTCTAACCGTGTTTCGCAGTTAGCCTTTCTAAATCAGTTGCCTATGGACATTAACGCATTACAGCAACGACATTAGCGTGCTTACTCTGTTGGTAAATCTACAGCGAAATGTGCGTTCGGGCGCATGATAAACTGGATGCGTGTATGCCGCATTGATAACGGTGAAGAAATAGAGGTAAGATTTTTTAGTACACATTTGTGTTTCTCAAGTTTTGCACAACGATGTACGCATTAGAATTCAATTATCTGATGATAATCTTGAGATAGAATTCCTCTTGCCGTTCAAAATCGTGTAGCTCATTCATATACGTAGTAATTCCGCCATTTATGTGGAAGCTACGGATGCACCTGCCTGTCAATAATACGAACAAATGTAATTTTCGTAACAGCAATAGGATAGTGTTTAACATTCGTTAGCTTATATACAATTATGATGATGATATTTAACGTTACAAATTGAGGATACGTGTTAATTTACATCATGGTGCTCCCACAGATACAAGCACGATACAACATTACATCACAGAACATATTATACACCAGAATGCATACAAAGTGAGATCCAGGGTACAGCGCTGTAGTCTAGTAGGAGTCGAATCCACGATCTTTAAATTGGTAGTTGTCAAGTCAGTTCCACCGGGCTACACTCCCTCCACAAAATTATACGCGTTTACGCTATGATTTAACTCCTGTACCCACTCATGTAATTTTGACATTAGAAGCTTTGACGTTTATAAACATTATTTCGTCCTTGATATAATTTAATAAATTTAAAATTAAAATAAAACTTTTGCGCTCTAAGGTAAACTGTAGTGTTACGAAAGTCGGTCCACGTAATATGCTAAGGCGTCGGCCCTGACTGCATGAGTAACGGACGACTATATTATTCTAAAACATGCACCTGTTAGGAAGATTGATCATCAATAGGTGAGCGTTCAACTTGACAGCACATCCTGCTGGAAACACAGGTACGTTGTTCAGTTTAATGTGACAGCAAGAAAAATACCCTGACCAAGATTGGGGAACAGGAGTGAGGACAGGGGAGGAGATGCGTTCGTGTATGCCTGTCACGGAACGAATAACTCACATACTGGTGTTCGCACCGCTCATACATTAATTAATCTTAGAAATCTGGAGAAGTTTAATGTTTTAACCAAAAGAAAGACCACAAAAACTACGAATTTGGAAATGACAGAGACAGGAATCAAATTCAGACCCCAACAGTCAACCGATACATGTGTCTGAGCAGTCACATGTTGCTACTCTTAACATGTAAGAGCAGTTAAAAATAATGATAACTACTGTTTCGGATATACGCTGGCATCAGAGAACCGTCGATTTGCAAACCAAACTTTATAAAATCTATCGATGTAACGCAACCTAATCTAGTTAATGTTTTAAACAATTACAGCTGCGTGCTTCTAATCACGACTGTTAATTATACATACGATTTCAGTTCTTAAAAGTCCGGCCTACCCCCTGTGCCGCAAGGGTTACGTCATATTGCTTCATACACATGTATCTTTTCAATTACCAATTGGGAACCATGAAACCATGTACGTGTTTCCAATCCTTGATGACCACAGAGACGTGAAACTGGGAATATGTGTAGTCAAATGTGACGTTTTTTCGGCAACATCGTTATTTTTCACGAAAATCGACGTAACTTTTGGCACACACGCGACAAATCCTGCTTCTGTTTTTCATTAACCACACAATCCTTTGTTCGATATTCCACGTCAAGGCCTTTTTGTAAAAAACAAAGACTTAAACATCCCGTGGAAAGTTCCGAATTCATCATTTTTAGCTAGGAACCACTGATAGTTTTTAGTTACCATGTAATGGGCCTAAAGAAATTTAATAGACAAGCTGAGGCAACGTTTATTCGAAGCAAGCAAAACGGAACTATCTTGGAAGTTTCGTTAGCAAATTTGCCCGTTCGTGTAAGCTACCGCGATTTCCGTAAAATATTACCGGATGTTTACCACGTGACCACAGACGCTCGACCGTACTTCCATGTTAACTGGTTTGTTTCTGTGACCATCGACGATTGAAAGATGTACGGTTTCTTGGGTTGGCATTTTGTATATATATTCAAACAGATATTTGAAGAGCAAGGATCCTGAGGCGAAGAAAGTATGGGCAGTTACCTAAAAATCTTACCTTGCCTCCTTCATGTATTTTCTCGAGTGCTACTTTAAAGTTTCACATTTATCGGGATCCTTCCTGAAATGCTTCTCAAAACATTGGGGGTAACATAGATGTTAATTGATCTGTACAGACAGCGAATCTCTTTTCAATTTTAATGCATTTTGAACACCTTATAAGTAGACGCACCAGTTGCCATTGTAAACAGTTTTGTATAAACGCGCGCATAAATGTGCATTTGACCTCTCATATTAATCTTGACAATGGTTAAACCGCTATCATTAAACGGAAGTAACGTGCGGGCTGATATCGAAATTTACTTCTCTCACATTTAAAAGATTAATAATGCACTTTAAATACTGGTTTGCACTGAACGCGTACAATAGTGCATGTCCAATGAATCTGAGAAAAGGTGCGAAGATTTGATTTTAAAGACCTCATCTCAACGGGTTCATCCAGTTCACACACTTGAAAATAATTAGGTAACATGCAACATGGTAAAATGTTTTCCTCTTTTCTTTTATCAAACCGCAAGCCTTTTTAACGCAATTTTGTATCTCGACCGGAATCAGAAAATCGTCGACTATTCCCGCTTATTTCCGTGACTTGAATTTCTTGTAGACCAGGCAAAGATACTATAGTTACTATAATATATTTGCATCAAGTCAGGAACGATTCCTAAATGCCGACCATGTTGTCCTTGACAACGTAGTGATACTGCTGGCTTAGCGTAATCGTAATTATTGTGTTTGTTTTCACATTTTGTCTCTTTTTGTACAAATTTTACTGCCTAATCTCCAAAACTTTAGTTATTTCTTTGGTTATGACGAGTGTTTTTTAAAGTAAAGGTAAGTTGAAGTTGTGAATACGCCGCACTTCCCGCAATAGCCGGACTCATAATGAGGGTACGACAACTTTCAGCAATAGCGAAACATAAGTAGGTCGGTAAGTGTCTTTTCTTCATCGCCATATCGTGAAACTGATCTAAATTACCTGGCAATACCCCAGTTACCTATAGCGCCCTTCGTAACTTGACACCGGTCTGTTTGACCACTAAAAATGTATGGTAGTAGAAAGAGCATCTGCACAAACAAGAACAAAATTTTCAATCTCAAAAACACTGTGCTCCTCACAGGAATTGCAATAACGTGAACTTGCGAAATTGACTTTAAATTTCAATTATTAGACGAAAAGTTTACTACAAAAACCAAAGTTAAAAGTTCTTACGACTTGTTTTATCACCCTAATAATAAGTGTTGAAATAACGCGGAAAAGCATCTTCTGTTGTCAAGACAACGGCATTCTTAACAGACGTATTTGCTCTTGCAAAGCAAAGTAATCGCGTTCTTTTTTTAAATTGAAATTTGTTAAACCGGATAAATTGCCTGAAATGCTCCTGACTGCTATACTGCGTAGGCAACTGAAACTAACCCTCCGTAACAAACAAGTGTTAAATTGTCACCATGGTTACCTGAGCCTGAAAAATCCAACACGCAAAACTTTGGAAACTATGATGTGACTGGATCTAAATTCTCATTTTTCATCACTGAAACACCCGCCAGGGGAAAAATACGTCAACAACATGGTCTAAATTACAATGAGATCCTCGCAAGGTTAAATCGCAACCGTAGAACTGTCATAAGTAGACCTAAATGAACAATGCATTGTGTATTTCGTCGTGCTGGACTATTTCGATGTGCGTGCAAGGGCGGGTCTTGGATTTTGAGTTCGGGGGNAATGGAATCTGATGTGCAAGTTGGTGAGGCCCTAACTTCGTGTGACACTTCGATTCATACGACAAATCGAAACCGTGTGCTCACTGTATAAACGGTTAAATATTATCGGCGGATTTTTGCGATACTTTATTTGACTTGAAGCTTATTCAACCAGTGGTGACCCACGTGTCGTTGCCATATGATGCTTGTACCAAGTAACACACCTTTACCTCCATTTTCACGTGCCACGTCGCTCTGCATTTTAACTAGTCATCCCCGTCTTGCCTGGGTCACTTTCACGTACATGTAGTATCCGGCAACGACACGTTGGTCATTACTGCTTGAACACGCTTCAAGCCAAATACTACTACTAGCCATCGATAAAAGAGCCTCGAGAGATGCACCCCTCTCCCAGAACGCAAGTCAAATCCAATGGGATTGAAAACCTTAGAAATGAGCCAAACATCCTGTTAGTGACAGTGAGTTCCTCAATAGACCCACCCATCCGTACTTATGTAAATTACGGTCATCTTGAAACATCCCTTTGGTAAAGAGTGTCAGCTCACCTAGATCGGATGTCTATACATGCCGAAATAGTCCGACACGACGAAGATCACGATACAGATTTCCTTTAGTTATTACAGTTTCATGGTTGCGAGCTGATGTAGCTTAGACAAAACCGGAAGTAAAACTCGAAAAGCTGGTCCATGTTGTTGATGCAACTTTTGATTCTGCTGAGAGTGCTGTCATTTACGCTTCATGCGAGAAGTCGTAATTGCGAGAAAGGTCGTTAATTCAAGAAAAAGTCGTAATTACGGTGAAAAGTCGTAATTAAGAGAAATAAAAATCGTAAAAGTCATTATCACGAGAATACAGTCGTCATTACGATTTTTTTTCGAATATTATTTTCGTTTTATTGGCATTTCTGCGGTACAAGACAATAAAGCTCAAGCATATCTTCTGGACAATGAGAAGGTGCGCCAACAGTGCTGACTGACAAGGGAGGCGTGGCAATAGCCAATCGGAGTTTAACAGTCTCCACTTAATCTAGAGACTATGGCAGAGTCTGCCACTGTAAGACGCTTTTTTGACAACCGTATAACCTTTATGTTACCCAGGTACGATGCCACTCTTGAATGACTGAAGAAAGACATTTTACACTGTTGTCAATTATGTAAGAACAAGGCTTTAAAAATGAAGAAGGACAATTTTTTCAAGTAAAATTAAAGTGACTTTCATGCCAACACGCGTTCACTAACTCTGTGAGCTTTTTACTCTCAGGCCTGTTTTCTAATCGATATTAGATCACTCAACACTTCGAAGAATTGAATAAAAGCGCAGAATACGACGAAGCGCAAGCACTTGGGCACACGATCGTATCGAAGAAAGCGCAATTTCCGGTTGGAGAAATGTACTCTCGTAAATGAGCCACACTGAACAAAAGTGAAGATTTTAAACAATTTTGTGAACAAGCTGAGAGGAGGTGAAAGCTTCCGCCGAAGCAGCCCAAACCGTTACCGTTTGTTTCAGGGATTGTCGTTTCTGTTTTTCAGCCTGGCCTCTTAACAGCGGCAAAAATCCATCATTTGACATTGTGCAAACTAAATTGATCTGAAACGTCTATCTGGTTTTCAAGTTATCGTCGTAATTATGCTTAGACAGTCATAGGCAGCAGTCTACACCATCGTCTGTTCAAAACTCTAAAACCTGTTTACACTCTGACTGTTGTACACCATACATGCATACATACATACATACATACATACATACATACATACATAAATACATACATACATACATACATACATACATGTACATACATACACACATACGTAAACATACATACATACATACATAAATACATACATACATACATACATACATACATGTACATACATACACACATACGTAAACATACGTAAGCATACATACATTTATATTAAAATAGCTTTATCGTATATATGCATATGTGCATCTACCCTATTATATTTTAGTCGGTAACGGTAGTTGTCGTTATTAGGAAAGTATTAATTATGAAATGCGAAGGTTTTATGCTGGACTCGCTACGTAAATCAACCTGTCTGAGGTGAGATTTTTGTGGATCAAATGTTAACGACAAACCTGAATCTGTTTCGAGACAGAGCTGATGTATGGGCCTCACAATGTATTGGCAATCCTAAACGACGATTTCACTACCTTCGCTTTCTCCTGATAACTTCCAATGCACTGTAATAGGTAGTGCAATGCCACTTTTCGTTCATGATAACCGAGCGTCAGGTGTCGCGATCTGACCGATCAGTCGCCATAAAATCCATAAACCCTGTCTGCAAAGCGAGCAGACAACACTAGACCATAAAAGCAAGTAAGACTAGGCTAATCTAATGAGAGACAAAAAATCTGAGTTAAGAAACTTTGGCACTGGTCGTCGACCGGTCCCTTGGGCATATCACGCTTGCGATCAGTCCATAGCTGTATAAAGAACTCAAGACCTAACAGTATAGGGCCTACCACTAGAATGCACCAGAATTTACGGTTACACGTCTTAATAATAATTCAAAATTTCTCGGAAGGGATAGCCCCCATCCCCCTACAAGATGGCTCAGCTCTCATGCTCCCCAGACCGCGTCCACAATCGGGATCTGGGCACGTACGTCGCGAAATTGCCGCAAGATTCATTTAGTTGCTGAAAATTTGTTTTAACAATTCCCGCAGCTCAACACACGGAGAACTCGAATATCGAGAGTTCTTTGTCTCTGATTTAACGTCTACGCGTCAGCAAAAATCGACTAGAATTTCACAAATAACTGTCTGCAAATTATAATCAAATCTTGTAAAAAGTGAATATTTCAACAAGTTTAGATGCAATTAGAGAAAATCTATCCGCGAGTGAAAATATGATATCGAAATTTACTTCTCTCACATTTTAAAGATTAATAATGCAAGTTAAATACTGGTTTGCAGTGAATGCGTTCAATAGTGCATGTCCAATGAATCTGAGAAAAGATGCGAAGCTTTGATTTTAAATACCTCATCTCAACGGGTCAATATAGTTCACACATTTGAAAATAAGTAAGAAACATATACCGTTTTTGGCTTTCGTGAACTTTGTCCTTTGAAAATTTAGTCGCCACTCTCGGGGCATCCTAAATCTGAAAGTGGTGTCACTTCGTCTGTATCGAAGTCTTGCCGCCGAGTTGACCCCGCCGGGTTGACACCGCCGAGTCTGACCACCGGTGGTCACAAATGATACAATAAGACCCTGTCCTCCTTCGTTACAGCATGCATACACTATATATCTTATTTGCAAAAGACTAGTAGTAATAACCCGAGTACTACATGGACATGTACTGGTGAATAGTTAACACATATTCGTATGTTTGCGAAAGCTTCCTATTGGCATTCTTTTACCTAGAAGCGACCGGACCAGCTGGAATGCGTCTGGAGCAGTGTTTTTTTTCCGGTTGTCTTACGCGCCCATTGTTGTGGCCCAGTGGGGAGGTTTACATGTGAACTGATATCATTGACTTTTCCAGGACGTTGTGACTAAATGCAAAAATGACGAGACTGGTGACGGTGATCTTGAGTTGTTGGTTGCTGGAGCGAGTCAGCGGTGGATCCTTTGGCCTGATATGTTCAAAAATCGACTGCAGGGATGTAACGCGAACGCTACGAAGCTCAGATGATACAATTAAAGTCCATTCATTCACCATCAATAACCTAACACCACTAGGTCTGATCGAGGAAGTATGCGATAAATTCATAAGAAATGATGTCACTGCCATAGTGTTCATTAATACAAACACGGATATCTACGACCGAACCAGGGTGCTTTTATATAGATTTTTAATGTCGCTCACGGAGAGTCTGTCTATTCCGCTGCTGGGCTGGAATCCTGCGGTGACGAAAAGTTTATCGGTAAGTACTTGCTTCTAACTTTTGAATATCAAAATATTTCAAATGTACTAAAACAGAAAAATTCGAAACACTTCCAACTGCCTACCCCCAGGCCAGAAACCTACACACACATAAACCATAGCCAAAGACTGCACAATTACCACGGAACCAGGGCCCGCAATCTAATCTTTGTACTCGAAATCGAACTCAAAATATTATTTGCATTTTCTATTCTAATTGTGTGCAAACTCAAAATAAATGTATATTATTCTGTGTTCGAGTATATTATGGTTAAGCGTATGAGTTTCTAGTACATGTACAAGGTGGCGCTTTATGACTCACATACAATTCGCGCTGAAAACTCGAGTGAAAACTCGGGATTTCGAATAAATATTCTTAATTTCGATTTTAGACTCGAATTTTTAGCTTTAATGCTACGGTCATCAAGTGCAAACTAAGATTAGACAGTTATTTATGCAAACCATTAGGTGCTGGAGTATGGAATAATAGACACTTGTATTGAGTGGGCACAACATTAGAATAGAAAGTACCATGCCTGGACGAGTTATGAAACCAAAAGAGTAGGAAAAGTAAATCATGTAAGATATTGGTTATGCCATGTGTTATAGAATAGTAATACTGGGACAGTGGTGTCTGAATTTTGCGAAACAAAGTGCGCAAAACAGAAAGGCCGACACGTTACCTAGGTCTTCTACGGGCCTATTGCAAGAAACAGTGTGCTTCAATGGCACTACACATACTCAGCAAGTCTACCAGCATGCTTGAGAAATTTTACGAGTGTTTTAATGTTTTTATTAGTTTTGGGAGTTTTCACTGACATTGCTTTACTTCCAAAGCATTCTTTTCTAACGCTTTGGTGAGTGAAACACCGATCGACACGGTGTTCTCTGTTTCATCTTCCATTCAGCGTTTCGGGCAGCAGGATTCTGTTAAAAAAATAATTCCCGGCGGTCTGGCATACCTTGTACCAGACGTGTGCAGGCCGTGTATGTGGCCCATTGCACTGATTACCTGAAACTATTTTTGTCTTCATTCATGTATAGTTAAAACCGAGCTGAGGACCTAGAAACCTGACTCAAGGGTCTAGCAGTGTGGCCCAATGGGACTCGAACCCACGAACCTCGAGTAAAGAAGGTGGGCACCTATCACACTAGGCCACATTGCCTCCTCGTAAGATTCTGTCGTTTTCTTACGTTCCTGCACGTTACAGTGAGTCGTGCTGCCTCAATTAGTTCATCGTTCGTCTGTCGGGCTGAGCATTATCTTTTTGAACAATTTAGTTGCTCTGATGTTTCTATTGCGCTTTTCATTGTTTACTGTATTTTGAGAGAAAGAAATCCACCAATTTAAAAATGCGTTATCTTTTTGTCAAGTGCATTTTGATTGAAATATCATCTAGACATGGAGGCGGCAATCTGCTGTATTGGGAGTTGAATTATTTTGAAAAACAAATGTGGTTGTGGTATGGGGTGTGTTCAAAATTTTTACGCTTACCATTTATTTTGCGCCGTCATTGTACGTTCGATGTAAATCTCATTTAAGGTACAAAACAGAAATTATCTTCAACTGGTGCCGTCCATCGATAACCAATGCGAAACCATGTTTGACCTGCTAATACGCTACTCCTGGAAGAAATTTGTTGTGGTTACAACTGCAACGGATGGTCACAAAGAGTTTGTGTCCTGTCTAAGGCGCAAGGAGGAACTAAACGAAAAATCAGGGTGAGTGCTTGTGCGAGAAAGAAAACGGGTTTGGCGACTAGTACAAGGCACATTTCACTGCTTGAATGAGTTGTTGCAACAATGTAAAGTCTAGACTTTCTGCAAATACGAGTGTCATCAATATCATGTGATATTACCATTGGGATCCGTCCACGTTGGCGTAATGTGCACGAGGGTTCGATCTACGTTTGTTTTTAATATACTGGTCCTTCTTTCCTCTGAAATTTTCGGCTCTTATTAGATTGGGATGTTCACTTTGGTCAATATCTTTGCTTTGGTGTACTGGCATCGTGTGATCGTTTTGTTTACACGGCCAGGAGCTTATGGTTTCTGCAGTCTGGATGGTTCGTTTACGAATAGGTCGGACATCTGACGTCCGGTCGATCTGAATTAAAATTAATATCCCAAGCCTTCCGATCAACATCACCTCATAAACGGAAGTTATTGGTATTGTGTTCACTAATCAGAGGACCGAACTGTTAGTGGTCGTGCGATAAAAATTAATAATTTTGACCGTTGTCACTCTGTTTTAGGTTTCACATTCTTTCCATCGTGAAAATTCTGCAGACTGACAGAAAATTGGTTTACGAGAAATTGTCTGAAATTCCACAAGAAGCCAGGATTATACTTATGCATTCTAATCTGTAAGTTTTAAATATGATTACATTAGAAGAGCAGTATGCGCCAATGTAAACAAAATATTGCGTCGTGTCCCATTTACTATCTAAACACCGCAAATGATCTCAGGTGTCTTTTGAAAGGATTCTAAATCCCGTCTTTGTGATTCAGAAGCGGTACTGTCTGCTGGTTTAGCACAATGAATTCCGCTCCCTGAGAGCACAACACAGCACGTACGGTAAAAATTCTCCTCTGGAATTTGGAACACGTAAACTCCCGCAAAAAATTGAATTTCCTTGATTCTGGAATTTGGAAAAAGTGCGATTTTGTCGTTCACCATATTTCTCAAATTTCGGATAATGTGATTTTAATCTAAAAAGTGGGTAATTTTGACGTCTGTATTGTTATTGTTGAATTTGGGACAAACAATTTGTGGCCAAGCTCCGACCTTGAGCAAAATAATGAATTTTCACTATTCCAAATTGGAGATTTCTTACCGTAATATGTGTCTGTAATCGAGATTGGCGGTCTTTCCCGCGGCTGTCGATCAATACACCTCGAGTGTAAATCACGCTTGCCAACGTAGAAGCAGTTTTCAGACTTTAGACGAGAGTAACAGCGCAGTGTTTTTTTTTTTCAAATATTCAAATGATACTGCGGCACCTCACACATGTTAATGTGCTAAAACAAGTTTTTGATAACCCCAGATAGATTTTATACAACAAAATTCCCTTTCGTTTCATTTGCCGTACTCTTTTTACTTTCCAGTGGTATGATTGGTGAACATCTTTCCTATAGTGTCTTACAATTTGCGTTGAGTAATTGTCAAATCGTCATTATTTGACGAGAAATTGAACATATTCAGTGACAGTGTTATCCGTTTACTTTTTATCAACTGAAATATATTTTTACCTAATGATAATCAATAATTAATTACTTAGCATTACATAATATGATTTATTACCTTAGTGAGGAAGGTGACGTTATCTTTGAAGTTGCCGACGAGCTGTCCTTAACGACTGCCGATTATCAATGGATTATAACAAAGCACGTGATTGCCGAGACCGAGGAAGACACGTGTCGGAATTGTGTATTTCCTGATGGCTGTTTAGGTAAACCTTCAGGAATTAACGTTTTACGTTCATATGATGTCACACTTCATCAAATGACCGTCAGGGGTCGTGAAAAGGTCAGTCAGAGAACAAGTAAAAGACCTAGCGGACACGAACCACATGTTGTCTTGTGTATTAATAGAGACACTATTTCTACTTCATTCTAATAGAAAATTTCATAAAACAAAATTTAAAACAAACAAAGCTTGTATGACGGGCGTTATAATTCACCCAATTCAAGTAGTTAAGACGGAGCTTGTTTCCACGTGATGTACTTGCAACATGACGTCAACAAGATTCGATATATCGCAAATTCTCTTTGTGTATCAAAAATGATCCCGTTTCGTCATTCCTATAAACGAAATAATACCGAAGACAAGTAGTGATACCTTTCGACAGACAAGACTTATTATGTCCTAAAATGACGAAAACATAGGAAGCGATTCCTTTGATCTGTACTGAACATATCAAAATTACCGTAAAATCCATTTTTCTGTATTGATGATCAAAGGGTATTAGTTGTCCAGATTCATGTTAAACAAAATTATCCCGTGTAGTTAAAGTAACACCTCACTCGTGTTAGGTTGTCAATGTTAAATATGAAACGCGTCGGTATTTAAAAATAGGACCGTGTTCACCGGACAACTCGGTCAAGTCACGAACGTATTGCGTACACGCGCCAATTTCGAATCCACAATTTTAGGGTTGGGCAACCCCAATAGGCCCTGAAGCGTGTCGTCAGTCGCTGACAGTTTCTAAGCCGGTGTTGGTATTGAAAATTGAATCCTGTCACTGTAAGTATTATGAGAAAGTTCTATGAGAATATGAGGCTTAAATTGATTTTCGTTTTTACTCTGCTAAACAGGGCGACACGCTGCTAATAGTAATTAATAGTATCAGGAAGAGATAACCAGGAAGGGACAACTAGCTAAACCGCCGTTTTTGGCCTCCTTCCCCGGTCTAATTTCAGGACTTAAGTTTCGTTTAAAAGGAAACAGATGATTTTATCAGAGAGATTCAAGCTTTTTCTACAGAAGGATATCAAAAAACTCACTTTGCAACCTTAAACAGTGGTGTAATTGTACTTTAAAAATA
>NMRA01001098.1:40033-56148 GCA_002633005.1 Phoronis australis | reverse complement strand
GATCAAGCTATGGGGAAATCATGCAATTGCTACTGACATCAAGGAAGCCGACCAAGTGCGCTTTCACGCACTTGAGACAGACGTCTACGGCTCCAAAGTAACACTGCACTCAGTGACGGAAACAACTATTTTAGTAAGATATTCCAAAATATGTAAACGTACTAAACGAAAGAAATCTTAATACGACAAAAAGAGCTTAATTATTTTCCAATCAAAATCAAAAGAAAGTTGAACAGCATTATATAAAATCAACCAGAAAGAATATGAAATACATGATGTTCAGACAAAATCAAGAAAGAGGTAACTGAAAAATTGTGTTAATTGCAGATCGACGAAGAACGTGAGGAGACCATAGGCTGACAGCACTTCATGGTGTAGCAGAGTGTTTTGTATAAGGCTGACGCTAATGTTAACGTGCAAGACAAGGACACAAACACACACTACACATGGTAGTAGAGCGGGCCAACAATGGGAAAGGAAATAACGATGAATATGTGGGAACTTACTAGTCACTTTTGGTCTTTAAAGACATGAGTGGAGAAGTCGCTGTAGAAAATATGTTGTTGTGTTGACTCTCATTGAACATAACTGTTAATATTAAGTTTCCTGTTCCACCTGTTGTTGTGTTAGTGATCTGCTACAGTTACCCAAACCTGGCATTGTTGGATTCTAACTTAGGAAATCTAACCAACACATTACGAACAATCTAACCAATTTCACTTGAAGTATGTAGGGTGGACTACATTTGTGTCAAAATGGTAACCACAAGATTAATTCATTAATTGGACAGAGATCTTGAACAGAAAAATGTGAAATAGGTAAAATTAGTTTCATTTTTGTAAAAAAAATTAGTTTCATTTTTGTAAAAAAATTAGTTTCAAGAGCACATTTTGCTAGAATGCATTTCAGTCGATGCCATTGATTATTGAAGTTCTCCGTTCCTGTGTTCCTTACAAATGGTTTTCCAACCAATATTCACCTTCAACAACTTATTCAAGACATCAGTAATTTCAAGTGTAACATTGAAGAATTGACTCAAAATGTCGAGAACAATTTCGATGAGTTCCATTTTCTGACAGTTTTTAGTCATACAGTGTCGTATGTCATATTTGATCATTCTACTTATCTGTCATGCAAAGAAATTTTCAGTGCTCTTGGAAAATGATCATTTATTAAAAAGCAAGGAATTTCACACTTTGCTAGGTTTCTTCCTGAGCAACTGAAAATGAGGGAGAGTTGTTTCTTGATTGTGAATACCACAAGATGGGTTCGTGTGGATGTTCTGCACTTACAAATCCACATTTGTTTCCAAAATTAAAAGGCAAGAAAAATGATATTCGTTGTCTGCTGAGTAACATTGATACTGGGCAGAGGCTAAAGGGAGTGAATCTTTTTGATGAATTGATTAAGAATTCATTAATAAGGATGAGAAAATGTATGTTGAAGTGGGGAAGGTTTTGAAAGTCGCGGAACTAGACCGCCATGTTCGTATTCGTGGCTATGCAATGTTTGACAAAATTTTAGATGCTGGGTTTGATCCAAAGCTATGTTTTATTTTTACTGGTGGAAGAGGAGTTAATAGGGAGGTTCACTCGCACATATGGTGTGTGTCTGTTGAAGATTTTGTAAAACACTAAAGCTGCGAGGAACAGAGGCATGAGAGAAGATAATTGAGGTTATATTAACAAAACTCGATGCTAGAGCTGCTGCATTTAACAACACTGAAATTAGCATCAAAGATTTTGTAAAGTCCACATACAAGGACAACTGTGAGCCATTTTTTACTGAGATAGCAAAATGTGTTAATTTTTCTAGGAGCGACCTAGATAAATTTGCTGCTGAAAACAAAGTTAAGGAATTCCTTAAACCGCCATACATAACGTTAGAAGAATTGAAAACTTCTCCAAAAAAACGAAGATGCTCATTCGCAGGAACTGTTTCACAAGTTTCTGATCTAAAAGAAGAACCGCATTATAAAAGAAAAACTGTCACACTTGATAACCGTACAGAGATCAAGCTATGGGGAAATCATGCAATTGCTACTGACATCAAGGAAGCTGACCAAGTGCGCTTTCACGCACTTGAGGTAGACGTCTATGGCTCCAAAGTAACACTCAACTCAGTGACGGAAACAACTATTTTGGTAAGATATTCCAAAATATGTAAATGTACTAAACGAAAGAAATCTTAATACGACAAAAAGAGCTTAATTATTGTCCAATCAAAATCAAAAGAAAGCTAAACAACATTATATAGAATCAACCAGAAAAAACATGAAATAAATGATGTTCAGACAGAATCAAGAAAGAGGTAACTGAAAAATTGTGTCGTTCATTGCATATCGACGAAGAAGAACGAGAGGAGACCATAAAAGACATGGGCATGAACAAAAGGTAAAAATTATACGGTGAATTCCACAAAAAACAACGTCCTAAAACCTTCTCGTGTTGTTAATCACCACTTTCTTAGAGTAGAGGATGAGTAATATATCCTATTCCTAGAACTGTTTGTTTGTCAGCATAGTGCATCCTTTATTTGGTGGTCTTATTTGATTGGTTAATTCGTGTTTCTCTAGTTTCTACATAAATATCATTTTCACTTGTATTTCAAGTAGCAGTTTTAAGAGCAGTATTAGAAGTTTTAGCAGCGGTTTTTCCGCATTAAGAGTTGTTCTCCTCATGTAACGTTTACAGTCTTCAATTTACTAGTCAAGACTCATCTCTTGTTCTTGCCTAACCACCTCTGCGTACGATAGCCAAAGTACATTTTCCCCGTACACCACAACTATAGATCTGGCCACTCTAGATAAGGCTGAACATAGCTAGAGGTCAACATCATGCATGAAGCGCATTCAAATAAGGTGACACATATAAAGAAGATTATGTTTATATGACGCAAAGCTGACTATGACGAACCAACTTTTTTACATTGACGAAATAGTCTAAAGTTAATCAGTTGATTTGCGCTAGATGCTCCACAAATGCCAGTTACAATTGTGTAGCTTGCTATAACTTGTTCATTCTTTGCGCAGGCTAACAGCACTTTATGGTGTAGCGGAGTGTTTTGTATAAGGCTGACGCTAATGTTAACGTGCAAGACAAGGACACAAACACACACTACAAATGGTAGTAAAGTGGGCCAACACAGAAGTGGTGAGCCTTCTGTTGAAGGCTGAAGCAGGTGAACGTTTTGAGACAAGGTGATAAAAACTACTTGAGACAATTTTAGAATTAAGGCGATGTTATCTTTGTTACAAAAGTTCTAGGCTATCTGAAGTATATCCTGTGTGTAAATACATTTTTCAATTCTCATCACCTATTGCGCCACGAAAGTGGTCAAGAAAATAAGGCGAGGAAAGTGATCATGACAATAGAGTTGCAGACGATAGCTCATCTTTTTCATTAGTTCAAACTGACTAGCAGAATGAACACAGTTGGAGATACGATATCAGACAGAGCGACATCTTACAGACCAGACCACTGGTTACAAACACTAATGTTCCCATAGAACCTACTGTGAAGAAATATATGCAATAGAAAAGGAAATAATGATGAATATGTGGGAACTTACTAGTCACTTTTGGTCTTTAAAGACATGAGTTGATAAGTCGCTGTAGAAAATATGAACAAAAGAGAGAATCTAACTCTTGTGCTAGAATCCATCAAATTTATATGTGAAGGTTAGAACAGAGAAAATGTCGGACTGAAGGTTAATTTAATAGGAGTTGTTTGAAAGAGAATGTCATGACTGTTTCAGATGAAGTTTGGAATACTTTGTTTTTCTACACTACATATTTTTCAACTTCAACTTTATAGTATTTTTAGCAAAAGAAATATATCGCAATAGTTATGTTTTCAAAAAAATATTACCGGTATTTGTCACCAGTACTTTTCTTCAGCATACTCAGTCACATACTTTTGTGAAGAATATGGTTTTATTTGAATCCGGCCACTTGGATTTTAGTTTCCTTTTCTTAGTGCTCATACACGTACTTAATATGTAGAACTATTCCTCTAAAGTCTCAGAAGGATGTGTCGACAGCGATGGGTGTATGTCCAAAGATGTTTGCCAATGAAACTTAACACGTAACTAAGTCTACCATTAGTAAAGTGAAAAGAACTGCAACGTCAAAGACTTGAGTTCGTTGAACCCTAGTCTAGTTGTTAGTTATTAAACATACGTGCATAACTATAGAGTGTAAAAGACAGGGATTGGGCCCCAAACTTCTAAATATGGTGTCCAACACTACAGATCTGGCCACTCTAGACAACAGGCAGAAAAGAAGTTCAAATAAAAGATGTTACAGACCCTTGGACACATTTTAGAAGCGTATGGACATAACTAAATAAGTCAACATTATGCACGAAGCGCATCCAAATAAAGTGGCACATATGAAGAAGTGAACATTATGGAGATGTGATGCTAATTTGACTACGACGAGCAAACTTCTTTACATTCAACAGTTAAAAAAGATAATTACTTGATCAGTGCTGGATACTCCACCAATTCCAGTTACAATTGTGAAGCTTGCTGTAACTTGTTCATTCTTTCGGCAGGCTGACTGCACTTCATGGGGTAGCAGAGAGCGACAAGACAGAGTGTTTTGTGTAAGGCTGGCGCTAATGTCAACATGCAAGACAAGGACACAAACACACACTACACATGGTAGTAGAGTGAGCCAACACAGAAATGGCAAGCGTTCTGTCGAAGGCTGGTGCAGACGCGAGACAAGGTTATAAAAACTACTTGGGACAATTTTAGAATTAAGGCGATGTTATCTTTGTTGCAAAAGTTGTATGCTATCTGAAGTTTAACTGATTGTGTCTAAATACATATGAAAGTGGTCAAAATGAGTTGAGGAAAGTGTTCATGACAACAGAGATGCGGAGGATTGCTCTTATTTTCCATTAGTTCAACCTGACCAGCAGAATGGTCAAATTAGGTAAGGTTGGCCATATGATACAAGACAGAGCGACATCACACAGACCATTGGTTACAAACACTATTGTGCCCATAGCACCGAATGTGGAAAATATATGCAATAGGAAAGGAAATAATGATGAATGTAAGGGAGCTTACTAGTCACTGTTTTGGTCTTTAAAAACAAGAGAGGTGGAGATGTCACTGTGCAAGATAAGTATAAAAGAGAGTATCTGCATCTTGAGCAAGAATTTTTAACACTTATGTGTAAAGGTGAAAAAGAGAAAACCTATGGCAAAATGTTTATTAGAACAAGTTTTTTTAAAGGACCATGATACTTTTTCAGATGAAGTAGAATACTTTATTTTTTCTACATCATAGTTTCAGGTTCAACTTCATAGTTTTTCATGGTCAATCATTCTCGTTTTTTACCATATACTACTTGTCACCAATATTTTGCTTCAGTATACTCAGTCACACACTTTTGCTAAGAATATGTTCTTTTTAGTTAAATTTGGCCACTAAGATTTTAGTTTCCTTTTCTTAATGCTCGTACAGGTACTTAATACATTTCAATAGTTTTGTGATGTGCTATTAATTCAATTGTTTGTTTCTTCCAACATTGATTTAGTTGCGCGTGGAGAATGATCATCAGTATTTATTGTAGAAGAAATGAATCAAATACTAGACTTACGGACTGAGTTAGCTTAATTATTGTGTTCTGATCCTGAGGACTTTGGCAGGCCAGTGAGGTGTCATGTGAATCATCATGTGATCGACAGTACTCCGTTTCATTTAAACCCATGAACACAATAAGAAGCCAGTTAATGAATGTCAAGGATAGGACCCGAAAGAGAAAATAGCTAATGTTGCGTATGGTATATATCGTGCTCGGATCCAGGATGTGAGGAAACAGATATTGGTGAACCCAAACACACCCTTAAAAGTCGGGTCAGTCAATATCTCAGACCCGGCAAGGGAGATTTTGATTCGGCAGTATTCACTCACATGGCTGGTCGGACCATTCATTCTCCATGGAGGATGTTACAATTCTGGTTAGGGAAGAAAACGAATTCAGGTAAGGAGTTAAGGAGGCAATATATGAACGAGGATTGCCAAAACAGGCCCCCGCTTTCCGCTGAAATGGTTTGAAAGCCATGAAGAAGTGAACATTATGGAGATGTGATGCTAAGTTGACTATGACGAGCGAACTTTTTTACATTGATGAAACAGTTTAAAAAAGATAATTACTTGATCAGTGCTGGATGCTCCACCAATTCCAGTTACAATTGTGAAGCTTGCTGTAACTTGTTCATTCTTTCGGCAGGCTGACTGCACTTCATGGGGTAGCAGAGTGCGACAAGACAGAGTGTTTTGTGTAAGGCTGACGCTTATGTCAACATGCAAGACAAGGACACAAACACACACTACACATGGTAGTAGAGTGAGCCAACACAGAAATGGTAAGCGTTCTGTTGAAGGCTGGTGCAGACGCGAGAGAAGGTAATAAAAAATACTTGAGAAAATTTTAGAATTAAGGCGATGTTATCTTTGTTGCAAAAGTTGTGTGCTATCTGAAGTTTAACTGATTGTGTCTAAATACATATGAAAGTGGTCAAAATGAGTTGAGGAAAGTGTTCATGACAACAGAGATGCGGACGATTGCTCTTATTTTCCATTAGTTCAACCTGACCATCAGAATGGTCAAATTAGGTAAGGTTGGACATATGATACAAGACAGAGCGACATCACACAGACCATTGATACAAACACTGTTGTTCCCATAGCACCGACTGTGGAAAATATATGCAATAAGAAAGGAAATAATGATGAATGTGAGGGAACTTACAAGTCACTTTTTTGGTCTTTAAAAACAAGAGTGGTGGAGATGTCACTGTGCAAGATAAGTATAAAAGAGAGTATCTGCATCTTGAGCAAGAATTTTTAACATTTATGTATGAAGGTGAGAACAGAGAAAACCTATGATAAAATGTTTATTAGAACAAGTTTTTTTAAAGGACCATGATACTTTTTCAGATGAAGTAGAATACTTTATTTTTCTACATCATAGTTTCAGGTTCAACTTCATAGTTTTTCATGGTCAATAATTCTTGTTTTTTATCATATACTGCTGTTCACCAATATTTTGCTTCAGTATACTCAGTCACACACTTTTGCTAAGAATAGGTTCTTTTTAGTTAAATTTGGCCATTAAGATTTTAGATCCCTTTTCTTAATGCTCTTACAGGTACTTAATACATTTCAATAGTTTTGTGATGTGCTATTAATTCAATTGTTTGTTTCTTCCAACATTGATTTAGTCGCGCGTGGAGAATGGTCATCAGTATTTAATGTAGAAGAAATGAATCAAATACTAGACTTACGGATTGAGTTAGCTTCATTGTGTTCTGATCCTGAGGACTTTGGCATGCCAGTGAGGTGTCATGTGAATCATCATGTGATCGACAGTACTCAGTTTCATTTAAACCCATGAACACAATAAGAAGCCAGTTAATGAATGCCAAGGATAAGACCCGAAAGAGAAAATAGCCAATGTTGCGTATGGTATATCGTGCTCGGATCCAGGATGTGAGGAAACAGATATTGGTGAACCCAAACACACCCTGAAAAGTCGGGTCAGTCAATATCTCAGACCCGGTAATGGCGATTATGATTCGGCAGTATTCACTCACATGGCTGGTAGGACCATTCTTTCTTCATGGAGGATGTTACAATTCCAGTTAGGGAAGAAAATGGATTGAGGTAAGGAGTTAAGGAGGCAATATATGAACGAGTGGAGAATCCCAGTTTAATCAGACAAAGGGGATCTGAGGTTTCTGCTACCAAGAACGTGGGATGGGGTGCTGAATAGTATCCAGCACAAACTGTACTGACGATTACAAAACGAAACTACCACTATTAGAGGCGTCACAGTGATCAAAGTTGTCATCGTCAACCGTCTTCTTCACACTGAGAACATATACGCCAATTTTCAAAATTACCCTTAAAATAGTTTGGTTGATAGAGGGTGGACTCAAAAACAATAAACTGGCCCCTAGGTGGCACAAAATACCTCGATTCCATACGAAAACAGGAAAATAGCATCATCTCAATAATAGATACCTACATTCCAAATTTCATGAAAACCCGTTGAGGACCTTTGAAGATACAGAGGTAAACATAAAAAACTAAAATTGCCAATAGAGGGCACACCGGTATTCCGATCCATCCAAAAGTCATTGTCGTCTGTTGTCAACATCATATAAATAAACTTGCTAAATTTAATAAAGATCCCGCAAATGATTTAGGAGATACATCCATGGGCGTAAAAAAACAAAACTGCTACTAGGAGGCTCCACAGTAGTCGAAGTCATTGGAAAATCAACACGAGCCGTCCTCTTCACAGTAAAAACATACGTGCCAATTTTCACAATCATCCCTGGAGTGGTTTGGTTGATAGAAGGGTGGACGCCAAGAAACAGGCTCTAAAACAGTACAAGTGGCCACTAGGTGACGCAAACTGTCAAATCCACCCGAAAACGGGAGGATAGTGGCATCTCACTAATAGATGCCTATATGCTAAATTTTATGACAATACATTGAGGACCTTTAAAGATCGAGGTAAGCGTGAAAAACTAAAATTGCCACTAGGGGGCACACCAGTAGTCGGATCCGTACAAAAGTTCGCTCATGCCGCCCAATCCACAAAAGGAACACATGTGAAAAATTTCTTCGACATCAACAGAAATTCAATTTTTTTACCAATAAACCGAGAAAGTACCTGGTGCACATGTTGAATTCTGTCTCAGTGGCAGAGAACCACTTTCAATAATGCAATTTAGTTTTTCCGCATTGCAGGCCTATCTAAAAGCATCCCTTCATCTTGCCAGACTGCTGACACATCGTTTCAAGACTCGGTACAGCAGAACAATTAACTGCTTGGATTTCCATCAAAATGATAACCACATGATTGATTGATTGATTGAACAGAAATCTTGACCAGAAAAAAGGTTTTGGTAAAATGAGTTTTAACATCTTACATGTGTAAAATGTACAGAGAATGACTTATAGTCTTTGTCAGCATATTTTACTAGTTACCATTTTGTTAGATGTTCCCCTTGCCTATTTTAATAATCAGTAATATACTCCACACCAAAGATTGCCCAACTGATTTTCTACTGAAACAACTTCATACTTCAGTACTATTTTGGTTTTATCCCATTCCGATACCATATTTACCATGTATTCATGTATGTCTCATGCCTCTATTCCATTTTGTTCCCTACAGAATTTTGTAGGAAATGGTTTCTGGCCTCGGTAACAAGTGGTATTTCCCAGATTGCTTGAGACAAGACTTTGTAAGTTTGACTATGTCTGATAGTGGTATAATTTATACATTTTGTTGCATGCAACAATATATGTGCTCCCAGGGTGTGCATTACCGTTTGTGCAAGTTAATCTAAACTTGACATCTTTCCATTACAAAATCTTTGTATCAATCCCCAGATAGAGGTTTAATAGCCACTAAATAGCGGAGTTGCAACCGAATCGATTTAGCGATTGCGCATGCCCAGAAATTAGTGCGCGTAAAGCCTACTGTGATTGTTAGATGTATAAGGAATGGCCGATTGGTATGCACAACATGCGATTTGTGTGCATTAAAATACGCAACTGTCTGTAATTCTGCCACTCTTCGCCCTAATAAGTGTCCATGCCCCTATAAGTGCCCCCCACGCGTTTTGAGATTTCACTAAAGTGAGCGCGGTAATGGATAGTGTACGTACAGTGAGTCGACAGAACAGGTGATTGTGCAGTAGCATTATCCTCAAAATTGCTCAAACCGGCTGAGGTCTGGTCAAGCGAAAACAAGTTTTTCTTCACTAGTCCCTACCCTCCGCTGTGGAGTATTTGTTGTGGTTCCTTTCAAGGGAAATATTGTAGCTTAGTTTCCAAGATACGTTTCCTTGTCGCCCTCAAAATGAGCGCTGCATACTTTATACCACGAAGTCGGAAAGAATTCACTAAATCGTCTGATGCTAACAGCTCTACTGATGTTTCTGACCCATTTTCTACGCATTTCTTGATCCTCGGGAAACAGGTAGTAACTAAATTCTATATCTCACCAACAGTTATAGCAGCCAGGCACACAACACGTATAATCTCCCCATGGCAGGTTTGCCCACACCCTTGCCGACATTTTTGTTTACTGAATCATACCGCTATAACCACAATGCAACATTCTGACCCTTTTCCAATATGGCGGCATTGCAACTCTGCTATAGGCCCTGTGAAGAGTCTCTTACACCTGCTCCGCTATAACCACAATGCAACATTCTGACCCTTTTCCAATATGGCGGCGTTGCAACTCTGCTACAGGCCCTGTGAAGAGTTTCTTACACCTGCTCACCAGATTGAAGCAACAGGAGTTGTTCTACCCATTGATCACATTTCCCGTAAGTTTTGAAGCCATGGTTTTAACCTTTACAATTCTTTGCATTGTTGTCTCACATCCTTTCATTATCCATTCTAGGATTGAGTGCCACACTCAAATGTAACATATTATATTCTGATTCGATCTGACAGCAAATTTCCATCTAATGTGAGCGAAGAGCCGACTTATTTGAAGGGCATTGCTACATGCTAACTGTTCAAGATAAGAAAAAATCAAGCTTAACCGATCCCAGAAAAAATCACGCTTAACCGATCCCAGAATCAACTGTAATTAAAATGTGAAATAAGAAACCTCGAATTCAAAAGTAGCTCTGAGCTCAGTAATCCAGATATGAGATTTACTTCACGTTTTTTTCTTGTTCTGTGCTTACTTGTTTTTTTTTCTATTTTCAGAAAGTCATCCTCATTAGGTGTGCAGAAAACATGCACTAATTTCACACTAAATTGACACACAAGAGACCATGACGGAAAGTTGCCATTTCTGTGCAAAATGTGACAGGCACACCAAAAGTGCATTGGAAGATCATAACAGAGTTAGCCACAGTGCTAAAAATTGGATGCACGGTCTGTGGTCGTAAGTTTTTGTCACAAAGTGGGCTGCAAAGGTACAACACGGTACATTCACCCATTAAATACATGCGCAATGAGGGTGAAAATAGCTTTTGTGAAAAATAGTAACTTCCTCTCTCACTATCAGATCCATGATCGCATCTCACCGAGCAGATCATGTCATGACAAAGCACACTTTAGACACATTTAGGAATGATCAATCACCAGAGGTGGTGGGCGAGACACAAGACAACACACAGCAATATCAAACTTCACGTGTGCACTACCTGTGGCAAAAATTTTTCTCGAAGAGACAATATCTCACGACATGAAGTCATGCAAAGGATTAGACAACCAACATTGTAACGCATTATGTTGCACTATATTATCCAGATATATTTATCATTATTTTATAGATTATTTATTGATATGCGTCCACCTATTTATGTGTGGGCATAATGCGGTTATCTCTGTCTGGGCATGGGGCATCTGAAACTGTTTCTCCTAAACCCCATTACAGGATTTGCATGAGGTTTGGCATGTGTGTTCCCATGAAACTGATGATGAATGAATACTTTCAGACCGATTAGACTACCGCTATACCCCTTAGTGACAATTTTAGTTTTGGTAATTGTTTACAATATGATGACAATGACCTACACACATGATTTTGGTATCGTTCGATNATTGAACTGACAATATGTCACTGAACCCCATTTTTTCGTTTGTTTTTAAACTCAAGTCAAACCCCGACCGCGCACGTACGGGTGTCATATCAAGTCTCAAAAAGCCTAAGTGATACTAAAAACTGCAGTGAGTTTGCACGTGCTTTAGTTGTCTGCCCTAATTCATCGAAACGACTTGGCGCCGTCATCAGATTTCATTTGATGGACAATTTTGTTGCGAATGGACCTGGGTTCTAGCAGCATATATGTCAAAACACTCGAGCTGAAATTTGGCGACAAGGTGCCCGCGGCCATTACGTGGTTAATCAGTTTTCCGCGATGTGGCGTATGGAGAAACAAGGTGTCCGATATTTAGGTTCTCCGACGGTTTGGTTGTTGTGTTTTTTGAAGATCAGTCGGAACATAAATATGGTTTTCAATGACAAGATATAGTAACAGAACAATTCCGTGAAGGTAAATCTTTATTTCAGCAAAGAATTTACAACAATCCTTAGTATTTTCAATTAAATATAATGCAAAATGTGCCAAAACGTCCGATAATTAGGTCACTTGACTGTACGACAAATTGTTGTTTGTCTTCCTGATGCCATGAAGTGTCATAACCCATTGTTCTGACATGGTAATTGTTTACAATATGACGACAATGACCTACACACATTCCTCTTATCGTTCTCAATCCAAAAATATAACAAAACGTCTCCTACCTTGCCCCCTTACAGTTTTATCATCAAGTTTTTGTTTCCACTATTTCCGCGTTGAATGTTCGATCAACGGAAGGTTGGAGCGACATCTGTTGATAAAGAATAAAACGCTGTGCCATCTACTCTCGGTGTTCGTCCGCAAGATTACCCCTGACACTAAGAATGAGTGTTGTAGATGGTTATCAAGACACTCGCCAAGATGTTGCGGTTGGTCTTCCGGTCATACATTACGTAACCCGTTAACAGAACAACGTGCCTTCTAACTGGGTTTTCGGATATTCAATAATTCACTTCTAATTATCAAGTATAGGCTAGATTAGAAAAAAAAATCTTTTCAAGATATAACGTCGAATTATTGAAAAGATCCCAATGTTTGACATGGATTTGGCGAATCGTGGTTGAAAACTCATCAATATTCCTACTTCGTAGGCCTATTCTGAATTCAAGCGCCTAGTCATATGTTTTTTACATCACTCAGTCCATCTAATAACCGAAGTTCCGTTTATTTTTGCATGTGCGAGTATAAAAACGAGCCCGGAGTGCTCAGAGGAGCGACATGTGGCGAAATTAACTGAAAAGACGACGATGGAGATGACGACGACGATGGAGATGACGACGACAATGATTATTATGATGATGATAGTGGGGATTATGAACAACACGATAACAATCGTATGCCGGACTAGCGAAGATGTCAGAAATCACTCAGTCCATCTAATAACCGAAGTACCGTTTACTTTTTGCTTGTGCAAGTATAAAAATTGCGTTCGAGTCTGAAATCAAAAATCGCTCGGTAGTGCTGGCGATCCGATTATCGTGGCAAATTCGGGAAACGGCCAACTGTCAGATTGAAGCATAAGTAACTAACCCTGGGAACCTAGGAGCCGAGGGACGCAAACTCATCACACAGCAAGTATTCGGCACAATAAATGGTGAATTTGTACATGAACATTTCCATTTGGCCCAACTCAATAAAAGTGATGAACAAATGATGTGATCAACTGATGGTTGTGCACTGCAAAAGCTGACGAACAGGACAATAATTTGTTAGACATAAGAAATCTTATGAATAAGTTTCAGTGTCATTGTATTAATGTGTACCGGGCTCCTCCGGTTGTTTCCTTCATTCACCTGCTTTCAAGTGGCCCAAGAGAGATAGATGCCCCGCTATAAATCGATTGTTTCAAATATAATTTATTTAGTTCGTGTTTGTCGTTTTATTATACTCCTATCTACTTCCTATATCGGTAACGGCTCGCTACCTTTCAGTTACTTACTTTGAAAATGTTCACACTCATGAAATTTAATATTAACAATCTACTATGTGAGAAATAAGAGGTATATAATGCAAAGCAAAGTGTTGTAACGGGAATGCGCTTTTCTCGTATTGGCCATTACACTACCGCGACTACACCTTATGATTTAGTGTCGACCATTCAGTGGCGGATCTACGGGGGGAGGGGGGTTCAGGGGGTNAAAAAATTCTTTTCAAGATATAACGTCGAATTACTGAAAAGATCCCAATATTTGACATGGATTTGGTGAATCGTGGTCAATATTCCTACTTCATAGGCCTATTCTGAATTCAAGCGCCTAGTCATATGTTTTTTACATCACTCAGTCCATCTAATAACCGAAGTTCCGTTTATTTTTGCATGTGCGAGTATAAAAACGAGCCCCGAGTGCTCAGAGGAGCGACATGTGGCGAAATTAACTGAAAAGACGACGATGGAGATGACAACGATGGAGATGACAACGATAACGATTATTATGATGATGATAGTGGGGATTATGAACAACACGATAACAATCGTATGACTAGCGAAGATGTCAGAAATCACTCAGTCCATCTAATAACTTAAGTACCCTTTACTTTTTGTTTGTGCAAGTATAAAAATTGCGTCTACAATCAAAAATCGCTCGGTAGTGCTGGCGATCCGATTATTGTGGCGAATTCGGGAAACAGCCAACTGTCAGATTGAAGCATAAGTAACTAACCCTGGGAACCTAGGAGCCGAGGGACGCAAACTCATCACACAGCAGGTATTCGGCACAATAAATGGTGAATTTGTACATGAACATTTCCATTTGGCCCAACTCAATAAAAGTGATGAACAAATGATGTGAACAACTGATGGTTGTGCGTGCGAAAGCTGACGAACAGGACAATAATTTGTAAGACATAAGAAATCTTATGAATAAGTTTCAGTGTCATTGTATTAATGTGTACCGGGCTCCTCCGATTGTTTCCTTCATTCACCTGCTTTCAAGTGGCCAAAGAGAGATGCCCCGCTATAAATCGATTGTTTCAAATATAATTTATTTAGTTCGTGTTTGTCGTTTTATTATACTCCTATCTACTTCCTATGTCGGTAACGGCTCCCTACCTTTCAGTTACTTACTTTCAAAATGTTCACACCCATGAAATTTAATATTACCAATCTACTATGTGAGAAATAAGAGGTATATAATGCAAAGCAAAGTGTTGTAACGGGAATGCGCTTTACTCGTATTGGCCATTACACTACCGCGACTACATTTCATGATTTAGTGTTGACAATTATCTTATTAAAAGTGCTATAACAATGAGTAATTCTTTGATGAAAATGACAATTTTGCAAGAGACGGGTTTTTTAAGTTTTCCACTGTCACGTTTCCCAATTCATGCGCGCACCCAGCCTTCAGTATAGGGGGGGGGGGCTCGAATTCCGGACGTTGTGGACCTTTTAATAACAAAAAAACGGGAGCACCACTGTGAATTGTGCGTTTTCGCGTATTTAGTGAACTTTTGTCCCATTTTCTTGGACTTTTTGTCTCTCGGGGGCGGACCTTTTTGCCCACTTCGCCAAATGGGGGGGGGGAGTGCGCATGCATTGAAAGTGCGTTGAAGATGTCTGTTCCAAACATTCTCGTGGGAATTAACGATCTCGTTGCTTACTGAACTTTGTTGCAAATTCTTGCTACTTGGGGTTTCCCTGCCATTGGTTGCCTCGCATCTTATCCATAATTACTACCCAATAACATTTCGCATTGACTTAGTATGCAAAGTTTTAAAGAAAATTTGCATAAAGTGGTTAACCCAGGCACACGTGTAAAGTTCTCATGAGAATTCCCATCAAGTCGGCTAAAATCACACAAATTGTATCCGACTCACCGGAAATGTGCTCGTGGAAAATTCCAAAATCGCAGGTTTTTGGTAAGTGTGGGTGGTCATGATGGGCCTATATAAAGTCTGCACGGAACGTGGGAATTCAGTTTATTAACACCATGGCTCGTCAGATGAATCTCCAAGACTACAGGCTTAAAGATATTTTTCAACAAACTCGAGATATTCCGACGACGGTCAACTTTCTGAAGACAAATTTCCTACTATCTACGCAGAAGCACTGCAGAACATGCGCCAACCCATGTTACTGGGACGACGCCCCTACCAGATCTGACCAGTTTCTGTGGCGGTGCGGCCCCTGCCGTAATTCCATATCTATACGGGACGGGAGTTTTTTTTCCATGTCGAAGCTGAGCCTTGATAGACTGACGCAATTCATTTACTTGTGGTCTATGGATAAGTTGCCCACGACAACCATAAGGCATGAGCTGGCCATCAACTCCACCAGGACCCTAGTGGACTGGAATAACTTTATGCGTGACGTATGCCAGACAGACTATGTGAACAATTTCGCCCTCATTGGAGGTCCCAGGACCATAGTTGAGGTGAGAAACTAACATACAACTCTCGATCGCTATCAATGTGGTAAAGTAAACTCTGTTCAATTAAATGTTGGTAATAAAATATAAAGGTTATTTTATA
>NMRA01001098.1:1367-37039 GCA_002633005.1 Phoronis australis | reverse complement strand
TATGTGGTATTGTGGAAAAGACGAACCTGTATGCCAGACAAGAGACAGAAAAACCCTGCTAAATACAAGGACAAATGGACTGATTTATCAGTTACAGAATTAAAAGGATGATTGGGACTGTTCATTTCTATGGGACTTAACAAAAAACTAAACTTGAAGGATTACTGGACTACCCATTGGCTTAGGGAGACACCAGGGATTCGCGCGGTAATGTCACATGATAGGTTTTTAGCAATATTATGGTAAATACATTTTCAGAACAATGAGACTGCGGTAACGAACAAGGACAATCCTTTGTACGATAAACTGTAAAAAGTGAGACCAGTCTTGGATAGTGTTGTTTCAATGGTGAGAACTGTATGCAGCAGAAGGAGAAATATCTGTTGATGAGTTAATGAACGCATGCAAATCTCGCTTCGGTTCCAAACAATTTATGAAGGACAAACCAATTAGGTAGGGTTTGAAGGTGTTTGTCATTGCTGAGAGTTCATCAGGCTATGTGATGAACCTCAAAGTTTACACTGGCAAAACTGAAAATGTAACTGAAAACGGAACAACACACGAGTGACAGATGTCATGATACAACTAACCGTGCCCTTTATGAACGTTGGCCATCACCTATACATATAACTCTTACACAAGTGTCCCATTGTTCGAGTCCCTCTTAGCACGTGGGACGCTGGCTTGTGGGACAGTCAGAGCAAATCGTAAAGATCTGCCAAAAGACTGCATGAATAGTATGTCGCAAATAGTGAAGTGAGGTGATGCACACCTGGGCCCGGTTGCATAAAAGTCTGTATAACTATCCAGCGGATAAGAGCTTATACGCCGGATAAGATTTATATGCCAGATAGTTAAATTTCGGTTGCACATAGCTTGGATAAGGTTCGGATAACTATCCGGCAGATATCTATGTTATACGGTGGATAGCCAAATTGTATACCATATAAAGGCAATACCCATAATTCCTGTTACCATGGCACAGACAAAATGGCTAAAAAGAAAAGATCTTGTAATTGGACAAAGCACGAAATCAACCTTCTGACTGAACTTGCCGAGTCGAATTTGCAAGTAATTAACAGCAAGTTCAGTCACACGGTGACGAAGGCCGAAAAGAACTCTGTTTGGAAAGATATAGCTTCTAGAATCACAAGTCTGGGAACAGCAAACAGAACAACGTATGACACAAAGGAAAAGTGGAGGCACATGGTGTCTGGTGCGAGAGCCTCACAGAACCAACTGCAAAGAGAGGTGAAGAAAACGGGAGGTTCTCGCCCCAAACCCATGGAGGAGGCTGAGAAAAAAATCGTTGCATTGTTTACAGACACACCCAGTTTCAGTGGACTGGAAGCTCCAATTGAATCAGGTATCAATTAATCAAGTGATGCATATGAATATTCCATGGTTTATGATACATTATCAACAACACTTTATCAGAATGCTCTCTATTTTTCACTTTTCTTCAGAATTGAAACTTACAACTCCCTTAGGTGTTCAATAACTATTTGCTACGTGGCATTCACTGCTTTGAAAAAAATAGGTCAACCAAATTTGGAATCTAGGTCACACGAATAGTGAAGTCCATGAAGCGAGGTGATGCGCACCTGTGGTATAAAGGCTCATTCACTGCAACAGCATGGATGGCCAAGAAACTTGTAACCGTGTTGGCGACGCTTCCATTGTGTGAGGCATTCGACTGTGTCCCCATCAACCAGAGTCAATGGTCAATTTGCAAAAGTTGATGTGAGCTGGCCAGTTGTGATAGCGGAATACAATGCTCACATGGATGGAGTTGATTTGTCTAACCAACAAATCAACTCCCACAAGCGGCTAATGAGAGGTCTCTTGTGGTATCTCAAGCTATTTTGGTTCTTGATTGACATCGTGCACATGAATTCATTTCTGTTACACCGTAAGTTGACTGGTGCAAATACTAAAATGAAGGACTATACCCTGCAATTGTGTGAGGAGCTTAATGATGGCAATGTGGCCAAGCATATTTTGCGCCCCTCTTCACTTGGGGATTGTGCCCATCTGAATAGACTTCCACTTTTTGAGAACACAAATGGAGTTTTAGAAAGCAAGAGAACATATTTAAATGGATCCACAACAAAACGAGGCCACCTGTCCCTCTTCGTAAACATGGTTCATTGTTGTGTGCCGCTGTGCAGTAAGTCGTCCAAGGAAAAATTGTCATTTTCCTTCCATAAGTTCCTGAGTGACCAGACAGTTTACAACACACGGTTGACACAGCTAACACACCTGCCCGAGAAAACCCCGATTACGACCCGCTATATTAAATCAGGCTAGTGCTCAATGATGTCTGTGAGAAATTTTTGAAGAACTATTGCCCAGATCAAGATCTAAGTATTGACAAGGCAATGATTGGTTTTAAGGGACAATATTTTTGCGTCAATACATGCCCGCCAAACCAAATAAGCAGGGCATCAAAGTTTGGGAGTTATGTGAAGCTTCAACTAGTTATTGCTCAAACTTTGAAGTTTACAGTGAAAAAAAACAAGATAGCAAAAGAGAGCATGGCCTAGGATATGACGTTGTCTGGAATTTGTCCCAAACTTTTCACCAAAAAGGACATCATCTTTATTGTGATCGGTTTTTTCCTCTGTCGCGTTAGCCGAACATCTCAAGTTGGTCGACACGTACTCATGTGCAACCATCATGAATAACCGTATAGGGCTGCCAACAGAAGTGAGGAAAGTGAAATTGAAAAAACAAGGTGACATGATGCAACAGCAGAAAGGTGGAATGACTGTCGCAGTATATAAAGATAAATGACAATTCACCTTCGTCTCTACTTGCTCACAGCCTTTCGCAGGTAAGGGCAAACCTACCGTCAACTCTGATACCAATCAGCACATGGGTGGAGTCTCTGATCAGTATCGCTCCTCCTACTATCCAGTTGGACGGGCAGGAAAGAAATGGTAGTGTTACCTCATCTGGTTTGCCGTTAACCTATCTATTGTCAATGCTTTTATTATGTACAAGCAATCTCACAAGGATCCCCCTCCGAAAGGTTATATCCATTTAGAATTTAGAATGGACATTGTTGAGCAACTTTTGAATCGCTTTTCTAGCAGAAAACACAAGACGGGAAGAAGATCCAGTGCTGGTGCTTCAAGTGATGGAGGAGACATGTCAGTGCACAAAATCGTAAAATTGATGGGAGAAAGGTCTGTCAGGAGTGCTCTAGCAGTGGCCGAACAACTGCTTCGGGACTGAAAACTTAAACTTGTTTTAAATGCGAATTTCGTGACATATCTCTTTGCATGGTTGTTTAATTTACAAGCTACCATGACAAATGTTCTCAGACTGCTTTCTAATATGTTGAAATAAGCATGTAACTGCTCAGACAGTGTTATTCGCATCACCACACCTGTGCGCACCTCTAGATTGCTGAAGTCAGTAGAAGTTATGCAAAATTAGTCACCTGTTATTTTTCATTATTGAGAGACTTTCTACAACATATATGCTCATGACTTGTTTCTTATGATCAGAATATTTTAGGCACAATTTGAACTCACTCACATGCATGTATCGCAGACTTCCTTCTTTTATCGTCTTACCTTTCATTATTGTGATTTTGTAACGTCGAGTTGTTGACTGGACTCGGTGTTTATAGTATTGAACCAATATAATCAAAAGATATGTTTTTTTCTGATCAATATCTTTATTTCATACTTTGTCAAAAATTACCTGTAATGGTGCACTTTACCTGGAATTATCTCCACATCTGATGCCCATACTGATCAGCTGAACATATATTTGTAAAGTGTCAGGTGCCTTGCTTATCCTGTCAACTTTTCATCCAGTTATCATCATTAGTTTTCATTTCATAAATGTTTAAGAATATGAATATGAGTTCCTGTCATTTTTGTCTGCAAAATGAGAACAGATGGGACAAATGTAGATAACTGCAGTCTGATGGCTAAAGTGTTAAACTTGCCATAGATATCAACAGGTTTACGACGCTTCCTAAGCTGTTACGAGTTACAGCTCATGCCCTCAAGTTTGTTGCCAGATTACGCAAGAAGACAACCACAGTTGGACCCATCACTACAGACGATATCCAGTCTGCAAGATTCCTATGGCTACATCATATCCAAGAGCAGCACTACAGTACAGAGATTCTGACTGGTGCCAAGCAGACATCTCCATTGGTGCGACAATTGAAACTATTCCTAGATGAAGACTGTTTACTCCGATGTGGAGGGAGACTTAACAATGCCAATATACCTTACGACAACAAATACCCGATCCTGCTACCACCGACATCACCATTCTCATGGTACTTGGCCGCGCATGTGTATCCTACGATGAACTCTCAACCATCCTAACAGAAGCAGAGATGATTATCAACAACAGGCCACTCACATACATGTCAAATGATGCGGACGATCTACAACCTATAACCCCATCTCATCTACTGCATGGACGAATCATCTCTCCACTGNAACCAGATAAAGTGGTCATTTATACCGAAACGAGCCCCGTGGTTTGGAGGGTTCTACGAAAGACTCATTGGTGTTACAAAATCAGTCATCAAGAAGGTACTTGGCCGCGCATGTGTATCCTACGATGAACTCTCAACCATCCTAACAGAAGCAGAGATGATTATCAACAACAGGCCACTCACATACATGTCAAATGATGCGGACGATCTACAACCTATAACCCCATCTCATCTACTGCATGGACGCATCATCTCTCCACTGCCGCACAACTATGTCACAGACGAGGAAATCCTCGACCCTGATTACACAGTGACCCCAAATCAACTTAGCAGACGCTTTAAACACCTAGACAACGTATTTCGCAATTTCTGGACACACTGGAAACATGAGTATCTGCCGGTACTTCGAGAAAGACACGCACAGACGAAAGGGAACAACCCGCAATGCAACAGAATTCAAGTCGGTGATGTTGTCATCATTCACATGGATGATGAAAAACGTGTTTCGTGGCCCTTAGCCAAAGTCAAACAGTTACACTTCGGTGCTGATGGCCTTGTGCGTTCAGCAACAGTGAGAACCGGCAACAGAGTTACGAATCGTCCACTAACCAAGCTTTATCCAATGGAGGTAAATGACGCCACTGACGATAGAGACCGACCACTCGCCCTGGAGATGGAGACCCAAACCACTGCAACTTCCCGACCAGTACGGAATGCAGCAAGGCAAGCCATACAGAAGATACGAAATTGTTTTAAGGACTAATTATCTCTATTTAGTGAGACATGCATATTTATATTCCAGTTAGTTATAGTTACCGTTTTCTGTTGATTGTTTGTTTTAGTATCTAGACATGTATTTTTCTTTAGTACTTTGCCATTTTTTCGGCTGCCCGGGGAGTGTCACGGATTCCGTGATAATGTATTGTTTTTGTTTTAACACTTCGCCCGTCAGCTGATTCATACTGACCGGAACCAGATGTGTCTCAGCTCAAGTGTCCAGCCATACGTCACAGACAGTTTGTTTACTGCAGAGTTCCTTCAACTCCGGAATTGGTTACGTAACAATCTGCCTTATTTAGTCTAGCTTCCTTGTGACATGGAATCATTTATAAGAATTGTTTGTGTTATAGTTTGGTCATTTCCTTAGTATTAGCCCACGTGTCATGGTTATTTGTCAATGATTGTGTATATAAATGACTTGGAGTGCAGAATAAAATCAGTTGCCATTTAGTCAGCACACCGACACGACTTGTTATTTAGACAGGTTCACTGCTGAACTGTCTAGTTATCACCACTTTGTATCTACCGACACTGCGAGGCAACTCACACGGCGAACCCCTATACTACATAGCCAGAATTTCCCCACACCTTATGAGTTAATTCGTGTTGGTGTAGTGGTAAAGCACGCGCGCTCTATTCGGCAGGTCGTGAGTTCGAGTCTGTGATTCTTGCAGGTTTGCCTGTTTGACACTTTCTTTTTTTGGCGTGAATGCGTTGTTTGGAATCAAATATGGTTACGGGCAGGTAATGTTTGTTAATGGATGACAACCCTGGAAGGCCCCACGTTGTAATATTGCAACACCACTTTTGACAATCTATAATTAACCCCCAAATCATTTTCCACTCCTATTATTGATTGTGCACCATCAAAGGCCCATTGTTGCAGTAATGCTACAGTGTGAGGGACTTCTCTTGAGAAATGTTCTAAGCTGCCCTGTGAGCATGCAAAGACATTCTCTACACAGTCCAGGTAAATTTATTACTGCAATATAATGGATTCAAACCATTAAATGTCATGTTATTTACTGGTGTAAACCATATTTTGAATAATGTTCTGTTATCTAAGTGCGCTTGTCCTGAAAAGCCATGTTGCATAATTGCAACACCAGGCTCTGTCATCACCATGCCAACACTTGTGCTTAGTCTTCTGTCTGACTCTAGGTAGGGTTAATGCCCAGTTAATGCTTTTAGGGGAATCTTCATGTACATTTACATTATTCAAATTGTCAATGTACAACTTAGTGCCGTGACGGTATGCCCAAAGCGGAACCTGAATTCGCGGCCACCAACGAGTAAGTAGATTTGCAGTTTCGTGGCTAATTCACCAACATAATCACGTGCACTTTACTTCTTTGGCTCACAAGTAAAGTATTTTAAATTTTTTTTAGCAAAAGTGCCCTAGTTTATTTTTTTCTTCTGCGCAGTTTTTCTATTCTTCTAAACAATATTTAAGTTTGACTTGTTAGATTGTAAATAAAGTAACCAATTTGCTTTTTTGTGCTACCGGGTCTATCGTCCGTTGTCTCTTAGGCATCACATTCAACATCATGATTGCATAGGATCTCAATCATCGTCTTTATGAACTTATGTTATTGTTTCTTACTTGCTATTTGTCAAGATTTTACTTTGAAACACACGTAATGTAGTACCTAGGTTGAATGAGGTAATCGATTTACTGATTCACTTTAATTTAGAGTCAGAACGACAAGGAAAACCCTCAAGTTGGGTGATTTGTCACATTTTTTGGAGATGAGCGTGACTTGGTGGCGATCATGAAAGCTGTGACAGTGACGATGAACCAATACTAGTATACGAGCCAATCGTATCCATGGGTACAGTCTCAAAAAATAAGAAAGAGGCTCATTTGAAGAAAAAGTCAAGATCGACGAAAGCATCTGCATTGTGCACTGGTATGGCAACAAGCCAGTAACTATCAAGTCAGCTTTTGTTGGTGCTAGTCCAACTGATAATGTTAAAAAATGGGACAAGCGCTCTAAGGCCCATGTCTAAATTTCAAGGCCATTTCGTGTGAAGCCAGTGCAATAAGTTTATGGGTGGTGTCGACCTGTTGGATGATCTGTTAGCTAAGTACAACTACGGCATCACACTCGGAAGGTGGTATCTGTACCTTTTTTGGCACATTATACCCTTGTTATGGTCAATCTTTGGCTTATGAACCAAAAATGTGCTCTTCAAAGCCCGAAGGTGAGCTCACGAAGCTGAGAACTTTCTAGGCCTATAGTGCGACATCACTGTACAAAGCTCCCAAGCGAGGTCGGCCATCGTTGGATAAGGTTAAAGGAGCATGCCACCCAAAAACAACCTAATTTGTATCAATTTAGATCGAGTAGTTCTACTCCATAAGGGCACGTACGGTTGCGTTACCTGACACCTGACGGCAGACGGAGGTATTGAAATTATCCAATGACGTCACCGGTTTCGGTTCAGCAGTTCACAACACTGGTTACTGGTGTCAGCTTATTGCTTGAGTTCATCGTTTAATACCAATAAATCATCAAACTTCGATGTGTAACCCTTAAAAATGCACCGAGTTCTTATGAAAACATGTTGTTTTATTTCACTGTTACGGATTTATTGGTGTTTGGACACACCGTAGCCGACCTACAAAGTCCGGCAGGCAAATAAGGTTAGTAGCAGCAGGAAGAGATAACCAGGAAGAGACAACTGTTTTAGCGCATTTTAACGTGTTTTCAAAGGTGATTTCAAAGGTAAATGTTAAAGTCGTCTGGAATCCAAGTATTGTGTTTGAAAGCTTAACTCTTTAGCTATAAAATGACACCACTTTGGTCCTCAAAGACTGCATATTAATGGCACTAGGATGCTTTGAACATGACTTGTTTTACCGTTCCAAAAGATGCCTCTTCCCAGGCATGTACTCGGGCATGATCCTCTTTTTTGAACCAACAGATGTCACTAGTATATGCAAATGAGGCTCGCATCTCCTACGTCATATGACGTCGTATGACGTCATACGATGCGAGCTTCCAATTTGAACCCTCAGTTGCCTATAGTGAATGACTTGAAACACAGTTCTACCTGATTGGGCAGATCTAAGAAAATTAAGAACTCACACAAGTCACATGGTTTCACATGGAAATACATTTAATTGTATTTGGATACGCTTGCATGTGTGTATGCATGGACTTCGTCATTTTGCTTAAATCCAGCAGGTGTTAGTCAAGAAATTAGCTGCTCCCGCCACGGTGGCCGGTCAGGGTGTCGTGGCATCGCAGGGAAGTCTGATCCATGCATACGCAATTCGACGAACTAATGCTAGTCGCTGGTTAGCTCTGCTATGATTCAGGCGCAATTCGACGAAGTAATGGTAGTCGTTGGTCAACTCCGCTATGATTCATTTGAGATGTGCGGCTTAACTCGAACCTATACCCGTGTTCTGGCTCCAAGGGCGTTTTTTTGACCCAGTTTCGGGAAAAGTTCATTTTAATACGGTCCTTTCATGAAGATTTTTTTAAAAGATATGATCCCGAAATCCTTGGCCCATACAGCTGGGTCAAAATTCCTTGTTGAAACACGACCACTGGTCCAGCTTCTGGCGGGCGGCTGGGGAAAATGAACGCGGTGTCCCAAAAATGCACACACTTCAACCCCTCAGTGCAGTTCAAGTTCTTTTCCCGTCAATCACTGTGCGCGGATTCTACGCGGGCAGCCTACTGGCGGCATGACTACACCTTATTTTTAACGTGGGTGCGTCACTGACTCACGACGTGTCCAGCCTTTGCAGTATGCACGGGAATGGCAAGCAAACGATTCGGTTTAGAAGAACCTAAATTCATTGCACAAAACTACTGGGAACTACAAGCGTCAAGGAAGTGCAAAGACAATCTTTCCAAATTTATGAGCAATGACTTGAACTTCTTTTTCGATCTACGGTTTGTAAATTTTTGAATTTCATTAGTCTAGTTTTTAATTCAATAAAGCATTTAGAGCTGACCGACATTCATGAATATCACTGTTATCGTTTAGTGTCCTTCTTTGCGATATGGTGGTCTGATGATGGATCGAATTTTTGCAAGTCAGCCTTCAAGCTACAACTAAGTTCAGTGACGCATCGCCATTTCTTAAAGGCGAAGGCAACCTTTTTTCATGTCACTTTTAGAAAAAATAAGGTTCGTTGATTATCCCAGACACATTTTTCACTTAATTACAGCTTTTCGTAATTTGATTATTTTCTCGTCCTCTACTCCGGAAGTGACGTTTTGGGAGGCAAGAGTTTCGCGCCAATTTCTTTTCATTATAGTCTGACTATGAGAGCTGTCGAGTCAGCCATTGTTCAACCTCGTTTGGGATAAGTTCGGTCGTCGTTTGCTTTTGTTTACAAGTCAGTCAACATGCCACGCTGTTGCTGCGTGCTGGGATGTATTCATTATCGTCTCACACGCGCTTTGGGTACCTTGCGTCCCTTTCCGAAGGCTGACACACTTCGCCGTACTTGGCTAGCTCGTTCATGTGAAGAACGCAACGCTACCCGTCCACGCAACGTACAAAGAAGAGGAGGGTTACCTAGGGTGGCAAGCATTTTCTGCCGTCAGATTACGACATAGATATGTACGCTGAATTGATGAAGGTCCCTGCGAAACAACGCCTGAAGAAGGGTACCATACCGTCGCTGTTGATTCCCGGCAGTGCCCCGTCGCCAACTCCGAGAAGTGCATTTTTGAAGCGAGAAGCCTTGCGAGCTGTGGCCACTATATACAATGACTGGAGGCACTTCATCTACTGTCACCCGTGCCTCCGAACGTACCCCATTGCGTGCAATTCCGGGACCTAGCAGTGATTCGCCCTGTGCTGTTGTCTCTAGCCCAGAGCCTGTAAGCAGCCCTGCCGCGATGTTGAGTAGTGGGAGTGAATACTGGCCCAGTTCGACACCCAGTGAAGAGGACAGTTCGTCATTCAGTGAACAGATTGGTGAGCCTAAGTTTGATAAGTATATTGTGGACTTGTATTGGAGCTATTTAGAAGGTGCCAGGTGTGTGGCGAGGGAGTCACACGGCGGGATGTAAGCAGTTTGGGTGCTCAGATCACCCTCCAGTTGGAGTGTGTCGTGGGACACTCGGGCAAGTGGGACAGTTCTTCCTCTGTACGTGAGACGATAATGAGTACACCCCAGTACGCAGTAATCAGTATTCGAAGTCTTTCTTTTTTGTCCTTCCCCAGTCCCACCCCTTTGTCGGTTGCCATGATTTGACCCTGAGGCATGCAATTTTTTGAGGGGTTGGACTCGCCCTCCCCCCGCTTACTAAGGTCCTGATGCAAGGAGTCCATCTTTGGTCCAAGGTCCATGTTGTGTTTCAACACGCACTCGTTGTATAGCTTGAGCATTAAATTAAAGGTTTGAGAAATACAGGGGCATTTTTGCGCATTTAATTGTGCGTGTAAAAAGGTTTATGGATTCGTACTGAATTAGTTGCTGCAACTTGTCTCATGGGCCTGTACCCGGCAAGTGACCACAAATGTGGACACTAATTCGCAAGTCGACTGTAGCAAGGAGGCCAGTGAAAATGTAAGGCAGCACCAGGCCAGTGGGCGTGTGTGACAACTCGGATTTCTAGTCTCTTATTATGAAAACCATTGAATGGCAATCACCAGCACCTGCAAACAAGAATTTTGAAGTGTGGAGAATTTCAACAAGAGTTAGTTGTTGACTTAGTCACGAAGCTGCCGATATTCCAGCCACGGTTACTGCCGGTCCTTCGAAGCAATTATAGCACATATACACGAATTTTTAAGAATGGCAAGGGTGCGTTTTGTGTTGACGGAAACGTCCATGGCGTCGAGAAATTTGAGGCATTTAATGATGGACAACTGTTGTGGCTTAATTTGGAAAAACACCTGGCAAAACCAACTTCCAAGTATGCATACTGTGGCGGAATTAAGAAATACGTTTATGGCAGTGCTAATTGTAGCAGAGCCACAAAGTGTGCTAATATGGTAGAAAACTAGGCATAACATTTCTGTAGCAGACAAAAGGTTGTTTGGCGCAGGAAAAGGCCGATGTCTTCAATGCTCAGAAAAATTTCGGCAGGCAAGAGACTTGCCAAGAAAACGGCACATTCTAAAGGAAGAACTGCAGCCAATTCCAATTATTCGGTGCAACTTCTCTCACCCGACGGCGTTGTTTCACGATACCGCAACCTCAAACAACGTCAAAGAAACGAAACGCGGAGGGTGAGATATTACAGAGTATTAATATTTATTATTGGATACAGGTATCTACCTCAAAATGAATTTTTATGCCGATAGCAATGTTTTCGTCAACTGAAGAAGAACAGGAATTATAGACAACCCGCGTGCTCCGTCTATGGTTCTGACACTTCAAACTTTTGTCAACATGATAGGTAGCTGCAGAAAGTTCGATGTTGACCTCATTCTAATCTTCTCTGCAATCCACTGTCAGCGGACGAAAACAAGTCCGCTCCTCGAAATAGGGCTTGCTTAGCTGGAATTCAAAACTGCGGTCATGAGAGTGTTTTCACCTCCTGACTGCGAAGCGATCGAGTTCACTGTGATATCTTCATCAGCGCGTGCTCTCAGCGGGAGGTCACCGCTTTACTCACTCAAGGGCTCGACCAACAACTGACGAGAGTCTCAGAACTCCCACATGCAAATTTGATATGCAAATGAAGGAGTACTTGACTACTACGCCATCTATACATCGACGGAAAAGCTTAAATACCCGTGACTGCGTGTGGGAAGTTGCGATTCAGTGCGCTGAAGTCGATATTTTCAAAGTACAATTACACCACTGTTTAAGGTTGCAAAGTGAGTTTTTTGATATCCTTCTATAGAAAAAGCTTTAATCTCTCTGATAAAATCATCTGTTTCCTATTGAACGAAACGTAAGTCCTGAAATTAATCCGGGGAAGGAGGCCAAAAACGGCGGTTTAGCTAGTTGTCCCTTCCTGGTTATCTCTTCCTGGTAGCAGGAGTTTGGGGTCTGTTCGGAGATAAATTCGAAGTATTTTTCCGTGAAATACAGACAGGAGAACCTAGATCTGTGTTGTTTAGACTTGTGATTTTTTGAGTTCTAAACACACAAAACGCTGGTACTCCTGGCCAGTGGCTCGGAGCCTGATCAGGCCCGTCGCGGCCGGACTGACTCGTAATCCCGGTCACTGGCTCGGAAGCCGATCAGACATCACGAACATAAACCCGCCAAAGTTCGAAACTAAACTTAGAGTCAAGAAAATACTATACTAGCGAGCCAAAGAAGTAAAGTGCACGTGATTATGTTGGTGAATTAGCCAGAAACTGCAAATCTACTTACTCGTCGGGGGCCGCGAATCCAGGTTCCGCTTTGGGCATACCATCACGGCACTAAGTTGTACATTGACAGTTTGAATAATGTAAATGTACATGAAGATTCCCCTAACACCTGGCCGTGGGATAGAAATTGAGCTGTTTCACAACAGTTTCTGTCAGCAAACACTGAATTACCATGAGCTCACATGACCTCGGTGTCCCGTCAATTAGTTTTATTGCACCTATAGCCGGTCAGTAGAACGCTGTGATTTATTCATTGCCGGCTTCTCAAATCATTTGCACTCACGAACACTCCAAAGACATTACACATTGCATCTAATGAGTCAGACTTTGTTTCAGTTTGATATAAGTATCGGTAAGGGTGAGAACAATTCATTTCAGAACGCTCAGTAATAAACGAGAACATGGCAACTCGCAATTCCGACTTAGACGAGAGCTCATCGCGACGAAAACTTCGTAGGTGGATCGTTAAGTTTCACAGGCTATCAGTTCGAACAGGAATACAGTGATGAAGAAATACTAGAGAGGCGCCCTGAACAAGCTCAAACAGAACGTATGGATAGTTATTTGGTAAGCCGGCATTCGTCAGGCACTGTCCCGCGACGACTGCAGGCCACAGACACGGAGATGTTTCACGGCCTCATATTTGCTATTTACAGCGTACTTTTTTATTCTTCACTACCGCGAACCACTTCCTAAGCATTTCGGACTCTCGAAGAATTCGAAGAAACGATATACCCGCTTTCCTCGCAGCTGCATAGTTCGGAAAAGCGGGAACGATGCACCGCAACATAGCGGCATTAACTCTGCAAATGAACCACTGACGTCGCTGTGTCGTTTCTCGCCTTCCTCACAAGTTAACGCGACACCTCTCGGCAAGGTAAGGTCGACCGCATGCTAGGCGATGTTGATATAGACCCATTAAGACGACAAAAAAGACTAATTAAATCGGGTGGCATTCTCCTTTAAGTCGCCAAAACCTGCACCAGCAAAGATGACAAGAAAAAGAGTTGTTCCGCGTGACGTTAGCTACAATGGTGTGGGCTGTTGACCCATAAAAGCTGCTAAAAGAGGTCACTGCAAGTACTGTGTTGACGGCATACCGGAAGTGTGTGCGAGAAACGCTTTATTGCACAAAAAGTGTTTCTGTCTGTATCACATCTAGTTTTTACAACTAAATTGTATGGTGTTTAGATGCAGCAGTGAGACTCAGTGACCCATAGAGGCTACAGAAGAGATCTTTGAACTCACTCTGTTGACTTTATTGCAGGAATTGTATTGCGAACTATTAAACTTTAATGGTATTTACGAGTAAAACAAACTTAGTATCTGAAATTGAGCAGAAGGAAAGTTGGAAGAGTTTTTGCTGATAATTAGAGTAATTTTATAAGAAAAATGTTTCATCTCATGTTGTTTTGTAGTGAGTTTCACAAATAAATATCTTGATAAATATTAGACATTTGCTACTGTCAGATCCCACTGTTGCAAAATTGTACAAAACGAGGACATTGAGTGCAAATTTTCTTTTAATGTTTTCTTCATCATATAGTGATCTAACTTCAAGTGTTTTTGAGCTCAAACAATTTTTCAAGTATATTTTTGAACATCTGGGCCTTCTGGGGAATATTCTCGGTGAATTGCAGGGGTCTACAAGATTGAGCGAAACGCAGACAAATGTTTAATTATTTGAAAAACAAGAATTTTTCTATTTATTGAGTACAAAACACCCATTTTACTTATACCGGTGAGGTAGTTGTTCGGGCATTGTGCGGTGGTGAGGCATACTGGAGTGTGTGCTCTTTAAATAAAAAAACTCAGCCACCTACGATGCCGATGGTAATTTTCTATTGGCGAGCTTCACTACTGAGAAGAAAATACGAATATCCTTGATTAACATATATGGGCCAAATCGTGACATCACAAGTTTTTACAAAACAATTGGTGACATTCTTTCAGAGAAAGATATACGGATCATGCCATATTATGCGGGGATTGAAACTTGGTTCTGAACTTTGACATTGATTGTTTATGTTACGAGCGCCTCAACAACCCACAAGCCAGAGACGAAACGATTAACCTGTCTTCTAGATTCAATTTAGTAGATCCTTGGCGTCTTCATCACCTTGCAAAGAAGTTTACATGAAAGACTTCCGACGGGGTGAAGAAAGCTAGACTCGGTTTCGTCCTTGTTCATGCATCAGAAGAAATGTGTTGTTTGTTGGAGTCATCCGACATTTACTCAGGTTATAGTACTGATCATCTAACTGTAAGCTTCAGTTTCCGAGTAGCAAATTTCAGTCATTAGAGGCCGGGGCTTGTGGCTATTTAAAGGAGAATGCCACCCAAAAAAACAACCTATTTTGTATCAGTTTAGACCGAGTAGTTCCACACGATAACAGCAAGTACAGCTGTGTTACCTGACACCTGACGGCGGTGTTGAAATTAACCAATGACGTCTGAGGTTCGAACGCAGTCTGTTCAGCAGTTCACAACACGCTTACTGGTGTCAGCTTTTCGCTTGAGTTCGTTGTTTTATACCAACAGATCATCAAAACTCGATGTGAAACCCATACAAATACATCGCGTTATTGAACAACCGTGTTGTTTTATTTCGCCGTTACGGATTTTTAGGTATTTGAACTACCGTAGCCAACAGATTTCAGTAGGCCAATTTTCCAAGGTCGGTCGCGGGAGTTTGGGGTTCGATGATAAATTCCAATTATTCGTCCGTGAAAGACTGACAGGAGAACATAGTTATGTGTTGTAAATTTAGACTTGTGATTTTTTCAGTTCGAAACTCACAAAACGCCTGCTATCCCCGCCAGTGCCTCGAAACCCGATCAGGCCCATCGCCGTCGGACTGAAGACATCACGAACATAAACCAGCCAAAGTTGGAAACTAAAAGTTCTCGTCACGAAAAGACTACACGACTACACTAGTGAGCTAATGAAATAATGTGAACGCGAATGTTTTGGTGAATTAGCAGCGAAACTGCAAATCTACTTACTAGCTCGTCGGGGGCCGGCCGCGAAGTCAGGTTACCGGCCTTCTACAGAACCGTCATGGTAAAAGTTGTACAGCAACAATGATTCGAATAACGTATATGAATATATGTACCTAAATAAAGATTCCCCTAACATCTGACCATAGGATATAAAATCAGTTATTGTATCTGACAGCTTTCTGTCAGCAAACACTGAGTTATCATGCGCTCACACGTACTGCTTCGGTGCCCGGTCTATCTGACGGGTCTTGTAATGAGCCATGACAAAAAAGAGGAAAATTTTACTGACCTAAATACACATTTCAATCTAAACCATACCTCAACAGATCGAAAGTAAACATTATTATCACAAGATGCCCTGTAACTGTATCGTGTTGGCAAAACGCAGTTATTTTAAGCAGTACCTGACATCTATTTCAGCAACAACAATGAAGGCAATTAGATGCAACAAAAGATATATTTTTTAAAATTAAAATAACAAAGATAATGATGCAAAATTGGCAGTGTGAGTGGCAGGAGCTGATTCTTGGTTTGCTGCAGGGAGAGCTATAGAATTATTTTCAATTCTTATATTTACGATACAAAATTACGAAAAGAATTTGAAAATCGATCCATAGACTCTGGAAAGCCTGAAATGCATACACATTTAATTCTAACAAAAAATATGAATTCCAACGCTAATGGAAAAAGTCAAGACGAAAATATGTGGCTCATGCCCCAACTGTTAGCATGGAAGAATGAAAGTCATAAATAACCTACTTTAAACTATAGAATACATCAATCACAAGACTAAGTTGGCAAAACTTTTCAGTTTCAAACAGTAATTACAGGACTTGATAGTTCATAAGCCACGCTGGTGTAGATGAAACTATGTGACATAAGAAATATCTAGAAGGACACAGAAATTAGGCTGGCAGAATTTGTAAACAATGGCTTAGACCAATCAGATAATTCAGAATCTGTCACATGATCACTTCTCTATTGAACTGCAAAATTCGTGTCACAAAATAGAACACGAAAAATGTCAAAATAAAAATAAATACAGAAACCGCAATTTAAAACAAATTTGCAGTAACAGGTTCTGTAAAACGTTATGTTCTCACGCCTTGAATTAATTGTAATTGTTTATGTTTTCATGGCCAACTATAATTCTCCATAATCAAAATCTAATCATCAACCGAACTGCGTTTCTCTGTCTCCTGCCTGTCGAACGCAAACACACTAGGCACAACATCTGACTTCAGCCTCAGTCTCTTTTTCTGCGCTGGCATGAGCTGTTTGATAAGCCGACATTCGATAGTCAGTGAAATCACCGTCGGGGAAATGCCGGCCACTAACAGACGCGGAGAAGTTTCACGGCCTCATATTTGGTATTAACGGCGTACTTTTCATTCTTCACTGCCGCGAGCCTCTTCCGAAGCATTATGGGCTTTCGAAGAAATCGAAAAAACGATATACCCGCTTTCCTGACAGCTTCATAGTTCGCATAAGCGACAACGATACATCACACCATAGCAGCACTCACTCTGCAGAAGAACCACTGCCGTCGCTGCGTCGTTTCTCACCTTCCTCACAGGTTAACGCGACACTTCTCGACGAGGTAAGACCGACGGTATACGAGGTGACGTGGATATACACCGATTAAAGCAGTAAAATGACTAATTGAATCGGGTGGCATTCTCATTTAATAACTCTCTTTTATCTGATGGGGATTGTGTTAACTTGGTAAAGAAAACCATAATCAACGTTATCGAGGAATACGCAATTATTTTTCATAACAAGGATAACTTATCGGCTATTCCTCATGATGAGATACAATCTTCCATTGAAGATGCTTTATTTTTTGAAGTATTAGTAATGATAATGAAATGTGAAACAAATTATTTTTGTAAAAGAAATCGGCCCAACTTAACAAACAAGTGACTGTTTTAGAAAACAAAAGACGTTTTCCATTGGAGTTAAAGCAAAACAGCCACTCTGAGTTATTTGAGGAAATCCTCAAATAGACCGATAAGGAGTTAGAAAATCTTCGACAGGTTCTTATGAGGGGCCGCGTAATACGATCCCGCGCTGTGTTCGCTAATATCAGCAAGGATCCCAAATTCACAGTGTACGAATTATTAGCAAGGTATCCCAAGTTCACAGTGTACGAATTATTAGCAAGGTATCCCAAGTTCACAGTGTACGAATTATTAGCAAGGTATCCCAAGTTCACAGGGTACGAATTATTAGCAAGGTATCCCAAGTTCACAGTGTACGAATTATTAGCAAGGTATCCCAAGTTCACAGGGTACGAATTATCAGCAAGGTTTCCCAAGTTCACAGGGCACGAACACGATGCGCTCGAGAAAGAAATTTCAGTCAAGGAGACTTTGCGATAATATGAAAAACAAAAACAAAAACAGGTCCTGGTGGCTTCTCATCCGAGTTTTTCATTTCTGTCTCATGGTGAGATCGTTCGAAAGAAGTTTCGAATTCGGCTGCTTACCTGATAGCCAACATCAAGATGTAATTTCTATTATTCCTAAAGGGAAAAAACCAATAGGACATCTTGGCTATTGGCGCCCTATTTCCCTTTTAGTACGAGCTACAAGATTCTTTCGGGGTATCTCGCCCAACGTATTAATTCAATCATAAGTAAACTAATAAGCAACAATCAATCGGTATTTATAAAGGGACGATTTATTGGTGAAAATACGAGAACAATATATGATCTACTTCGTTTCACAGATGAACATAGTATCCCAGGTGTGTTAGTATCGGTAGACTTCGAAAAAACACTTGATACTGTTTCATGGAAATTTATATAAAACACTGAGTTTTTTCAATTTTGTCAAAAAATTTCATAATTTGGGATTGCTTGCTGAACAAGGGTGTAAAAGTTTGTACTATTCAACATGACGTTTCGTCACAGTTTTTTTGAAATTGGTCGCGCCTGCCGTCAAGGGGACCCTCTTTCTCCACCTGTTCGTTATTTGTGCCGATTTATGGCCACAATATTTCGCTAAAACTAAAGTATAAGATATCAATATAGGTTCATTGGAGTTCAAACATTTGCAGTATGTGCATTATACAATTCAATGTTTGGATGGCTCCAACGAATCACTCAACTATTCTAGGAATTTGTTGGACCAGTTTTACAAGTTCTCTGGTTTTTAACATTTATTTTTATTTGTACTTTTTATTCGTATCGTTCATTTTACTAAAGAAATGTCTTTCCAAAAGACATGTCTTTACTAAACAGTAAATGAAACTTTAACAGCTTACACAGACAAAGTTTCTAAACTTGTCAGTCGATTTTGGCACGTAGTGATGTCAGATTACGGCCATTTTTGTTGTCCTTCTGCAAATACCCCTCTGTATCGCTTCGCCCTTTACAAAACCGCTTTCTGAGACTTTCAATTTTTATTAATTAGGCCACTTGTATTACTGTTTTGAAATTAGTCTCAACTTGTCCTTGGTCAAAATAGATCTGACTTTCGGACTTGAAAATAATTGAAACCTCGTTGTTGCTTGAGATTAGACTTTTCATATTGACTTGCGTCGTTTTACGAGCCGACTATGGCCTCCAGTAATGACGAACTGTCAATTATTTGAATTATCGAAACTCCCTGCGTGTCAAGTTGAGAACAAGTTTATAGCGATGAACGGACTAGGTCAGAAGTTAATTTCTTGGACTTACCAAAGGTTTACTGAGCTTTCAACTTATACTTTTAATGAATCATATCGCGAATAAAACATAGATTGTGAACAAGAAAGCGATTTACACCACATCGTCAAAAATTTCTCTCCCATTTCCACGTGAACTCAAAATAAGTGAGCAAATGCTGTTAACGTCATATAGTAATCTATATAGAGTGAGACTGATGAGTCTTTGAGGAACCAGGAGCAGCTTTTATCCTTTTCAGAATTTTGCCGGATCTTGTCTGTATAGGATAGATTTCTCCAGTCGTGAGAACGAGGCAGCACTTTCATTAATAAATCGTCAAAATTTTGATTTTCTGCTATTTCATGAACAGTTCAGTTAAGAACGTGAATTTAAAAGCTTATCAAAAATAATCTAAAGGAAGAATTTTTACGTGTTTTGTGCTACAAACCAATCGGAATTGTGTCGTAATTCTACTTTAGATTACAAGTGTGGATTTTGACTGGTTCGTTTCTTATATTTGCAAGGTTCTTAAAAATGGCTTAATAAAGCCAGTGGGTAGGCAGCTTAACCAGGAGATTAATGCCTTAACTATTCTGATCGTGTTTTCTACGAAGAGACACCTTCACCTCAAAAGATGACGTGTCTGTTTTCAAAGAATTTAATTTCACCTGGAATAGGAAGAGGGAGCAGGCGTTTTCTATTTTGAATCTCAACAACAGCAGTCTGATTACCAGAATAACTGACGTCACTTACTTGGCACTATAACCACCCGAATTCACTGCAGACACGTCAGCTATCTCTAAATCAAAAATACCACATCACTGCTCCTTGTCAGTGCATGCCTTTCAACAGAATGATGGGTTAATTCAAATATCTATTCGTGATTTCTGCTGCGAACATTGAGGAATATCGGTCAACAGCTTCAGCACGCCGATGCAGACAAATGATGGAATCGCTAGTACTACAACGGATATATCTTGCGCCAAGCTATAATATTTCAACGTGTTTTGTCCCAGTTCAGCAGCGATGGTTCCGAAAGCAGGCCGTAAGTAACACTTGATCATTGTCAACAAAATGTACGACGAAACCTGAAAAATATGAAATAAGTAACCCATTGCAAGACCAACAAGAGCAACGCAGAGCGTTGAAATGCGCCCACAATTGCACCGTATACGGTATCCTTCTAGGGTTGTTTATTGGTACCATGAAGTAGCCAGTAGAGAGCATATATGTAGTATGTTGTACTTTGCAAAATCGAAAGGCATGGTTACTGTCTCCTCAATAGACTGGGGGCAAAATGTGAGTGATCTTCATAATACAAGCACATCGTATGCATCAGCAGAAGTTGCTTAAAGCACCACAGAAACATAGAATTAAAAACAAATTTGCCAACATACGAGACTACCACAGCATTAGAATGCCAGAAACAAATTTCTACTTGGAACTTTTCCTTCATAGTCTCGAAGTAACACAAAGAATACACCAGTCAATAATGCAGCAGTAGACAGACATATATGGAAAGCAATGTGTTAAAATTAGCATAGACTATGCCTACTACCTTAAGTACTTACTAAGTACTAGAAAAAGACAGGTAGACATGAAAAAATGACAACAGACATTTGATGTAAACTGGTATTGCTGAACCCCTAATTAACGGTATAAACTGAAAGGGAAGTTCACTGCTTAGCTGTGAGAACAAATTAGCTTGAATACAAGTGCACCTTTCAAGCTATCTGGTAATTCCACGATTCAAAATCACAGAGGATGATACAAAACACTTGAAAAATAATAGAAACAGACATGTCTGAGCATACATGTACATACCTCACATTTTTTCGGTTTAAAAGATACAGCCATAGGCGCAAAAAACTGCCACTAGGAGACGCCACAGTAGTCGAAATCGGCGGAAAATCATCATCAGCCGTCCACTTCATAGTAAGAACATACGCTCCAACTTTCACAATCATCCCTTGAGCGGTTTGGTTGATAGAGGGGTGGACGCAAAAAAAACAGACTCAAAAACAGTAAAATGGCCACTAGGTGGTGCAAACTACCTTGAATCCATCCGAAAACGGGAGGACAGTGTCATCTCACTAATAGGTCCTCGGAAAATCATAATCAGCCATCCACTTCATAGTAGAAACATGCATGCCAATTTTCACAATTATCCTGAAAGCGGTTTGGTTGATAGACGATTGGACGCCAAAAACAGATTCGAAAACAGGTGGTGCAAACTAGGTCGAATCCATCTGAAAACGGAGAGATAGCGACGGTCATCTCATTAACAGATGCCTGTATGCCAAATTTTATGAAAATACGTTGAGGACCTTTGAATATACAGAGGTAAACGTAAAAAAATAAAATTGCCACAAGGTGGCACACCAGTTGTCACATCTGTCCGAAAGTCGTCGTCCTCTGTCGTTAACATTATATAAATGCCCTTACTAAATTTAGTAAAGATCATGCACACGGTTTAGGAGATACAGCCATAGGCGAAAAAAAACTGCCACCAGGAGGCGCCACAGTAATCGAAGTCGTCAGAAAATCATCGTCAGCTGTCGACTTTATAGTAAGAACATACATGCCAATTTTCACAATCATCCATTAGTGGTTTGGTTGAAAGAGGGGTGGACGCAAAAAACAGACTCGAAAACAGTAAAAATGGCCACCAGGTGGCGCAAACTACGTCGACTCCATCCGAAAACGGGAGTATGACTTCATCTCACGAATAGGTGCCTATATACCAAATTTTATGAAAATCCCTTCAGGACTTTTGAAGATACAGAGGTAAACGTAAAAAACTAAAATTGCCACTAGGGGGCACACGGGTAGTCGGATCCGTCCGAAAGTTCGCTCATGCCTCCCATCCACGGAAGGAACACATGTGCAAAATTTCATGACCATACATCAAGGCGTTTTGGAGATAGAGCAGCGGACGCCGGACACCGGACGCCGGACGGAGATGACGGCATAATGCATCCACATATAAATATGTGGGCGCATAAAAAGTCTTTGTCTTCAGAGTATGAACCAAACTGATAAACATTTTATATCGCCATATGACCTAAATCTGTATATTGTCAATGGACAAAATTTGTGATCGTGCACGCAAGGCGCGACCAACACCTTTTAGCCGAGAAGTCACTATTCACTAGAAGTGCCTGGAGTGAGTCAGAGTTTTACTTTCGGTAAGTAAGGGGCAAAGACAGCCTCGTCCCCAAGCCTCAAGATCGCACTGATCGGTTTAGCCATTTGAGACTAGGTTATGGAAAATGAAAGGTGACTCATGTTTTACGGAAAATCACGAGTAATATCAAGTTATATCAATTTTAAAAATTTCTGCAGCATCATATAAAAATGAAAACTAACGGTATAGTGCAATAATATATGTCTAAATTATTGCAAAATGGTGTACTTTAATTCGAAAACAGATTAATTTCTATGATATTATGAATAAAAAACAATTGAAAATTAGTTCTAGAACAACATTTATTTCACACAATAACGAAAACATTGCCTTCTGCTTCATGAATGGCATCAACAACGCCTGTGAAAATAATTAAAATATGCCTTTGTCTTAATGACGTCAACGCAACGGCCAATAATTGCGCAGAACGTATTTCCCATAACCAACCAAACCTCAAATGACTAAACCGACCAGCGTCACCTTGAGGCTTGGAAAAGAGGCTAGGGGCAAAGACTACAATTCGAGTGGCTGGTTTTGACGTTATCACTGGTTTGGTCAATACAAGCTCTTGTCCCAATACACATCAATATGCATAACTCACAGAAAGCTCACTAGATGGGGTTTTTCAAAGGTGAAGAAACTCTACAGAGCCACTTCTTTTTGCCCTGTAACACCCACTGTATCCAATTAGATGACAAAAATATGACCAAAAATTGCGATTTGACCTTTTGTGCCTAAAATCACAGATTCACAAGTGCCGTATTGCAAGATAGGAGAAGAATCGAATTGATCATGCACTCTAGATTCTAGAAATTTAGGTTAAACTATGTCATTATCAACCAGATTTTTGTCAATTTCCTCTTGTCTGAAGGGTACTTAAATTCGTGCCAAAAATTCCCAACTGTAAAAGGAAGCGCTCTGAAACAGCCGGTACATCTGTAAATAAAAGCAGGGAACTAATTTCTGGACTTTATTTACTCAAAACAACTCCAAGAAATTATTGAGTGCTAATGTTGGCAGTAGCTTCACGTTTGGTCCACAAATTTGCTGTCAAACCCGACACACGCCAATTTTGTCACTTTTGGGTGGCCCGAACCGTGGCCTTAGACCCAGTCGTCTGCTTACTAACGGAAAACTGGGGCCTCATTTCGTAATTCCATACGAAAATATCGGAGTTGCGAATCCGTTTTCTATGATCTATGTCCGTAGGAAGACGACTGCATGGCGCAATAGTGGTAAGTATGCTATGTGTAAACTGTATTAGTATCAACTGATTTGTTATATTCCGCTGAGATATAAGCCATGTGCGTTTAGACCAGCCTCCCGTTCAGTAACGAGAGATATTGCCGTGTATTTTGAATGAGAACACGTGACTTTGGTTAGATCCTAGCGTAGGTCCTAGCGTTACTGAACGTGCGCGGCCAGGATACTTACCACTAAGCCACTACCAATTTCAGGTTGTGTGGAAACCATTGGAGGCGTAGGGCTCATAACGGCTACTATACAAATGTATAGACAGAGTGTCGCATACGTTACAAAGATCAAAGACAATGCCTGAATAGACTTGGTGAGGAAGAGGGCGCACAGGATACTTCCAAGAGGTTCCACGGCAGATGAAAGCCGCCGACATAGATCGAAAGTTGGGATACCATACGGCAATGCTGCATACGTCATCATCGGTTGGGAGGCACCGTGAGTAAGTCCTTTTAACAAACAGGCATACACAGTTACTATAATCGCATTCACTCTGCAGTTGCTAACGAGATTCCTTTCTGGAGTCGTAATTGCTGCATTTTGTTCCTCTGACATTTGTTTAGCTATTTCACAGGTCTGGTATTTCAACTCCTTACGATTGTCAGTCTCTGCTAACTGTTTATCACCTCCTTCGCCATTGCTTGCATCCGCACCATCTTGGTTTATGAGCTCTGTGGTTTCTACTTCATCATTCGACGGTTGTAGACGAAGGGAAACCACGTGACCGAGAAGTAAAGCGCAGCAGCATAAGGAGATGCCTAGTACGATGCCAAAGTAGGTTTCCACGGTAAACAACGGCGGTCTAAAAACCACTTCTTCTTGCCCGTGTATGAGATCCAAGCTATCATTCCAGTCTTTTGTGCTGTCAAAGTTCTCGCTAGTCTCGGAGTTCGTAGAAGACTTTGTTGCATTTTGCGTTTTATTAACGCAGTCGAATTCACCTGCACCTTGCAAAAAGGTGATGAATCCGTAAATGGTGCCACTACAACCATTTCCGACATAGAATGCAAGTACACACTTTTGAGGAAGCGTGCCAACGTATGGCAGACCAAATAAAAAGTCTAAGGTCATTACAGAGACCATCAAAATCCAGATTATGTAAAACGCGATGCTGTACTTTTTCCCGTAAACTGTTGATGTGCTGTTCCAGAAAGTCATCATTAAAATTAAAAGAATGACCTTGAGACACCCCAAACTTAATAGCAGCGCCGGTCTGTGTCTGTGGAGAACGGCAATGGAAGTCGTTAACTTCACCAGTGCTAAAACGATTCCGGACACAAGCGCGGTCACTAAAGTATACCCAAACCCCAAAACAGCGGGTAAGTCCCAATATTCAGGTAGTCTCTGGACTAGGATAGGCAACTCGGTTATAACACAGTCGTACAGTACGGCACTTTGGTGACCAATGGTAAAACTCACCAATAACTGACCAACTGTTGCTTTTTTCTCACCGCCACTCATCATCGTAACGTACAGTCTTTGAATGTCATTTTGAACGGACTTTTCAATCAAACCCAACCCCTAGCCTTGACCCTTCAAGGTGCCGTATATCGTTCAATTCATGTGAGCTGAAGTGGAGAGATCACCATTGTGCTCTAGCAGTGAAAGGCATTCTGTTCGGTTAGGAACGTTGAATGCGCGACGCAGAGCGAGAACGCGGTCCAAGGATAATTATACTAGTCTGAAGGAGGATAATAGTTTTATTACATACTCTTCTACTGATACTACTGAGTCTATTACAATCCATGCGATCATACACTTATGTAGTGACATACATGAATCATAACAGGATATACTGAACAAACATGTTTACTAGAATTCCTCATATTGGGGGTGTATTACGTAACACTTAATTCTCTGAACTACTCCTTCACATGCACTCACTCGGATATGAGATCATACTCTAACACTTGTCCAAGCTGTCAACCGGCGAACACAGCTTTCTAAAAATTTTCCAGCTACCGGTAATGTGGAAGTTACGGTGGCCCAAAGATGGCATCGCGCGTTCATTTTTTAACCATCTCGAGATCTCAAGATCCTAACTTAATTATCCCAAGATAATCTTCCTTATAGTGTGTCGCTCTGCGTAATCAGCCTTCTGGCTCCTCGCATTGCCACAGCATGTGGATCGATAGCAGACGGAATGAGCATGTCTACATTCTTTTTGTGTCATCCCTTTGTTGAACACATCTCTAACAGCTTCAATGCTATACAGATTAAAATATTCTTGGAAACAGAAAACAAGGCCTATCACGTGAGACCGATTTTATAACCGTAAGAGGCCTAATTCTAATTTTGTTTTCTAGCCAGCAAAACTAGTAGTATTGAAATCTTAAGCGGAATGAGCTTCTTTCAAATCATTCCATTAACATCAGAAACGTAAGTCTGTTGTATTTTGATTAACCTAAGTTCCGTCTTTCCCTCAGATCACGTTATCTGGACAGTTGACAAATGGAAGTTCTAAAAATAAGCGTTTTCATTAATGTTTTGTTGTGATAGCTCTATTGACCGTGTGGGACAAAATAGCAGACGCCCCTTACCATTCATTCAATTTTATCCACTATTCGTTGCGAAAACGATGATTTTTTAGTTGTGAACGGTATGCATCTCAAAACAGAATATATTGATAGAATGGAGATCACGAGAGAATTAAGTAGGGATCTCGAGATCCTGAGATAATTAAAAAAAAACAAAAAAAAAACGCGCGATGTCATCTTTAGGCCACTGTAGGAAATTCCCCTACCTGGTCATTTCTCTATTCCTATGCACTCTTTCAATCATGCGAAAGTTCACGTTAGTGCAATTAACATCACGAGCTACAGGTTGCAGGTGCGACCTAAAATTTTGAAATGCGGGCCGAGATTTTTGCCAGCTCGAATGAAATTGCCAGCGTAAGAGAGCCGATGTTTTTACAATCTACAGATGCCCCATTCATCGTTCCACGTTTCATCGGCATCTTATACTATTTGCATGAAGCTCGGAAGTCGTCATACTTCATTTATTTCACATTTGATAACGACACAGTCTCATCTGATTGGATTTAATGTTTTTGCATAATGTCCTTACCACAGTAACAACAATGCAAATGTGGTAGTAGGTAAACAGCCCATTTTCAAGCTTGGCTGACTGTAGTTTGAATCTTCAGTGCTGTTTCTTCTGTTCTCGTCAATCAGCTTCACATTCCCTTTGATATACATGTTCAGTAGCATGACGTGTGGCATTTTGTTGACTGATTTTGACTAAATCAAGACAAGCTTGCAACTCCATAGGTATGTCACATAGTTGCCAACATTCAAAAATGAAAAAATGGGACACCTGGAGTGAAAAATTGAAGAATCGGATATAAAGTGGGACATCTGGGTCTATGTCAAAAGTAGAGGATGAAACACATGAAAACGTTTCAGCAGCGCTTTTGACTTTTTACCCGAACGGCGTGGCAAATCACAATGAAAAATGGTAATAAGTCAATTTCGCTATGGGTCAAAAAGCGAGACATTTGGATGATCGAATGGTATGGCGCAATAAACCTTCAAAAAGCAAGACGTTCCTGCCAAAAGCGTGTCCGCCGAGAACTACGTTGGTATCACCTAGTTCTTTACTACGTTATATTACTGCTATGAGGCCATGTGTCTTAAAAGAGGACCACAAATGTAGCATATAAGATAACCTCTTATAGTCTATGAAGAACGTATGCTACCAATATTAGAATGTAGGTAATCTTGTGTAAACAGAAAAAAGAATAAAAACAAAGAACTATAAAACAGGTAAAAATTGTTGAAATCTAACTGTACACTGTACATAAAAATTATCGCAGTTTCGAACGTAAATGTATTTTACAGATTTTGCATTGCATTATACCACATTTTTTAATGCCATTACATGGAAAAGTTGAAAAATATCACAGTATTGTATAGAGATTAATATTAGAAGCATTATATCATAATATCGTCGTATCAAAATGTTATGCTAATTAAATCAGAATGAAAACGTTTTTGGAATCCGGTAGTTTCAAATCTAGTAGTGAAGTTTTGACTTTCACGGAAAAATAGAATAAACAAATCGGCACGATAAACGGAAGTGTCGAATTGCTTACTACTGGCCAAGGACATTGTCTTCATTGAAAATCATAACCATGGATTTTATCAAAAAGTCAACGTATATCGTTCTCATTTTGGCAAACTCTTAAATATCTGAGGGGGTCAACTTCGACTGTATGTAATGGAATTACACACAATTCACACGCCTTATATGTCATGCATCGAAAAATAATGTCTGTACCGGTTGGCTTATTGTAACTGAACTAACTGGTCTAGTGATTTGGCTGCTTACATAACCAAGGGCTGGAAACAATTCCACGAAAGCACCTTCAGAATACAGTTACGATCCCGTAAACTCCAATTCCGGATTCGAAGACATCAAACCCGAGGTGCAAATCCGCCGATTTGCACCACTGAACTCCACACACGCACCGAAAAGGTTCCACACACGAAGACCAAAGTCCATTCCCAAAGACTACTAGTTTCCGTGGCCATACCCATATTTCGCAGCTAAAATGTAAAAGCGTAGCTTTGGAATCTGACCCGTGGAAGTTGGTCATCGGGGAAAGAGCACTTTTGGTGCCTGAAGAGATGCAAATCCAGGGATTTGGTTGCTGCTGGTCCAAGACTGGAGTTTAGGGAGATCGTAACGGGAACTTAATGGCTTTTACAAAGACGGTGTTTCCAACCCTTGGTGACATGATACTAAATGATGAGCTGCGCATTGTCAGTTGTGGAAAAACTAGAATGAATTGCATGGTTTTGGAAACCTAGTAATTAATTGCAAATGTTTGATTCACATGCATAATTTGTATCTGCATTAATTGTGTCCGTTAGGGGAAGCATTTAAAATGAAGTTATAAGTTATACAAATTTATGATGTAATGGCCAGCAAACTGATTTCCATAAGTTCATTGACCACAAAAACATGGGTGCAAATGTCAAAGTGATTTACATGAATGCCCCGTATGGCACTCACAAATAGAAACAGATTTTTTATGGTGGGCGTTCATTGCATAAATTATGCAAATTTATTATGCAACATCTTGCACACACTGACTTCATTAAAGTAATTGACCATAGAAACATAGGAGAAAACATTAATATAGTTTACAATAAATTGGTGCTTTTGTCCTAGCTATGAGCACAAGTAGGTGTTTGAATAATGGCGGTCTTAATTTGCATAAATTATGAAAACTAACGAGGGGAAAGTGCAGCTACAGCCGAGCAAGTGGGCTTTTTCATTCTCAACATGTTCACAAATACAAACAAACCACATTCACTGAGCCTACATGCAATATCTAACTAAAAGTGCCCCTAAATCTAGCCTACCCGTAGATTTTAATATTTTGGGACTGCAAATTGGCCGCTGCCGAAGCCTAACTGTTCATTGCCACATTAAAATGTGTAAAATGGCTACGCACTTCATGGAAGTTGAATACGACAACTATGATTTAATTGAGAATGCCATCGAGTCGGCCGATTCAGAGGTTATTGGTGAAGAATTTTTATCTTTAGTCGAGCGGACAGATGTTCCAGAAACTTCGAAAGGCATTGGCTCGTTTTTTAATGTTATTTCCATGTTAAAACTGTGTCCAAGCGGCTGAACTGACTGTCCTGTAAGTCTGACATGTATTTATCGAAGGCAAATATTTTGACATGACATGAAACTACCGATCGCTCGTTTAGGTCATTTTCTAATGTAAACACGCATCGAATCAAAACTATGATGGTCATTCTAGTGTCAACAAATAAAAGGCATTCGTTTTGGCGAATTTTTTACGTCATTTCTTCCACGAAAGAAGGATTTTACACCAACTTTTCACGAAGAACTCAATTTCAGAAGCCAAACAAGTTAAAAAACTACCAGTTTCTGTCCTTGACATTTCAATGTATTTCAGTCACTATTTTATTGCCGTGAAGAAAGACATCGTCGGTGCCATAATTGCCCTGTACGACACAATAGGAGCTAAAGGCCCTTTCATACTAAGTTAACTCCGGTAAGAGGTAAGCGTTGATGTAAACTGCGAATCGTTCATACCAGCTTCGGCCGTTAACAGCATCGAAGTAAAGGGTAGGTGACACTGTCGTTCATCGAAGTAATCGCAAGGTAGCGCTGATGCATACCGTGCGCGCTAAGATTTCTGTAATGTGGCAATTTGAGACCATTTACGTGTGCTAATTGACATAAAACTTGTTTCTAATTCGATTAGTGATTATTTGAGCAAAGCATAAGCAATTATTAGCGACAACACTGTCCTCTGTTGTTAAATCTACCTGTTTACTGTGAAGTTAACTGGCGCTGTTAACTTCGATCCAGGACCGAAATTACAACCGTTCATATTGACCGCAACTCCCCAAACCATCGCCGAATCGACGCTAGTATGAAATGGCCTTTAGACCAAATTTCCTGATATCAAGAGCGGACGGCGACCCCGGTTTTCCCGGTTGATACACTGGCAATAAACCCGCCCTTTCATTGGTCTGAATCCATAGCCCACCAGACATTACAGCATCGTTTCAACGTTGAAATAACGTCACCACGTCGGTTGAGATGTGGTAGCAAATTCATTAAAAATGGCTGTTATCGGACGTCGATGTCCTACGTTTCTTGGACGGGAAACAAACGAAATATCAGCGTCTAAACAACTTATGCACCCAACAATCAACCTCGGCTTGCGACATCTATGCTACGTCAGGTCTGTCTTAATATCGACGTCGACTCCCACGCCCTTGTTCATGCTTATCTGGATTAAAGAAGTAAAAAGTAAAAAAACTCATTCTGTTCACACATTTATGGTTTGTTCATCTCAACGTTATTTGAAATTTATGTTAGGCACATTGAGGGATATCAGTCAACAGTTTCAGCACGTCGACGCATATAAATGAGGGCAACACCAACAGAGCAACAGAGAACTCCGGCACCAAGCTGTAATACACCAGCGCTTTTTGTCCTAGTCCAGCAGCTACCGTTGCCAAGGCAGCTCGCAAGTAGCACTTGACCACCGAAAACAAAATGTACGAAGATATCTGAAAAATAACAGTAAGGTGATAGAGCCCAATACTTCCCGTTATGAATGATAAGTCTCAGTAAACAAACTACCTCCTGACCAAGACTTAATTAATGCTCCAAGAGCGTGTTCCGTAAACTTTAGACGCCAGCAAAGACGCCACTAAAGCTACACGTGGCTGTCACCCATTGCTTCAGTTGTAATGCAAACTAGACAGTGACCACCGTCTCTAACTGGCTCTGGCTCTGGTGGTCACTGTCTAAATGCAAACTTGAGTGACATTGCCTTTCTAGCACTAAACGTGATCTACTTAATGTAGCCCAGGAACCATTTTCGCGAAAAATGACGCAAAACACATGACTGAAATTTGGTTTTACACTTCACACAACTATTTCTGAAAAATAATGAAATCTCAATTGAACAAAAGCACACTCTCCCAGAATATACACGTGACTGCTAGTTACTGACATAATTGCTGTAAATTATTTATATTCCGTCATGCACTCATACTAACTTGACCAAATCTTTTTTAACAAGTGTGCAGTGGTATCGTAACACATTTTTGTCGTTTTTATGAAACAGATCCTGAGAGAACGTTTCGTAGACCTAGTTGATTATGTAAAAACATCTTCTTGCAAGACCTCGCAAAACCACGAGAGTGAAAAGCGAGTGTTCTCAAATCCTATAATATAGGTTCGCCATAGCTGAATTCAAGCTCTCGGGGCAAGCCAACGTCAGTAAACTCTGAAAAGCTTTTTGATTCAGTGATATTAGAAAACGGGCCTTATGAGATCAAGTTAATCAATTCATTTCCCAAGTTTTGGCAGGTTCGCCATAGCTGAATTCAAGCTCTCGGGGCAAGCCAACGTCAGTAAACTCTGAAAAGCTTTTTGATTCAGTGATATTAGAAAACGGGCCTTATGAGTTAATCAATTCATTTCCCAAGTTTTGGCAGTTCAACACTGAGGAAATGCAATGCTTAATGTTATGTATGACCTTATCGTCAAGTCTGAGTGTACATTTAGCCAAATGTCTACAAAACTATGTAATTTCACTCATCAAAAGTACAAATTTTCCGAAAATAGAAAGTCCGTAAAGTTTGGTTTGTGGCTTTATACCCATCGGAAGAGGAGGCAAGGTGGCCTATTGTGATAGGCGCCCGCCTTCAGTCTTTACTCGAGGTCGTGAGTTCGAGTCCTACTAGACCCTTGAGTCAGGTTTCTAGCTCCTAAGCTCGGTTTTAACTACATTTATCTATTATACAAAATGCATCGTTTGCACAAACTCCGTCTCCCCCGCTTCACTACAGACCTTTGTTGCTCCCGTTTCGGCACCGCCTTGGTCCCAGGTATTGCACCAGCCCCCTACTTGGATTCGAGGTGTTCTATTTTTTCTCGCGGGTCGTTTTTTCGCGGACGCGGAGGGAGGGTGGCCAGTTTCGTACTGGCTTGGGTGACGTCACTTCGTCGGCTTAATTTCACTCCCCCGGCTTCTGTCACGAAAATAATTCATCGAGCATGTTGCCGCCAAAATTAATGATGCATCATTAAAAAAAATTTACTCTTCCTTGAGTAAACTAAATTATTTATCAGGGTGTTGGAAAATTGGCATTCTTCAGTCGATCTGCTGCTAAAATTGCGATGCGCTCTTTGGGCGCCAGTGCGTCACTTATCGGACCAATTTCCATGTTCTTCAATCAACTGTATAGGTTGCGTACATGTCATAACAATCGGAAGTGATGTCATTTCGTTACAAGTTTTTATTATTTGAATACCAAAAAAAAACAATTTCAGAAAATACTCTAGAGAGATATCGCAGTTTTGGGAAATGGCGCGTACGTGCACGTGTCACGAGATTGCACTGTTTTCATCACAGGCGCTTGGGTTTATCGCAAATGACGTCACTCAATAATATATATAAGAAAACATAAAGGTTGGACACTTAAACTTTGCCAAGCCGAGGCTCCCAACTTCAACCGTCCAAAATCCAAATAAAATCTGCGTGCACCTCCCTCAGTCTGGTGTTGCATAAACCTTCGAAGCCTTATCTTTCCTAGATCCCATTAACTGTCTTCGTGAGTGGTGAATTGGCGATGGAATTTCCAAAACAATCTCAAAACTCTGAATTCAAGGACCTGAAATAGTAAACATGGCGGATTTCTGTTGTGCTTCAACTTGTACGCCTGACGTAGGTGAAACTTCAAGTTTGAGCAAGCAACCTATATTTCAAATTCAATAACTCTAATCCAAAAGTCAACTAATTGAGAATGTTAAAGTTAGTATTTTAATGATTATTTGTAACTTTATTCCACTGACGGCTCATTTTAGCCCTTAACTTAGAATTTTATTGCATAAACTGACGTATCTTGTTTCTCATCTTGACATCACGCACTTTTTTGATTGAAGCACAACACACACTCGGCCAGAAAACGCAGCCCGTGCAAGTATTACAATGCGCGTGGCCGACGAGTTAACTCAATGGTTTTGGCCAAAAATAAAACCTTCATAAGAAATCACAGTACAAAAAAAAACTTCGCATATCAATACTGCATCTGGATAATTTATATTTGACACAAATATGTGAGTAATTACATTTATTTGGCAATAAAGTGCTCTCCTCTTCTCATGATCAAGTAGTCGATGGATTGACGGCGAAAGCCGCGCGAAATTAGACTTTCGGATTTAGCTCGGGAGCGTCGGTCAAAACCCGGATGTGCGAAGACCGTCTGCCATGACATCACGGAATCAGGTCCTTGAATTTGTGATTTTGGCATTCTTTTGGCATTTTTGTCGCCAAATCACCACTCCAAGGCAATTTGAAGAGATCAAATGAAAGAAGGTATTCTAAGAGTTGTCCGATGCTAGTTTCGTGGAGTTCCATGCACATTTGAGTAGAAAATTCTGAGCAAACAGATTTCGAGTGTCCAACCTTTATGTTTTCTTATATATATATTGTGACGTCATTTGCGATAAACCCAAGCGCCTGTGGTTTTCATAACGACGGCAGGATTTTCCTTTGTTACAAAATGCGGAGAATTACGAAAAATAACGTTCATTAGATTTCGTTTACTTCTATAAACGGCTATAACGGGCACTGTGAATGTCGTTTCATTCCCAGATTCTGCATGCACCCTTACAGGTTGTTAGCTCTAAGTTTCACAACTGAGCTGAGTACCGGGGTTGTGTGAAATTTCGGTGTCTAACGGAGCTATCCACACGGCTACTTAGCTGTATGTCGACGATAGTTTTCATACAGCTAGCTGGCTTTCTACCTCAGTAGGCTATGTACATTGATGATGCAACTTTTGTAAATACATCCAGGGGCGGATTCAGGATTTTGAGTTGGGGGGACGGCATTAATAGAGTATTAGACAGAATTTTGCCCTTCAGACATTCGCACCCCGAACTGCCAAATGGAACTGGGAGAATTTTATGGGGGGGAGGGGGACATGGCTCCCTTGGCCCCCCTCTAAATCCGCCACTGACATCTATATACTTTGCGTACTACACAATATTTTAAATGCATTCTTAGTTTCCACTTTAAACTGAAGAATAAATCTGATTACCGTGCTTTGAGTTACGGCAGGGTCAAGTGTTCTGGAAAGAAATTTGTACTGCCTGGGGGAAGAATCCCACAGCTGCACTCCTTAATTGCCTACTAAAATCTGACAGGTGACAGAAATTCTGCTTGAAGCTTTGAACACGGTCTCTTCATTCCTGTCTCTTGCGATGAACACTCGATCGGTTCACTCTCAGGTGTATCTATTTCCCCTCGGCGTTTCCCACTAGCTCAGTAACGGCTAGTATATTAATAAAGCACAAAAATAGTTACAGGTGATCAGTGCAATGGGTCCACATGCGCAGTTTGCGCACGTCTGGTACAACGTGTTCCAGACGGCCAGCAATTATTTTTTATATATTACTTTATACCCATCAGCCACTGATTAAGTCACGTGTCAACGTTTTATGAAAAATTAGCAAAAAAGAAAGGTTCAATCATAGCAGAACAACAGGACTAACAACATGACGATATAAATGTTCAAACCATATTCTCGTTGACACATGAAAATTCACTTTTCCCTCCAAAAAGTGGTAAATGCTTGCAGAAATTTTTGACATCACTCCGTCCTGATGTCTTCCTCCTTGCATACCAGGTGGCGCTATACACAGGATGTTACACGTTGCGCTGACTTTATATCCGCCCTCGTCACGGTTCCATGGGCGGCGCAACGCTGAAAAAAGTGGGGGGCTAAAGCCCTCTCAGCTCCCTGTCTTTCATCGCCTATAGACCATGTGAGGCGTAGCACTGAAAAAGGTGCGGGCTATAGCCCCCCCAGCCCCCTATGGTGCGCCGCCCATGCGTTCATTGGTGACCTCTTTCCTCATAACGCTAAACCCTCGTGAGAGACCGCCCCGAGTTGGCTGCTAGAGCAACTCGGGGCGGACTGGGATCAAGCGGAAAAACCACAGGGTAAATCTGTGGTCGACGAATCTATTCGGTCGATTACATTTTATTGCCCGTGAAGCCGCTAAGGGCTGCCTGAAGAAATATGACTCGCGCGTTTGTATTTTCGCCTTTTTCAATGACATTTAAAAGATTCATCAACAAATTCCTCGTAAAATTCTGAAAACAAGCGTTTTTCTCCCACGAAAATCGATGAAGTTTTGGCCGAGATATTTCACTTTCAGTCCAGGCTAAACCTGCACACTCAGAGAATCGTCACACAAGATTACTACGCGGTAATGCGGTTTCACTGTCAACAAAGGAAGACGTCAAAATCGACTTATAATTGTCATTTTTAAACTATTTGCACGTTAAATTATCAAAATTTAAGTAAAATCGTACTCTATATTTTAACAAGAAAACAGCAGTTTCATTTTGGTGAACATGTCTATAAGGACCTAACTCGCGCATGGTGGTGAGTAGTGAGTCCGGCCAACACGTGAGGATGGCTGTGTTGTTGTTTTTGCTCTCAA
>NMRA01001097.1:45762-56506 GCA_002633005.1 Phoronis australis | reverse complement strand
GCAGAGCTTGCAGATTTGAAAGTGTTTGTTTTAAAATCGGTATGGACAAGATTGCACGATGTTCTGCAGGCGTTCTGCAACAGATTTGCGTGCGAACTGAGGGAGTGTCAAATACCAATCTTTGGAGTTTCTAACCAAATATATACTCGACACATTACGAGTCACAATCATTTTACCTACAGTAGGCTGAATTTTATTGAACATACACAATGAGTGGAATGCAGTTGCGGACAATTTCGTGTTTGACTTCATAAAACGTCAATACTGTATGCACAAATCGGAAGAGTTTGGTGGCGGAGAATAAGAAAGACGTACAATTCCTTTACCGTGGGCCAAATTGAGCGGTAACATCAAACCTCAGTTTTACTTCAGATTGGTACAGAATGTGCAACTTGGGAATCCAGACTGTGATTTATTGAAGAGTTATATAGCGGTTTCATCAAAGGACACCTATGGTCGGTATTTCGCGCCTGAAGAGAGCGCACCCATCACAATGTTCTTTGTTGCTGAGTTACTGGAAAAGCAGTTCTTGATTAAATCTAGGATTGTTAGTTCAAAGACGAATGTCAGTTACGTCTTTTGTGTAGTCTATACCTGTATGACTTTTTAAAAACTTCCACACTACATTTACATAATATAATGTTTCAATAATATGACTTTGGACGGGTGAGGAAAGCGAAGACATTGTTGAAAAGCGTAATCATAAAAATGAACTACCGGTAACTTCTTAATAAATTATGAAAACAGCGATAATTTGCATTACTGTAAACAAGTGACACTGCCACCTATTTTACGATTGTCATGTTGCTAAAGAGTCTGCACTGTGAAAAATAAAAATATAACTTATATCCTGACAATTAGTCAATGTTACTTAGATCACCTCCTGTCATAGTTGTCAGTGTTAGATAAAGAAAAGCGACATCTTGATAACAAGCAGAAAATCTGGGTCTGCTGAAAGAACGAGTGAAATGATTACAGCAACAGAAGAAACTAACCTACAGCGTTTTTGTCGACCGAAGATTACGAGTGTCGTAACGCCCAAGCGCCAGAAATTTTTGAATTTAGTCGACTGCAAACTTAAGAGTGTCGTAAAATAATATACATCCTGTTTTTTTTCTTTAATAGAACGGAAAGTGAGCGATATATTAAAAATTGCAGGCTGTCTGATACACGTAGTACCAGGCGGGCGCAGGCCTCGCATGTGGACCCATTGCACTGATCACCTGGAAATATTTTTATGCTTTATTAATATATGGTTAAAACCGAGCTGAGGAGCTGGAAACCTGGCTCAAGGGTTTAGCAGTGTGACATGGTGGGACTTGAACCCACGACCTCGAGTATAGAAAGCGGGCACTTATCAACCAGGCCACACTGCCTCCTCGAGCGACATATTACGTGATATGCTAGTTTTGCCGTGAGTTAAAAACAAGAACACTTTGACTGCTGGAAAAATAAAAATACGACAGTTTGTCAAGAGCAGGATTGTGTGTGCATTGTACTCTATTGGTAAAGCTAAGCATTGGATTTTTTATTTACCGATAATCCATACACTATAACTATAACTACTTAAAAAACTAGAATACACTAAAGTGGCATGGACTGAACACGTGATGCAAAAGCACGTTGTTTACTCAGTTTATGAATGATAGCTCACGAGTGCTTGACGACGTACCAAGGTGTGTTCGACACCTACATGTACTTTGTATTTTACACAGCGCAACCAACTTTACCTGTATGATTGTGACATGTTTTAATCAGATTTGTCATTTGCATTATTAACGTTAAGAGTGAGGCAAGATACTGCTAAGCTCATCAAGATGTCTAACAACTTGTAATCAAATATATCCGCCTAAGTCTGAAGAAAAACAAAATGATGAAAATGATCAAAAGCGCATTCACCATGACTAACTAAATTCGCCGAATCAACTGCAACTGAGCAAACGAAATAGTCTGTTATTCCCTTGCGAGTTTGTAAAAACCTGGGAAAACGAGGATTCCACTCCTAGATTTTATTTCTCGTTTTATCGCTCTAAAATTAACCGTTTTGGCTCTACTAAAGTCATGTTTTTTTGAACATGTGTAATAAATATATAATCCTATAAATGCCATGTTTACAAGTAAAGGCAACCTCGCCGACACATGAACACCGTCGAGACTCACATACCGCCATATTTTGTTTAAACAACCGAAATAGGGCATCAACCTGAACTTTTGAAACATAAAAAATACCATCTCGGTGATTTATTTGTCAATTTCAAGGTTTTTAGTGAAGCTGAACACAGTACACATTAGCACCATTTCAATTCCTGGTTGAACTGCATATGTAAATAAAAGCTAAGTGGTCTATTTTCAGTCAGATTAGCGAAAGAAATTGTCTGATTTTTAATCGAGGACAAAATGAAGCAACTTTGATGTATTTTAATCAAATCTAACGGATACTTTGTTGCTGTCAAGCTATTTTGGGTGTTAGAAGAGCGATGCGACTCTCGATAAGGCAGGTGAAAAATGTACATGTATGGAATGTAAACAAAATTGATACGCCATATAATCTTATTCATTTTTAATAATCATAATGAATGATCCTAATCCTTGAGCCCACTGGGTGTGATCGTTATTTTTCAATGAACGTTAGTCATTTGCAACTGGCACACCAGTGGCTTACGTAAACTATTTGGTCCTTTCTTTTTTAAATTTTGCAAACTGATTTCGCTCAAGCAGATGCTCGGTCTATATCATGTCAACTGAATTTGGCCATTCTTCTGTCACAGTAGGAATAGCCTTCAGGTATCAACATCTGTGTTGCTGATCGAATACACGAATAGTCAGATTGCCATTGACATTTATTCGACCGCTTAAGCATATGCTTTACATGCGTGCCACACATTTACTTGTCACATTGTAATGCACTTTAATTCTTTCGAGTAAACCATGGAAATCGTAACCCACTGCACAACATTACAAGTGCGTTCCGTGCTTAGGAAATAAAGAAACTAAGGAAAATTTCCTTCTTAAGTGTTTCACATATACTTGTAGACGCATGCTTATGCCTTGCTTATAGGCACAGGTGGAAATCCGTTGTATATGTGCGCATAATTATTTTTGTATACTTTTGTAATTTTTTAAATCCACGCCTTTGTGCAACTTCGTGCACATAAGGTAAAAATGTATAAAACAGACATATTGGCTCACAAGGCAAATAATTGGAATTGTGTACACTGTGCATGTATAAGAAAATCAATGAAACTTTTGCTGACATAACAGTTATTGCGAATGGTGGCGCCCGTCGACATGTAAGCACGACTAATGTATGCAAAGTTGAACGGACTGGCACAACTAACATTAAATAGCTGAACAGGTTTGTGTCAATGATACTTTGGTGACAATTTCAGTGAAGATAGCTAGAAAAAATTGCAAAATACAAACCGAAAGAAACGATGAGGATATATTTCATTCACAAAAATAAATTTGTAATCCAACGAACTTTGGTAGCTTTTTACTGAATAATAAAGGCAATTTGAAACTATTGTTTATACTTATGAGAACATAAGATGTGGTCCAAAAATAACATGTTGCCACCAATCACTAACATATCTTTAGTGAACATGGAAGTAAATGTTCCGGAAATGGAGTCAGATTATGTACAAAATTATAGCTATGTTGAAATTGAGGTCAGTATAAATTATACATGTAATGTATGTCGTGATCTAAAACTGAGGGAACTTGGACAATCAGCACCAACGTTTATACGAATATTTCGCGCTTAGATGAAGAGAAAACAACACTTGAAAATTAAAGTTAAGTCGGAAAGTGTTTTCATTATTTTTTAAAGTTCTGTCTTGCTACACAATGTGATTTACATTGGTGTTTTACCTGTTTGACAACTGCGACATTGACACGTTTTTCAAAAATTACTTTCAAGACTGTTCGTTCGTTAACCATTCTCAGACGCTATGTAAACTGATGTGTCACCATCACATTGAATGAAACGATTCAAATGCACGCGTCTACTGCTGTGCGTTTCTTTCAAATAAGCTCAAATATTCCACACGTTCTAGCAATCGACCATCTTTATAAAATTAGCGTTGTTTGTTTCGTGACTGGCACATTTTTAGAATCTTTTCTAGAAATCTACACGACAAGTTTACCAAGTAATACCGCAAAAGTCCATTTTCGCACCCGAAATTGTTTGATTTAATTCTTGTCGGCTGTCTAATTCAATTATTCCACAAAATGTAGATTTGCAAACGTTCACTTTATGGACAACATTGGCTGCGTTCTGAGAGTAGTTTGCGTGAAAGTTGATTTTTTCAGATGCCAATATTTAGAGTTTCCAACCAAATAAATATCCGATACGTAAGGACTCACAACCATTTTGCGTACAGCGTGTTGGACATACACGGCGTGTGGAATTAACTTCTTAAACCGTCCATACTGTATGCATTGACTGGAAGAATTCGGACTTTGCAGTCCCGGAGAAAAGAAAGACGTGTCATTTCTCTTCCGTGCGCCACAATGATTGATAAAGGATGTCCAACTTGGAATCCAGAAACAGCATCATGCTTTATTGAAGCGTTACATGACGGTTTACTGAAAAGGACACGCGTGGCCATCAGCGGGCAAACTAAGTTAGGTACTGTAAAAATCCGTTATTGAGTAAATATGGGAGGAATAATAAATGGACGTCAAAGTCCATGTCAAATGTCAATTACGTCTATTATATGGGCTATACTTTTATATTTCCGAATTTCAATGTTTTGTTTCAATAAAATGAATTTGAACGCGTGAGGAAAGTACAGGCACTATTGGCATGCGTATTAATCTGAGAAATGAATTTCTTCATCAACTGTTAAAAACGTCGACACTTAGGATGCCTGTAGACAAGAGACACTAAGGAGTCTGCGCTGTGAAAACTAACAAAATAACAATATTCATGACACATAGTCAATGTCATTTCGTTCAGCTACTGAATAGTTGTCAGTATTAGAGAAGGAAAATTGATACCTTAATATAAAGCGGCAAATCTGGGTCTGCCAGCAAACGGGTGAGATAATCGTAGCAACAGAAGAAACGACCCGTTTAGACGAACGAACATTACGGGTGCTGTAATGACCACAACAGTTCGAAGCTTTTGTGTTTAGCCGACTGGAAATATATGAGTGCCTTTTTTCTTTAGCAGAACTGAAAGTGAGGGCTATAGCCTGTAATGTGCCGGTTTTACCATGAGTCAGTAAACCTGAACATTTTCACGGTGTGCACTGCTGGAAAAATCAAAAAATGCGACAGTTGGCCACGATCAGTATAACTGGAAAATGTACTGTTCTCTATCGGAAACACAATGTATTGGATCATTTCCCAGCGCCAACTTTTCATTTTTTTCATGAATCACGGATATAGGCAAATACTTTTACTATCTCTACTCAATAGTCTACAATATTCTGAGGCCACATGGCTTGAACATGTGATGAAAAAGTACAGTGGGTTGTTTAGTACGGGTTTGAATGATAGCTCACGAGCGCTAGACGACTCACCGTGGTGTGTTTGGCACTCAGTTATAAGTATTTTTACTTTTTTGCTCTACTGAAGGCATGTTTTGTTAACTTCGGTAATAAATATATAATCTTATAAATACCATGTTTACCAGTAAAGTGAACTTCACCGACACATGTACACCATCGAGACTCACATACCGCTATCTTTTGTTTAAACAACGAGACACAAATAATGGCATCAATCTGAACTTTTGAAACATAAAAATTACCATCTAAGTGATTTATTAGTCAATTTCAATTTTTTTAGCGAAGCAGGCACCCATTTGTAATTAATCTATTTTTCTGCCAGATATCCCGGCATAAATTTGAATTCTTTTAGCTTGAAATTGGCAAACTTAAATAATTGTGTTGATATTTTAAGGGTACAAAACGTGTCACTTATAACAAGCAGTCAGTATTTATCGCTTTGTTACTGCATGTGGCGATCATGAAGGGATTCCCAGAGCAAAATAGCCCGACATCACTGGCTTGCGCGAGAGGAAGTTTAAAAAATAAGGCATAGAGCAGAAATAGCAGTTTGAATGAAAATGGCTTTCACCAACACATTCCATGGCATATAAATAAATCAATGGCGCTTCGATTTAATAACTGAAACTAAATATGTACAGAAGTGGTTTTAAAGCAAGATGTAGGTCTTTTTGATGAAATAGTTTGTTGATAAATGAACAAATCCTCAAACTCAGAGTACCGTGTGAGCACTACCGACAAAACTGTAAAATCAGTTCCGAACATCAGGTGTATTCATTCTCCAATGTGGTGGACCTCAGATAAGTTCCTACATCATTTTGAAGTTTCTGTTGTACATTTTAAAAGCAGTAAATGAGATGTTTGGACTGGTTAATGTATGTTTGACACATGAAACTTTTGATAACGTGGCCACCAACACAAATCACGGCCAGACCTAATCAAGATGTTTCAAAAAGAAATCACGTACCTCAACACAAGCCCCACATTGAAATGATGAAATACATCCTGATAACTTTAAAAGTTTCCGCAGCTAAACAATAAAACTTGCTTACATAACAAAAAGACGAGAGATCAACGAGATGAAGCACGATGCCATATTTTTGAAACAAGTGAAGCAGACGACAGGTAAAAAACACGGTACTGTTTCCGACAACAAAATTCACGCAAAAATCGTAAACTATCCAGTTTCAGTGTATACACAATTTAAAGCACCTGCACATGTATACACAGACTTTGGATTTACATGTATTGTGGATTACAGCTCGTTTACCAGATTCAGAGTGCTCGGCTTGGCACCGTGGTAAAAGGACTTGTGCTTTCGACGGACTGCCCGGGACTTTGCCTCAGTCACGCCCTAGATTTCAGCATCATACAATAGTAAATCCGACCTTGGCAGGAACAAACACGCTTGTGTGGTGGGGTTGAAATACATGTACGGTTAAGCCATGGGGTTAAAACACATGGATAAATTGATTGCTAAATTATCGTTATATTAAACAAAGCAAGACTAAAACCTTCCAAGATTTCCTTCCTAAACGCGCATCTGATTCCTTGCAGTGAACCGATTAAAAACATACATGTGTTATAATTAATGAAGCGAGGAAATCTGAACCTGTGGCTGTTGTCGACCATTGATGGCGCGTTTGGTTATTTCTTCCAAGTTATTACGATTAGACAAGCTGCTTTGATCCACTGAGTGATCTGGGGAGGTACATGTACGTGGAGTGAAGAAGAGATTCTTTGTAAGTAGGAGATGGATCATTTTTGATATTTATTACGAATGAATGAATTCTCAAATTCATAGTCCATTTAAAACACATTTATTTCAGTCTTAACTAATCAAGAAGTACAACACTCTTGCAATACCTCGTTGACGGCATTGACGTCGCATCTGCTTTCCCTGCACAGCAGTTTCACTACCTCTGTGTGTCCTTTTTCAGATGCCGCGTGCAGCGGTGTGTTACCCAACTACAGTAAGTGAACAAAAATAGATAATGTTGATCAGCATTATACAGGAGTGATGTGGGTGGGTGAACAGGTCGAGTTTTATACTTTCCCAGTTCAAACTTCAACACCAGTTGCAATACTTATGAAGGGTGTGACTCAACAGGACGAGACTAAAACCTGACATTTAAACTCAGACATAACTTGCGCAGGATTTTTTAAACGTTCCTCTGATCTGATGTGGTCACGTGATTGAAAAGAGTGTTTTAAATATAACAACTTGATCTTATACATTACAACAGAGCGACATTCATTTAATGAGTGCTGTGGAAATGCAAGTAAAGAACCAAGTCACTGTGCAAGTCTAGGTGAACTAAAAACTGTTTATAATTAATTAAAGTCGCGTGCACGTCACGTCACGGGCGGTGGAATGCAACAAAAATGTCAATGTTTAAAATGAAATCATAAATCACGATTAATTAAATCATTGAATGATTCAGCCAAGTCACATGTTGTGTGTTCATCATCGTTGTGTAAACAACTTGTTCAACTAAACAACCTGTGTGTCATTACTCACCCACTTATCACGTACATCTACACTGGCCTTGTTGGCCAACATCACCTTCGCTGCGTCTGTATGACCACACAGTGCTGCCTTGTGCAGCGGTGTCCGGCCCATCTGTGTAATATATAATGGAGATGTGTGAATGGACGATCAACGTTTAGAGCTAATTAACATACACGGGGGAAATTGAACTTGTAAGGTGACATAAATGCAACATTACTGATCCCTCTAAGACGCTACAATACTTGTAATGATTTCAAGAATAAAGTGTTACAGATTTTATAATGTTACAGAAGATGTTACAACTCTATGCAGCTTTGGTTCTTCACCAAGAAAAGCAGACGACATTGAACTTATTGTTTTTGGACAATAAATTGTGAAAAATATCAACAAAATTTGTTCCTAAACAGTTTTAATCATCGTGTTTGTTAACAACTAGTTCAACTAAACAACCTGTGTGTCATTACCTACCTCATCACGTACATCTACACTGGCCTTGTTGGCCAACATCACTTTCACTATGTCTGTATGACCACCCCATGCTGCCCAGTGCAGCGGTGTCTCGCCCCTCTATGTAATATATAATGGAGATGTGTGAATGGACGATCAACGTTTAGAGCTAATTAACATACACGGGGGAAAGTGAACTTGTAAGGTGACATAAATGAAACATTACTGACCCCTCTAAGACGCTACAATACTTGTAATGATTTCAAGAATCAACATGAGTGCTTCAGATTTTAAAACGTTACAGAACATGTTACAACTCTACGCAGCTTTGGTTCTTCACCAAGAAAAGCAGACGACATATAACTTGTCATTGTTTTAGGACAATAAATTGTGAAAAATATCAACAAAATGTATTCCTAAACAGTTTAAATCATCGTGTTTGTTAACAACTATTTCAACTAAACAACCTGTGTGTCATTACTTACCCATTCACGTACATCTACACTGGCCTTGTTGGCCAACATCACCTTCACTACGTCTGTATAACCACCCTCTGCTGCCCAGTGCAGCGGTGTCCGGCCCAACTATGTAATATATAATGGAGATGTGTGAATGGACGATCAACGTTTAGAGCTAATTAACATACACGGGGAAAGTTACCTTGTAAAGTGACATAAATGAAACATTACTGACCCCTCTAAGACGCTACAATGTTTGTAATGATTTCAAGAATCAAGTGTTACAGATTTTAAACCGTTACAGAACATGTTACAACTCTACGCAGCTTTGGTTCTTCACCAAGAAAAGCAGACGACATTGAACTTGTCATTGTTTTTGGACAATAAATTGTGAAAAATATCAACAAAACTTGTTCCTAAACAGTTTTAATCATCGTGTGTGTAAACAACTAGTTCAACTAAACAACCTGTGTGTCATTACTTACCTTATCACGTACATCTACACTGGCCTTGTTGGCCATCAGCACCTTCACTGTGTCTGTATGACCACCCCGTGCTGCCTCGTGCAGCGGTGTCTCGCCCATCTATGTAATATATAATGGAGATGTGTGAATGGACGATCAACGTTTAGAGCTAATTAACATAAACGGGGGAAAGTGAACTTGTAAGGTGACATAAATGAAACATTACTGACCCCTCTAAGACGCTAGAATACTTGTAATGATTTCAAGAACCAAGTGTTACAGATTTTAAAACGTTGCTGTAACAACAGAACATGTTGTAGACGTCGACTGTAAGAAATTACAGAGTTCCTCCATAACTTGACAGCGATCCCGCCATGTTGTATTTCTTCACCGATTTTCTGGCTTCGTGTTTAATATAAAGTTGTAATGTTGAATGGACGATTGTCATTAAGAATAGAAAAGAATCAACGTTAAGTCGACAAATATATTGTTGACACAATTCAAACCTCAATGTTTCTTAAGATGCATGTACACGGTACAGATTGAAAAATACATGTTGAAATCATGAGATATGAAAAGTGTATTTACACACAAAATATTTAGTTAAACTTCAGATAGTCTACAGCTTTTGTAATAAAGATAACATTGTCTTAATTCTAATGTCGTCTCAAGTAGTTTCTATTACCTCGGTCTGCATGTCTACATCGGCCCCACCCTGCACCAGCACCCTCACCACCTCCGCTCTGCCCGCCCCTGCTGCCATGTGAAGTGCGGTGTGGTCCTGCAGAAACAATGAACAAGTTATAGCAAACTTCACAATCACTAACTTCACTGTGAATCTTAATGACTTGTCATGCAAATGTTGAAATATCACACTTGTACACAGATTCTCTGTTAATTTGATGTGAGTAAAACATTTAATTATATTTTCCTTTGTTAGCCACAAAATACCATGTATTGGACAGCAATGTTGAAGGTCGCCTAGTTTTCTTAGTATATCGACCATACCTGCTGGGTGCATCAATTGAAAAACATGGTAAAACTAAGTTATACGTCCAGTTTCACTTCTGTCCGAGGTCCAAAATAATTTCTAACGAATGTGTGTCATTGACAAACAGGAATAGGATTATGACAGAACACCAATACATGATTAAAATGATATTGGAATTGGCTATTATTAAAATACAACTGAAGTATGAAGTAGTTTAAGGAATATTCAATTAGTCAATCTTTGGTAGGCCTATATGGTGTTTTACTGGTTAGGAACAAATGCAGAGAGAACACAGTCAACTTGTCAATGACATTGAACAAAGTGGTAACTGGTAAAACCTAGAAAAGAATGAACCC
>NMRA01001097.1:0-38340 GCA_002633005.1 Phoronis australis | reverse complement strand
AAGTGCAATGCATCATGTGAACATCAATCCATCTATTAATAGAAGACAATCTGGAAATCTATAATTAGACATGCATTTGAACGTCAACACTGGGTGCGTGCTCGCGAATGGCCGAGACAAAATGTCGCCCCCCTTGTGATATCCTAGATCCGCCAATGTATTGAATTCATTCGACACGTTACTAACGTAGTACTGTACAGACCCAACTTTTCACGCCAGCTGAGATTTTGGCCACTCGTATCAAGTCGCAATATGCGACTTGGAATTTTCAACATAACCGTACTGAGTTTTTACATGTACACCTATTGGTTGAAACCTGGCAAATATGAATCAACTCATGAGGATCTGAACATAATTTTGTTGCTGCCAAATTAAGTTCAAAAGAACTCTAACGGAGAACAGCCCGATAAATGACTAGCAGTTGCAAACATACATGTATCGCGAAAAAATGAAATAATCCTGAAAGAGTTTTTGTTGAAATGTACTTTGGTTACTTTTTCAAATAATCGGATGCGCCGAAGAATATGCCAGACCACGTGATAAAACGTCACAAAACAGTGACGTTTACGATAAAGTTATCACACTTTGTCTTGGAAAAAACATATGAATTTTTTTGAGAAAATTGTCCGGATTGTGAAATTATAATATCCCAGATCATGGGCTAAGCAGCACTGAGGAAAGTTAGGGTTATAGCCCCCAAACCCCCTATAGAGCACTGCCCGTAGTCCACGGGCACTGAAAACAGTGGGGGGTACAGCCACCCCCCAACCACTATGGTGCGACGCCCGTGCAGATAATAGATCCCATTGCGACACTGCTTGGTTTTATTCTTTGTGCTCACGGTCGAGTCCCGGCAAGGGATCGTGATTCGGTAATGTTAAGTAACGGCCTGTTTGAACATGCGTCCTGTTTTTTCGCAAAGACATAAAGCCGATAAATTACAACCCTAGGTCCACTAATAGGCAAACGACGTCTTTTTCAGCGGAAAAAGTTTTGATTTGCTACATATAACTATTGTAACTTATTTTTAAATAAGCACACATAAAGTTTTGAGCAATCATTTTTATTCTTCTATTCGCACACACCATGCCAGTTTTTTACTCCCCAGATCATCAGTCGACTATGTCATTGATTTTTAAAACTTGCTTGGGAAAAAAGATTGTTCCGACTGAAACGTCAGCCAAAAAGAGTTAAGAATTTTGCGGGTGGCCAGAAAACACGTGGATGTTAACGAAATCCACACATTCGCGCATTGATGGCGTTGCATCATTTCTTGCTATTGCAGTCTTTTGATGTTTTAGTACGCAACCATTTGGTAACAAAACTAAATTTGCGCCTTTTTTAACTTTGAAAAATTTTGTAACAAGCGCCCACTGGTCTACTATTCGCCACTCTTGACTTTTGACAAAATTCAATAAACCGCCAACAGCTCTAGCAAGCCCCACCATTAATTTCCCTCACTGAAATTCTTTTTCAACACTGCAAGATGCGTTTAATATGCGGTAACCGGACCAATGTTTTGAGTCGCAGTGTATTAAGTGTGTGGGGGTCCACGGAGACATCGAATTCTGTAAAGGACCGCGTGGTTTGAAACTACGATGTCTATAGTCGGTCACACACTTATTGTGTTTAAGAACAAATTCGTTTTCCAAAAGAACCTCTTCTTTTATAAATATTTAAAAGCAAAGTCCCGGATTCGGTTGATGTCTCCGAAGGAGAAGTAACCCCTCCGACATGCATGTTGGGGTAACTGTCTTTGCTAGGCTAACATACATGTATATTCTGCAAAATTGTATGGCACGTACAGTGTATCCGGTCCCAAGGAGCAAACTCGAGTTACACGGTAATGGGAAGCCGCTCGGATTGAATATTATCTCGAAGCTCCAAGGGATTTCAATGGCGGTAGAGAAAAATGCAGTTGCACCAAACAGTAAGAACTCAATTATGCGACCTGAAATTTGGGGATTACTTAACGCCGTAGACAAAATCATAATCTCAGCATTTTCTTGACGTCCTAACACTTAATTTGGCGCATTTGGTTAATTTCTTGCAACCTGAATTTCGTGACAAGTTGATGGGATATTGGCCAGGTCCCAAATTGCTGATATAAAACGAGTTATTATTAGTTTTGCCTTTGCCTTTGCCATTACCAAAATGTTTAGCACTGTCTAAAAATACAATTGCTTGGAAAAATGAATTTCGGAGAAATAGTCAACAAATGATAAAACAAAAGCAAACAATAAGCAATGCTTCTGTCCATGTCATCCGCGTTTTGTAGTGTAGGTGATCAAAAGATTTGATCAGTGTACGTTAAAGTTTTCAGTATCCAATTGCATGATCAAGCTTATATAAAAATGTAATAATGGTCATCTTCAATCTACACATGCCATAGTCTTGAATGACAACTTCGTCGTGTGAACCACAACAAAACTGGTAGCACCTTCTTCGCTTGTCCCCTGCTTAGATACTGCGAAAAAAGGCGAACCAACTTTGTCAGCTGAAATCAATACACCAAGTAGCAGCATTTTAGACCGCTAGGGAATTGTTTTGTTAGTTCTGCAAAGCTATAATAATATAACTCAACCATATTTTTCAAGTAGTTTGTAAAGTATATATCCAGAAAAGAATCAAATTCTTACTTCCCCTCGTCAGGTCTTCATGTACATTGGACACAACCTGTTTGATATCCGCATGGAGCTTGACAAAACACAGACAAATTTATCAAAATTGGGGTTCAAGTCTGTGATGACCGAATGTACCAGCTAAAACGATTACATTTACTATATGCATATATTTACTGGCGCAACGATGAGTACACATGCGTTCTGGCCAACAGCCAGACCCGAACTGACCACGAGGTCTCTAACAACTAGATGGAAGACACGCCCACTATATACTAAGATAGTTACCACAAAGTCAGAGTAATTTGCAGAAACAAATGAGAGTGACGACTTGACTGGACTGTCCAATCCTTCGAGATCAGTTTATTGCCACAATTTGCATTGAATATTTTCAAATTTTATTCAGTTGCAAAATGATTTTTTCCTGAACAGTATCTGGAGTAAGATGTCGAAAGTGGGGCAAGTTACGTGTACACTAATTAAAATCATGTCAAGACAGCACCCCAAAACTCTCAGAAACTCGTTCCAAGAATAACATATTCTTCGACAGGGTTGTATGGCGATGGTCCTAATGCCTAATATCTCTGATCACCGCATATTACTAAATTAGGAGACGATCTACAACCGCGGTTGACAGGAAAGAATTTAGAAATATACCATACTGCATGACAACATGCTGATAATGTTCTAATAGTGTTTCAAATCACTTTCACGTATTTTCAGCAAAGTTAGCAAAATAAAAGTTGAATCATTTGTTTCCGTCATAGATTAGAAACATCAGTCCAAGGATGTATGGTTCAATAATATAGTGCATGGGGTCGTATAAAATGTATGTAAACAATTCTCCGATAAAGCCTCCCCCCAAAGAGCATCAGAACTGGTTCAGCAACAACACTTGAANCAGAACTGGTTCAGCAAAAACAGTTGAAAAACATGCATCAAGCAAAAAGAGAAGTCTATAAATTTTTTAGGTTTTCAGGAAATCGTTTTTTTTAATTCTTAGGGATAAGCTTAATTATAGCATGATTTTGTGATTCAGTGAGTCCACTGTTTAAGCTATTCCGCAGTGCTACCTAACAAAAGCATCATGTGACTTTGGAACGGCACTTGTCGATGGGAGTGGCTTCGCCCCTAACACACACCCTTGGCTACAGCCACGATTCTGGCTCGCAGTGTTTAGTACATGAACACCCAGTGGACAAAAGGGTCTTGGACAACATTCACCATTCTGTATTAGGATAGCCCTGATTCCTTATATCACAGCTCACAGCATATCACCAAAATAAGGATACATTCCACAAAAGCGGTTGATCGGAAAGAATTAAAATATAAACCTTGCTGCATGACAACATGCTTTGAGCTTTCTAACAGTGCTTAAAATCACTTTCAGGTATTTTTAGCAAATTTAGCAAAATAAAAGATGAATCATTTGTTTCCGTTATAGATTATATACACCAGTACAAGGATATCTTGTTCAATAATATTGTGCATGGGGTCGTATAAAATGTATGTAAACAATTCTCCGATAAAGCTTCCCGCGAATTGGAATCAGAACTGGTTCAGCAACAACACTTGAAATAAATGCATCAAGCAAAAGGAGATGTCTCCAATTTTTTAGCTTTTCAAGAAATTAGACTTTTCTTCCAAGGGATAAGCCTATTTTATAGCACGAATTTTTGATTCCGTGAGTCCTCTAACCTAGTTCGCAGTATTCCCTAACAAAAGTATCAATTTTTTCAGAAAACAATACATTGGAAATCTATCGGAACTGGCAGGTTTTTCGCTTTTCACGTTTTTCAAGATTCCAGTTACATCTTTCACAATTAATTCCAGTTCCATTTTTGATAACATTATGTATCTTTGGAACGACACTTGCCGACGATGCTCTTCGCAACCAACACACGCTCTTGGCTACGACCATGATTCTGGCTCGCAGTTATTAGTACGTGTACGCCCACCGCATACCATAACTTGTTGAGACGGACAACTATAAATTGATCAGCAGGATCACATAAATCAATGAAGTCTAACTATGGCAAACTTCAACTGAACATCATGCAAAGAATTCGACTTGTTTATAGAACAAAAACAAGGAATGTATCTAAACTACACGGTTAACCAACTCCATAAACACGGTCACGGACGTAAAAACACGACTCACGTACCTGCAAACACCGTTCAATGACTCGCAAACTTGGGATTGGACTCACAAAACATGATCAATTCACTCAAATTACACGGTCACGAACTAAAATTCAAGAGGAAACACGGTTAACGAACCAACAAACAAGCTAAGCCGATCAACGCCATCTTGAGGCTTGGGGACTAGGATGACCCGGGAAGCTGATGAGTCTGTAACCCAGATAAGTTAACTTTGCCATCATATCAGTTGGTCTATAACGCGACAAAGAACGTTAGGTGTAACCTGCCATTGAGTTGAAACTGATTAATTTTGGATAGTTTCTCAATTCCTTTAAAACTGTTTGCAGTTTGCAAGTTTTCGTAATTCGCTTTGCCTTCTTTTTACGTGTAGGCTCCCTGAGGGTTGTAGATATAATATTCTATCATGATTACAGAATGGTTTGTGTTGATGATTTACCAAACTGATAATCAATGCCAAAAACAGCATCTGGTATGCTGAAGACCGCTTAACAGGTTCTAAACTTTTTAATCCCGACGCCTTAACGATCCTGCCACCTATAGGGAATTCTGAAAACAACACTGCCTTAATTTCTGTGAACTTTCAGGAATAAACACTTGTGCGCGAAGGATATGGGAAATTAAAAATGTCAGATCGTGAATGCTACAAACCAGAACCTAATTATTGAAGACAATATCACCAACACATCCGTATTTTCAGTAGTTAGAACGTCTTTCGAAATCCTACACATGTATTAAAATAACCTATATTAAACTATGTTCTCAAAACTAAAGTAACGCGAAGACACAAACCTTGATTCAACAACATCAAAAGAGAGACCAACAAAGTATTCATGGACACGTATGCAGCTTTTAGTGCCGTACAACTTACTTTTAAAGAAATGAATGCTCCTCACGCAGGGATATTCCTGAACTATGATTTTGTGGTACGAACGCGTGAAAATAAAAAGGCGCAAATACGTTCCAGAGTGCAGTGTTTTAAAAGATGCGTTCGGGTGCATCAATAAAACGCAACAATCTTCCAAAAGATTCTAGACAACTTACATCAAAAGTAAGTAGTATGCGTATTTGTTGGAGCTCTACATGTATATGCATTTAGCGACTGAACTGAGGATTCGTAATCGACGGAATGTCGCCCTGTCTTTGCGCAGGTTATGCTCAGTATGCAATTGATAATAACGTTTTAACACAAACACTAGCTCTCTCAGTAACTGGTGGTCCGCGAGAGGAGCACTTAAGACTTCTTTTCTCGGAAAGCGCAAAGTCCAAAAAGTGATCAGATTGAGAAATGAATATTTATGTTTATGGTAGGGAACCTCAAGGTCATATGAGGTCAAATTACGTGTACGTCAAACCCAATAACAAATGAATAAAATTAAATGTTTTTATTGTAACTAATAGACAACAAAGTGATGGAATCGATTAATCCTATCTGCTGTGGCAATAAAATGTTTTGGCGAAAAATATAATATTCAACATAGTCATTTAATTTGAAAGGCAACGGTTGCAAAAAATATTTTCAAGATTTTTTTAGGGGAGTGTTCATGTATGCATACTTACTTCCTGGTCCAATGGTTGGTTAAGGTTCCATTTATTCTTGATCAATTTCTGAAGAGGCGCACAGTCGCCATCTTCCACTGCTTTTATAACCTGAAAATAATAACAAATAAATATGAATTACATTTCACCCAGTGTACATGTGCTATCGCCATCGAGTCATTACATTGCTTCATACTTCCAAGTGACATTTAAACATCATTTGAGCATCCCTGCAATTATGATATTAGTGTCGTCCCGCTGGAAATCTGACGCACTAAAAAACTACATTCGCATGTCTACTTTTTCCTAGAATACCTTGAATCCAAATAGGGGGGCGGTGCAATACCAGGGACCAAGTCAGCGCCAAAATGGGCGCAACGAAAGTCTGTTGTGGAGATGGGAAGACGGCCGGGAGTTTGTGCAAACGATGCATTTTTATAATAGATGTATAAAAAGTGCATCGGACTTTAAATAGTTGTTGAAAAGATTATATAGCGTAATCGAAAGAAATTATTTGTTTCATGTAGGTCTCAAAGANGCGGTGTTGTGAATTCCACATTGCCTTTTGTATATCGTCACTAGAACGAGAATACGACACTTATGAAGGTGAAAGAATACAAAGATCTACATATAGGACCTAAGCAGCGTTGCCCGTTCTTTGAAAAAGTAAACTGGCTTGTTACCGGGGGCGTGTCGCTCAGATGGGTGAAAGTCTTAGAACTTGCCTCCTTAAGAAGGAAGCGCATATCGGTTCCAACAAAAAACCTTTAAGGAGCTGTATTGACAGAATTACCAACAAAATAGAACCTTTATCGATTTGATTTTCCACAAAAAAACACATTTTGGAGTACACAATTTCACTGGAAAATGTGTACAACATTTGTCAATTTCAAACACCAATAGAAATGCAGTTCATTAAGTTTCCAAGGACCTTTTCATGGAAACTGCTCCGACGCAAATCGGTCACTTTTTGGGGTTCAATATCTAAATGGCTTAGCATCCTAATGTCCACGTGATTACAACGCGGCAGTCGAGCACCCCTCTCTCAGTTCTCACTGCTCTAGAGATGGGAGAAATGTATCGAGGGACAGTGAGATCAGACTGCTTGAATAATGACTGGTTTTACGTCAAGTTATTTTCATACAAAACACTGGTATATATAAACCTTTCAACTTCTGGAACGCAGAGTGAAAATGGTTGAAAAAATAACAATCTGTAAGACCGCCGTGACACCGATGAAGCTCCTTGGATCATACAGTTGAAATGCTTGGATGATAATCAGTAGAAGATTTTGATACACTATTCTTTTTCGTTAAAGCAAATGTCTCCTCCAACTGTCATTTGTCTACATTTTCACTGCGAAGGAACAAAGCTGTTTTACTATTTTGCAAAAATCAGAGTTTCGAAATACAGTTTATTTTATTTTGAAAAATATTTACAAGTAAAAGATCAGTACGTACTTGATGCCTGTCTACAAAAACATACAGATGTGGGGTGGACAAATAAATGCTGACTTGTAGTGCGAGATGTGTCATCTTGTTTAAACTATTTTAATATCGATCACTAATGGAAAGTCAAAATGAATCAACATTCCGGTAAGGCTCCAGCACAGTCAGTATGCCTTGAAAGAGGTACACATATGTACTGAATGCTATAGGAGCACATGCATGTAGGTACAAGGGTGTTAGACAAACAGTTTAGATTAACGTTTTTGATCGCACTTGATAGCTTCCTGATTTTGATTTTGGTGGTGTCAAAAAGCGACATCGCATTGCATATACAATTCAACGTGTATTGGCAGGGTAACATCACATTGCATATACAATTCGACGTGTATTGGGAGGGTTATATCGCATTGCATATACAGTGCAATTCAACGCGGGCGGGTGCAGCTACTTGAAACTGCCTCTCGTTCAGTGACGTTAGGACCTCGTTAAAAAGCAAGGCTTCGCGATATTACGTGAGGTATTGCCGTGTATTTTCAAAGAGAACACGTGATTCTGGTTAGGTTTTAGGTAGGTCCTAGCGTAGGTCCTAGTGCTACTGACAGAACGCCAGGTTACAACGTTCTAGTCACACCGCAAGTAAAACAGTTGATGTATCGACCCCCCGGACCACGCGCTTGTGCAAATGGCTGCTGTCATTGAGTGTTGTACACATGAAAGAGCGCTTTGTTGTCTTTCATGGGCTAACAAAGGGTATGAGAAAGGTTTTTGAAAAACTAGACCTTAGGCAGTTACCTCAACCAATCAATGAAGAGCTGTCTGCAAAATGACAAGTGACACTGGTAATGGGTCAATTCAACTACCTTCATTGGCCAAATTTTACAGCTATTTTAAGATTCCAGCTTGGCAGTCTTCTCAGAAGCAAGCGTAGAATCCGCAATAACGCCGGAGTAATGTTCCACTGCCGTGACATGTGAATATTTTACTACTTAAAGCTTTCTTGTTCTCCTGGGAAGTTTACTGAGAATGTAAATATCTTCAGCTTGCCAGTACATTTGCATGATGATAGAGGAGTACTAATCTGTGAATGGTTGTTTTCAGTCACGTGTCACTGGTTACAACTGTGAACAACTCAGACCACCTCTTTCAGTTTATGTTCGCCACAGAATACACGGTTACTGTCTACAGCTATGTAAAGTGTAGCTTAGACCATGACACAAATACACACGCGTAGCGGAACCACGTCATTCTTTGAGTCAGTAGATGAATTATTGAAAGCACGTAAGGGCTTTTACTCAGTTCTAGTAAACAACCAACTTGCCCAATATTTGAAAACTGTACCAGCCGACAAAACCCGGGAGAACATCTTTAGTCTGCCCCTAGCTACCAGCAGGTGGTGTATGCACACACCGTTTCCTCTTCCGTGCCATGCTAAACTAAAATGTAAATATTCACCCCAGGCACGGCGTATCAGCACACAATCTTGAAGTGCGCATTTGATCGTTTATAACATAGCACACTCATTTATATCTAAACGTGAATTGTAAACAATATTGTCAATAACATAAATACGTAGCGACAACCTATCATTCTTCTGTAACAATGTACAATTAACAATGAGTTTAACACTGCGTGGTTTTTTACCTTTATATAAGTTTTGGTCTCTGCGATTATCGTACGTAAATATACGAATAATGATTACAATGTTCACAACCACGAGCTACTTTACAAATACTTCCATACATTTCAAATACTCTTTAGTTGAAAAGTCTATCAACATTCGTGTAACAAAACGCAAATGCCTCAATTTGGCATAAACTGTATGTTCAACCACAAAATAGTCTATAAATTCCGGTTCTCCTCTCTGCACTCATTGCTTCAGTGCCGTCGTGTGCGTATTTTAGTTTTGTAATGCAAAATCTATAGCTGTTTCTAAAATTAGTTTTGAAGCACAATACAAATGAGACACAGAGACCACACCCTCTCATCATAGGAATAATGCCTTTCAGTAAACTGGGTTTTCAAGTTTTACAATCTTTTCCGTCTGCGTGACGAAGCAGTATATATATGCCTTAACCAGCATGGGTACGCTAGGTGAAAAGGTGTTCAGCGCGTCTACATACTGTAGTAGCGTACAGAGGTTTGGTGATGTTCAGTACGTCTACATAGTAGCGTGCAGAGGTTTGGTGATGTCGAGTGCGCCTACACAATAGCGTGCAGAGGTTTAGTGATGGATGGGACTACGTTTACTAGATGTCACTCTCTCTCTACTCAAATGCACACTAGCACTAATAAAAGTAAAGCAGATGCAACATAAAATACAAACCTCATTCAATTCAACTACAAATCAGCTACAATTTCTAAAAACAATATTTTTAGTTGATTCCCGTTGTCAATGCTCTGTCGGCTCCCCTCTCTCTGCTACATGTACCCTACTGTGTCTACGTCACACTACATGAAAACACTATGTATACTACGTTAAGAACAATGGTGTACAGCTCCTCTGTGTGTCTACGTCACACCCACTGCGTTTCCTAGATAAACTTCTCAACTGACACTGAGAAGCCCCCTACGTTGTTTAATTAGTGCTGAAAAAGCGGTGATTTCACAAGTCCAGAGGCTCACATTAGATTTAGAAAACTTAGTCAATTCCCTATTTGGAGCTGTTTCATGCAAACGGCACTGAGCTCCGACCCAACTGTTATATGATGTCAGGAAATTCAAAGTTCATGACGCAATTTGATGAGAATTGGTGATTTGTAATAAAGTCGTAAAACATTACGAATTTTGCTATGTTATACATGTAGCTCTGAGTCGCTGAGGATTTCGATATTCTAGTCGGTAACAGGATAACTGTGGACAACTTTAGTATAACATAGATATTCTAGTCAGTAACAGGATAACATTGGTCAACTTTAGTATGACATTGATATTCTAGTCAGTAACAGGATAACAGTGGACAACTTTAGTATAACATAGATATTCTAGTCAGTAACAGGATAACAGTGGTCAACATTAGTATAGTGTAGATATTTTGGTCGTTAACAAGATAACAGTGGAAACTTTAGTATAATATAGATATTCTAGTCAGTAACAGGATAACAGTGGTCAACATTAGTATAGTGTAGATATTTTAGTCGTTAACAGGATAACAGTGGAAACTTTAGTATAATATAGATTTTCTGGTCAGTAACAGGATGACAGTGGTCAACATTAGTATTATATGTAAATATTCTAGACAGTAACAGGATAACAGTGGACAACTTTAGTATAGTGTAGATACTCAAGGTTTAATAACAAACTGCGATAGACTCAACGGTGAGGGCATAATGAGCACTCGGATGTCTTTTTCTTTTTGTAAATTAGCAATATAACAGTGATCTGCATGAATACGACGTGCGTTGGATTTCAAAATATCCATACCCCCCTGTTTAGGATGAATACATGAAAAGGCATGTTTCTACTCTTGTAAAATTGATTTCTTAACATTGTTTGTAAAATAATTATGTTTCCCAGGCCAATTCAAGTCACAAGAAAACGTATGTGTATCCTTTTAGAATTCGCAAGTTTTAGTGATGCTTTTTCATGAGTCGCTGAAGGCTTCGATTTCTTGCTGTTCACGGAAATTCGGGCTTGCGGGTTAACAGCGTTGTACATTAGGTTTTCAAGGTCAAACATACGATTGACAAAAGCACAGACACTGTACCTACCTTTTTCTTTTGATTTTTGGCGAGGAGGTAACCTTCAGATCCGCCACTTGCCTTTTTTGCTGCCATCTTCTTTCAATGTGCCTTTGAATCTGTGCCAACTCTGTACGACGGGACTGTTATTTTCAGGTTGTGATTCGTCATTGTAAAAACCCATTGACGTCATTTGTGTTACTATTGGAGATACTCGATTCTTGTTTGACGATCGATCAACCGTGAGTGATAAGGAATACTGCGTATGCCGTTCAGCCGAGTTGTTTACACCTTAAGAATACAGCCTTAAAAAAGTTGTTGATGATTGTGGTCAAAACCATCAAGTCTATAAGAAAATATAAACAACAAGTTCTATCATAAACAAAATTTTTAAAAGAGGGCTTTTAGCAGTCACCATCTCGTTCGTGACGTCGACTGGTTATTATGATTTCACTCGTCACTAAGCTATTCGAAGGCAGGGTGGCCTGGTTGATAAAGGCCCGCTTTCTGTACTCAGGTCGTGGGTTCGAGTCAAACCAGGTCAGACTGCTGAACCCTTGAGCCAGGTTCCTAGCTCCTGAGCTCGGTTTTAACCATATATTAATAAAGCATAAAAATTTGCTAGGCCTGCGCATACAACGCATATCAGACCGCCTACAATTGTTTTTTCGGTGAATATTACGCTACTTCAAAGTGAAATTTCTTAAAAGTGTGCAGTTCTAAATACAATAACCTCTTTAGGAACTCTCTAGTAAAAGAAGTAAAAATACACCAGGATAAATCTGTTCCGTTAAAGATAGCCTCCAGCGACTAAAACACCTTTTTAACATCATAAATGCAAGTACTGTTCATAAAAATATTGTTTTTTTTTCTTGCATACTACAGAGACTAATTAAGGTGACTAACAGTACTCGTACCCGGCCTCTATGAAATAGCGTGGTCTAACGGAACTAAATCCACAGTGTCGCGTAGGCCTAGCTGTATTTTGGCGACAGTCTTCAAACAAGTAGCTTGCTGGCTACAATTAAGATCTGACGTGCGCACTTCGACGTTTTGTGTTACTGTTCCGGCCCAAATCGGAATATTCTGATTCTGGTTGTTCCCGTAAGCCTAACGGAAATCGTATACTGTCGGCCCATATGGGAATATATTTTTGGTTGATTACAAATCCTTATAATTCGGTAGGTTTTCATGCAATCTAGACTTCATTTCTGTCGGCCCATATGGGAATATATTTTTGGTTGATTACAAATCCTTATAATTCGGTAGGTTTTCATGCAATCTAGACTTCATTTCATAGCTTTTTATTTCATATACTCGAAACGTTGTGTCGCTATAAAATTTTCAATCTTTTGAGGTTGACCGAGTCAAAATCACGCCGACTACTGGTCGCAGGATTTCAAGACAAATTATTTTGAAAGTTAAGTTTATAATATAAAATTTTCAGTGAATTTGAATATAATTGCTTTGTTCGAAATGATCAAGCTAATGTGCTGTACCGTTTTCACGTATTTTGCACCAAATTAAACGGCCTTTTATTTCCGATTCCTTTATAGGAGACACCCTCAGCAGAGGCCCATACATGTATTTGAATCGCGCAGCGTTCACGCCTTCGGCTTCAAGAAGACATAATTGCAAAGCTTTTAACATCAAAGTTTTCGTGTAAAGCAAATGACACTTTATAATAAACATTGTGAATTTGTCTGATAATAACTCGGACGAAGACTTTTTTCCGGCTGTTTCGGCGACCCCCATACGGGCCCGTGTTGGAATGTGTGCTAAATAATTAAATAAAAAGCATAAAGGTAATGATCGATTTTAATATATATTGACATGAAATAAACAACTAACGTGTTTCCTTGATTTTCCACGTATTTTGCACTAAATTAAACGGCCAGTCATCGCTGATTCCAATACGATGGAGACTCGGTGAAAGTCAACTCGTTGTAACGATGATTTCATAGACTTCGGTTAGTGCAAGCGCCATCTCAGTTTTTTGGCGCTAAAGGAGTCCGTGATGTGGCTATTGTATAGGTATGCTATTACACCGTATTTTGATGTTTTTCGTCAATACACGTATCTTAGATGTAAATATGATCATTTTAGCACCATGTTAGGCCTTTAAAAGTATTCTCAAAAAGTTTTTTCCAGGAGACTTACAAAACGTGGGCCACCAACCATTGTAAAAGCGGACCGATTGAAAAACTCCTGCCTTTGGGCCCTTAGAAAGATAGCATCAAAACACAATCCTCCCACCATCCAGTTGCCGTCATTCTTTCTCTTTGTCTCCAGTCCCCTGTTGCAGGTCAAACCCACCAAAAATATGGACAGGCCTACCTTTATTTCAACAAAATTGCACAAGCAAAATAACACTTTTTCGACCTAAGTTCATAATATGTAAATTGAATGAATTATTAACAAACAGATATATAATGCCAAAATTAGATTTATACGCAGCCAAAGTAACTCAATAAACTCCTACAGGGCACTGCAAAATCCGAAGAAATACGTCCGGTAATATCACAATCACCTTGGAACGGAGTAAGAAGAACTTCATCTCGGAAACTTCGATTACTGCTTCGTCTATTTCGAAGTGTAGAGATGAGTCCCAACGTCAGGATTCGTTTTATTGTGGCTAAGTTTGGGAACAGGCAACTTTTTAGCTAGGTTCATGCTTTGAAAATTAAGTTTACTGTAACAGGGCCCAGGATACACTGCCTTAGGAGTGAGGTTTCTCAAAATTCCTTCCGCTACAACGCTATTTGAGTTTTTGGTGGATGGTACAAGGACATACAGGTACGAGACGTGACCTAATTTCGTGACCAAAATACGTCATGACTCACGGAAACACCAATTTTATGAAGAGTTGTTTCAGAAAGGGTGTACTTGATTTTTGCTGTCACCGATATATACACAGTTCGCCTGTTGAATATACTCAGGCGTTCATTAGTTGCGACATTTTCTCAAATTGTGCTGTAAGGACGATGATGCCTTCCTCGCTTGTTGAAGCCCTCTAGCAAGATGTTTTAGAATTTTTTCGTATTAATGTGCATTCCTGTCAATTTTAGCCCGTTACAGTTTAGGAGTTTTATTTTTTAAGCAAAAGGGGCAGAAGTCTATGAGTACGATAACCAGTTAGACATGGCGTACACGGTCATCAAACGTTCCCACAGATCTAATAGACACTTAAAACATATAGATTGCAAACGGTCTGTCAACCAATGGCTCAATGTTAAGCAAACAAACATTGGCAATTGATCTGTAGATACGTGTATGGATGCAACTGCTGAAATTCTTGGGACCGATGGACTGTTCCATGGATATCACTTATTTACTCAACAAACATGTCCCACATCTTGCTTTCTTATCTGTGAACTATTGATCAATATTAACCTCACTCATACATAATACACCATCTTCACTCTGTGTATTAATTGTATTGATAAGACGTTTTTTTCACTTGATACATTTTCTGGTCCCCGTTCAATAGACGTCTCCGCTAACGTGCACTATTTACCTAAGACTCCCTCTCTCCATCTGATTTTGCAACAGAGTGAAAACATTTTGCAAAAGAATTTCATCTGTTCAGTTACCTTAGAAATACACATTGATAATAGCTATTCGGATCCGCTTGAATCGCATTTCTTCATTCAAAATCGGGTCTCAATGCTCTTTAGTACACCGTCCGACTTCCGTCAAACTTCGTCAAAAGCAAAGTTCTTGCCCTTCCCAGAAACATTTTCAAGTTGAAACTCATTAAATATGTACAAAGAGGTTACCTTTTGATAACCCTCGTCAATCCATGTTTAAACGTCTTTGGAAAGCAACTTTGCACTCTGCATATTTCCCCACAGATGGGATAACCTAATTTATAAGAGTCTTCTATATTTTATTTAAGGGAATGCAAAAGTCTAAAAATATTTAGTTAGAGTAAATAAGGACTTTAAAAATCAAACTGTCAAACCTACATGTATTGACAACACAAATGTATAACATCTAGTTGCAAAGTGTTAGGTCTTTCTCAAAACGATGACAATTTAGACTGTGGTGCACTTCCGAAATAAAAATGACCTAAAAAACAGTTGAAAGCTCAGTTAAATTTGAAAATATTTTAGCTTGTGTAAGATTAGAATTATTTGGGTTTAAATTTTAGCTGAACCATCATGTGTTAAAGCCAACATTACGAAATGAAGCGGAAGTGTTTATTTAACTCAAAAGAAGAGGTAAATTTTCTTCAGATTATAACACAGCAACCACTTAATAGAAGAATAGCGTTTCATGGCAGGGAACCTTTTTGTAAATGCTAACACACCAACCACTACAAGGACATACAAATAAGATATACGTCCAAGTATGTACACTGTAATCTAAAGCAACATTATCAACCACACAAAATGAGGGATAAATAAGTACATTTACCATTTACATGGACTCTACTACCCAACAGCGATCGTTTTCTTGCTTGGTGAATGGAGTTCGCTAAATGATACATTTCAACAGCTACATGTTGTAAACGTACANAAAAATAAATGCAGCCTAAACTGAGCCCGTGGGCATATTTTGGGATAACTTTACAAAATTATGCAATCGGGCGCATCTCTTTTAAAATCTTTCTGGAAAGTATTAAAATACTTTTGTAATAGCGCCCAGTGTAAAATTGTTATGTAATGTAGGTGGTTGTTAAATATTGTTTATTTTGGCCAGATGTTGTATTCTTGATCACACACGTGACTATCATTTAAGGAGATATACTGGAATTTTGTTAGTAACTAACTGTATTTGCACTGCATAAAGTAAAGTTATAAACTGTGCTCACCGAGTGAAAATTAAAGGCTTGATAATTGTTAGTGCAATACAACTACCATAGATAAAAAGATTTAAATTGGAACACAGAATGCTTGATACAATCTCCTAAAATATTGTTCCTTTACAAAAATACGGGAGACAACATTTTACGTTTTTGAAGAGCCGTTTTTCGAATATCCGCCAATAGAAATGCCTGTAGTATTGGAGAAGGCCTAAAACCCAACGTTTTCTATTGTACATCTAAGACAAGTTTGCATCCCCGGCATTGGATATTGCGTCACTGATAATAAGGCAGTTCATACAAAACATTTCCGCCTTGTAATCAAGAATTAAAACTGCAATGGCAGAGAGACAGCTTAATCAATGCTCATCGATCGAATATTTCTTTCATCCATATTTTATGTGTTTCAGCGTCAGGAATTTAAAGCAAGAGACATGTCATTATGTTTTTCTAATTAAAAGTATTGGTCTTATCTCACATTGATCGACCAGCCTATTGAAAAATTCGACCTATAGTTTAGGTAAACACCTGATCGATGGCGCTTGTTTTCCGACGTAGGAAATGAATTACTGGAAAAAATAGTCAGAGGTAAAATCGATGTGCAACTGATGTCAATGCAAATTATAGCAGGTTAGCATGTTTTGACACGTGTTGACACAGTTGTAAGATCCATGGGATGTTTATAGTAAATATTGCTTTTAATGGATGGGCGAGGAAGCTTTTGTGACATGTATAAACAGTTGTAAGTTCCATGGTACGTTTATAGTTAATATTTAATATATCAGATTGGCAAAACAGGTTTTGTGACGTGTTCACACGATTGTAAAGGTTCATGGAAACGTTTAATAAAGACATTTAAATAAATTGATGATAATACGAATTGAAAAGTGCCGAGGATGTGCTCTCATGTTTTTGCAATGCGGACATCTAGTTGAATTATTTAACGAATTACGAAGTTTACTTTAAATGCAGTAGGCAATAACATTATTCTACTTGATTGAATGCACTACTATTGAATACTTAGGAGATTGATTTGCGAATTCAATCACATATAGATTCTAGCGTAATCCTTTGTTTATAATAGTTCCAAGACCGCCTCTAGTCCTCTGTATTAGTGACGTAAGACCAAATTTAACTGAAATTTTCATTCTATGGAAGCACTTCCAGGATATGCAAATACCTAAAAATATAATAATCACCTTTTGGCATATCTTTTGGAGACCCCCTGAAATTTACTGTAAATTTCAGCCAAGCACATATAAGGAGTGTGAAAACGGAGGCAGGTGCTTCTCTCCTCACTTCTGTTGTTAAATTTCTGTTATTTTGTATGAAAAACTTATTTGAAAACGTGGGTGGCAGTATATACAGTATGACCTCTTGTAGTTCGTCATCAATTCCTGCCCCTTCAGCGCTTGTTATACATGCAGCAACGTAGCGTGTGTGTTAACATAGATTGGAACACTCTTTACGAAAATTACAGTATGTTACTATAGAAAGTAAACTACAAATTTTTACGACTTGCATTGTGATATTCAAACCTTTCTACGGGCAGACTAGCACTCACATTCTATTGGTAACGCGTTTTATACCCATGGCTCGACACGTATTCGCGTATCCCATGCTATTAAATGTTGACGATCAAAGGCTGTTGTATTCTATGTACACTTTTTCAAGTTACCATATGACGGCATGGAAACACCGTCAGACAGAACTCAGGAGGAAGAATTTTGAGCATCTTTTGAATTGTCGAGGAATTTGGTGGGTACTCTTTTGTGTAAAGGGCACGATTTCTCGCCATCCCTGCTGCAAATTCTCAGCAAATTTGATTTACCCTTTGAAAAGGAAAACGAAGTGAGATCACGAATTCCTAGCATATGAAATGTATACTGCTGAGTCGAGATGTGATGGAGTTTACAAAGGAAGACAATTTGGCTACATGGGAGGGGGGGGGGGGGGGGNGCCCACAAAACGCATACTCTTTTCGCCTTTCTCCATTGACAACATTGTTGTTTTTTTAGCGCAACAGTTGCTTTATAAGTTAAATGATCATATATATCAGCAATCTAAATTGTATTCCATTTTTATGCACCCACATATTTATATGTGGACGCATTATGCCGTCATCTCTGTCCGTCCGTCCGTCCGTCCGTCCGTCCGTCCGTCCGTCCGGGCGGCGTCCGTCAGGCGTCCGGCGTCTGGCGTCCGGCGTCCGCTGCTCTATCTCCAAAACCCTTTGACATACGTTCATGAATATTGGCACATATGTTCCATTCATGAATGGGACGGCATGTGTGAACTTTCGGACGGATCCGACTACCGGTGTGCCCCCTAGTGGCAATTTTAATTTTTTTACGCTTACCTTTGTATCTTCACAAGTCCTTATTGGATTTTCATAAATTTGGTATGTAGGCACCTATTAGTGAGATGACGCTATCCTTCCGTTTTCAGATGGATTCAACATAGTTTGCGCCACCTAGTGGCCATTTTTAGTGTTTTCGAGTCTGTTTTTGTGCGTCCACCCCTCTATCAACCAAACCGCTCAAAGGATGATTGTGAAAATTGGCATGTATATGCTTATTATGTAGAGGACGGTTGACGATGATTTTCATACGATTTCGACTACTGTGGCGCCTCCTAGTGGCATTTTTGTTTTTTTTTGCGCCTATGGCTGTATCTCCTAAACCCTTCGCAGGATCTTTACAAATTGTGTAAGTATATTTATATGATGTTAACAACGGAAGATGACGACTTTTGGTCGGATCCGACTACCGGTGTGCCCCCTAGTGGCAATTTTAATTTTTTACGCTTACCTTTGTATCTTCACAAGTCCTTATTGGATTTTCATGAAATCATGAAATTTGGTATGTAGGCACCTATTAGTGAGATGACGCTATCCTCCCGTTTTCAGATGGATTCGACATAGTTTGCGCCACCTAGTGGCCATTTTTAGTGTCTTCGAGTCTGTTTTTGTGCGTCCACCCCTCTATCAACCAAACCGCTCAAAGGATGATTGTGAAAATTGGCATGTATATGCTTATTATGTAGAGGACGGTTGACGATGATTTTCCTACGATTTCGACTTCTGTGGCGCCTCCTAGTGGCATTTTTGTTTTTTTTTTGCGCCTATGGCTGTATCTCCTAAACCGTTCGCAGGATCTTTACAAATTGTGTAAGTATATTTATATGATGTTAACAACGGAAGATGACGACTTTTGGTCGGATCCGACTACCGGTGTGCCCCCTAGTGGCAATTTTAGTTTTTTACGCTTACCTTTGTATCTTCAAAAGTATTGAACGGATTTTCATGAAATTTGGTATGTAGGCACCTATTAGTGAGATGACGCTATCCTACTGTTTTCAGATGGATTCGACGTAGTTTGCGCCACCTAGTGGCCATTTTTACTGTTTTCGAGTCTGTATTTTTGCGTCCACCCCTCTATCAACCAAACCGCTCAAAGGATGATTGTGAAAATTGGCGTGTATGTGCTTACTATAAGGAAGACAGCTGACAATGATTTTCAGACGATTTGGACTACTGTGGCGCCTCCTAGTGGCAGTTTTGTTTTTTTGCGCCCATGGCTGTATCTCCCAAACCGTTTGCAGGATCTTTACTAAATTTAGCAAGTGTATTTATGTGATGTTGACAACGGACGATGACGACTTTAGGATGATTCTGATTACCGGTATGCCTCTAGTGGCAATTTTAGTATTTGCCTCTAGTGGCAATTTTAGTATTTTACATTGACCTCTGTATTTTCATAGGTCTTCAGGTGTATACTTTGTGTTACTTCGTGACTGTGAAGGAAAAGTTCCAAGTAGAAATTTGTTTCTGGCATTCTAATGCTGTGCTAATCTCGTATGTTGGTAAATTTGTTTTTAATTCTATGTTTCTGTGGTGCTTTAAGCAACTGGTGTATAGGATGTGCTTGTATTATGAAGATTACTCACATTTTGCCCCTAGCCTATTGAGGAGACAATGACCATGCCTTTCCATTTTGCAAAGTATGCCCTCTACTGGCCACTTCATGGTACCAATAAACAACCCTAGAAGGATACCGTATGCGGTGCAATTGTGGGCGCATTTCAACGCTCCGCGTTGCTCTTGTATTACTATTGCAGATCAGAATAACCGACTTTTGTTATTTTTTGGCCTAAAAATTGCCGTCAGAAACTTTCAAATTGCAACGCAATCCTTTGCTGTTGGGTTTGGTATAATTTGCTTTCACACACATGTCTTTAAGTATGCATAAAATATGATGAAAATTGCATATCTCAATCTGATCACTTTGTGAAATTTGCACTTTCAGAGAAAATTAGTCTTAAATGTTCTTCTCCGGTTCCATCGGTTAATAAATCAAAGCATAATGGCATCTCTGTTGAAACGTCACAATAAATTGCATAGCAAACATGCTGTACGTCTTCCAACATGGATATTGAGCACCTTTCACGTATTACAAGTACTCAGTTCAGTCACTATGGAGATGTAATAAATGTGCGGTTATCAAACGGCTTACGAGATGTAATATGTACTCGTTGAGCAATCAGACAGCAACAGATAAGCTTGAGAAAACAATATTTTGTCTGAAGGCTCGTCTCACTAGAGAAGCTCCACAAGTTGGATCCACTTCGCCTACATAAGGCCCATGCCAATGACATTCTTTTGTGTGTCAACTGTTGATGCTTGCACATGTACTTGTACAGGCCTATGCCTATGACATTGTCTTCTGTGTGTCAACTGTTGATGCTTGCACATGTACTTGCACAGGCCTATGCCTATGACATTGTCTTCTGTGTGTCAACTGTTGATGCTTGCACATGTACTTGTACAGGCCTATGCCTATGACAGTGTCTTCTGTGTGTCAACTGTTGATGTATACACGTGCCACAGTATTGTCCATTGCTATTCATTGGACCGAGGCAATTAACTTGAGGATCAACACCAGTAAAATAAAATGGTTATAGTATTTACATTTGCGGCTGACTGCAATGCCCCTTACTGGATCAAAATTCGTCAAGTCTGTTCCTTACCTGGCGATTTGATCCCCAGTGTGCCTTCAATAAGGCCTTAGTATTTTTGCAGTTGTGGTTGACTTCTAATATACTTTTACAAATGGTTTTGTAATAGAGAGATAACGATACTTTTTCCATATCCTGACTGGCTTGATGCATTCTCCTCTATCTAATGGCCACACCATTAAAACACAGTTAATGTCGTGGGCTCATATCAACACTTCGCTCCTGCTTTTCAACATATTATTCGGATACATTAGATCAAAATAAAATTCAGAAATAAAACATTTTCTTGGAGCAATAATAACATCGTATAAATGAGTTATCATCGACACAATGCAAAACAGTGAAGACAGTATATACACACGTACATGTAGCTACGCAAATTGTGCAGATATTTTTTTATAATCCACATATATCGGTAACAGAAATGTACTCAATTCATGGCGGCCAGTCATAATGTACTCAAATCATGACTGCCAGTTATAATGCTCTCAATTCATGACTGTCAGTTATAATGTACTTTTGTAAAATGACAAGCTGCTATGGAGACATTAGGCAACTTCTTCGTGAGTGCATTAATGACGTCATTCAGCAAGTCATTAGAATCAAAAATTTTAGACTTATGGTTATGAATCTGCTTTTGATTGTTGCTTATGATGCCCTTGATAGCGACCAAACCCTCCAAGGCGAGGAACAACAGAACTTTTAAATACCCATGATTGTACAAAATGTGAGAAACATGTCGATTTGGGCACATCCACTCTTGAAGAGGAGATACAAATTTGGGAAACTGCGTCTGAATTTTTCAAGCTACAGTGTATTACCAATCATTGCTAACTTTGTGGCTTCTGTACTGGGTGTACATGTGTGTTAAGGAATAGCGAATAGAGGATGCCGTAAGGGGGAGCAACTGCATGATTTATAGGACAACTCCTGTTGAAGCTGTACCGTCGGAATGACAGAAACTTTTCATTATGTTTGACCGTGTCCTTGGAGCAGGGGGGCTGTTCTGGGCCCGTAAATCCGCCTTTGTAATTGTCATGACGTTACTGCCACATTGTCATATTGACGTGTCATATCATTTGTTTATGTCTTTCCTTTGTAGTTTCAAAACTTTTTTTAAACATTAAATATTTTTGTTTGAGTTGATAAATTGTATAAAAGTAGAAAAACTATTTTGAATGGAAATGAGTCATTAACGTTCACAACCACATGTCATCTTAACATATTTTTAATTTGTGTAGTTGTGAGCAAGAATTGTAATTATCTGTAGGTATTTAGCCCAGATACAATGCCACTTGGTGATTTCTTTTGATAAATATTTGTTATTGTACTGAATGATTCATGATCAACATTAAAATTGTAACATTTTTCTTCAGTTTCAGAAAATCACTTTCTTTCGTTTTGGCCAATGTCCTGAGACGGCGAGCAGGTTTCAAACCAACAGGACACTGAATTCGTACACTGTACTGACTATGTACCGTGAATATGAGGAGACAATGATTTACTCAGTCTGACTTATATTGAGCCACAATTTGACATTCGTTATATGCTCAAAGTGAAATGCCGGTACATATGGTGACACACAAAAATGTGAGGGTTTTACCGTTGCCTGCCACGCTGCAGGTTGTGGATCAATGTTCACGTCACTTTCACGAGCATGTTAGTGTGCAATAGGGCCGGGATGGTCACTGGTGAAGTACTGCTTATTGAAATCTCCATTTTGTAATCCTAGCACATACATGTAGATCGACTGGTTGTAAGACGTTGAATTACATGTGAACTTAATGTTACACTAAATAAGTAAGTACAAGTAATTTTTGTTAAAGTCACATGTTTTCAAGTAGATTTAAACAATTAATACGTAAGAAAACAAGAACACGAAGTCCTATACGGGGCTTATTATTCACTTTAGATACATGAAAAAACAAAAGAGAAAAAAAACAAGTGTGCACACATCGCAAGGGGACCAAAAAGAGAACACAATGATAAAAGTGATCATATAAAAAATCCTGATTTCAAAAATATTTTTGATTAAAACTGAAGTTTTAGTGATACCACATTTTGCATAACTGTTATTAATTTACCTTCACAGCTTTCTGCACAAAACAAAGGATATTGAATCTCAATTTGAGTTCAAAAGTTGTTTCAGGCATATAAGAAAAACGGACACTCAAACAGAAAGTGTACATGTACTTCAGTTTCAACTTAACCAGTTTGACAAAGACAACTAATACTACCATGAAAATCATAAGAACAAAAGCGCCCAACCTTAACCAATAGCTGGGGGGATCCTGTTCTAATTTGAGCAAGAATTGACCTCCTGAGTCCTGTTGAGTCTAAATGAACGTAAAACAGTATTCATCAAAACCTAAGTTCTTAACTTTGGTTTCAAACGGCATTCAAACAGGTACCTGTTACAAGCCAAATAATGCAAAATATTCTCATAGCGAGAGAGATTAACTGAATGTACGTGTAAGTTGCAAAAAATATCCGAAATCGCCAATTCCTCAAAACTTCAGATTACCGATTATTATTTCAGGCAGTGTAGTCCAACCGAAACATTTGATATGTTTTTCTCACTCGAAATTAATAAGACAATTCCACCTTCGTAAAGCCTGTAAATTTCCTTCGCTTTCGGCAAATACTAATACATCATCGGTATCAAACAAAGATGAAACATTATCCGAACCTAAATATAACTGTTTTAATTTTGCTGCAAAATCTTTTATGAACAGTGCAAAAAGAGTAGGAGATAAAACAATGCGGACAACTGTACACGAATAGGAGTCTTGGCGATATACATGTTCACTGTGTAAAAACAGGTGTCGTGTGTTAAGCTGGATTTATATTCTGATTGTTACATGTAGGAACGGACATCTGCTGCAGTTGGAATAGGTCGTCCAGCCACGCTTCCGCAACGAAACCACCATCCGTAACATCCCACGGTATAATCCTAGCCGACCGGTCAAATGAAAATTCGTGATGTGTGCTACATGTACTCATTAACAAATCCAAATCTAAAGAAATCGCTGAATGCGTAATTCATGTAAATACAGTCACAAGTTATTGGATGTTGGTCCTTAAACAGGTTTAGAGCTTAACAGCTGAATAGAGTTACAGAGCATCGAAGAATTCCATCATCCGACCACTGCGTCCGCTTTTTGTATGTGAACATTAACCAACAACAGTGTCAGAAAATACTCTAAAATTTTAACAAGTAACTGAGTAACAGAATATAATATAAAAAAAACAAGAACACAGCGTTACAAGCCGAAGGGTGAGAAATTGATTGAGCTCAGAGTCCTGGCGATAACCCCAAATCGCTGAAGTTAACTGGGGTGCAGGGCCCGGACTTTATTATGTTAAAATTTATTGTTCTTCTTTGTACTTGTGTGCTTCCGAATGTGTGATCTTACATGAATCAGGAATCATACCCCAGTAAAGCACACTATGAGAACAGTTTTATAACAAAATGAGTTCTAAATCAGCAGTAGTGTATTTGATGGCCAAAGGCTGGTTTAGAGACACATCAAGGATATTCAGCATTTTGCTTAGAAAATCTAAAAATTGTTTGCAATATTCAGTACCTGTGTGAGTGCTATGCTCGTCTTCGTTTCTAGTTACCTTGGAAATCGACATCTTGCTTTCATATGGCAGAAAAACACGAGTTCCAGCCTGTTCATAGCATAGAAAGATGATACAAAAAGCGAAGGCACGCGTAATTTTGATCGCGTGAGAATTGTGAATTTGCGTGCATACGGCCGTTGAGAACAAGTACACTGTGAACTAGGAGTTCTGTGAAGATGTGCGATTTATTTTCCATTGCTTTAAATTGTATATCGTCCAGAAAATTCGTGGATTTCATCAGTAATTCGACATTTCACTGTATCGATGTTGCGCGCATAATTTTTATTATTACTTTTAGTTGGTTTCTTGATATCAGTGGCTTCTTAAGTTAGCGCGTTGATATCGTGCCGGTTTTGCCGCAACTGGGTGCGATGCTTTCCCACGCCCGTGTGATATTTAAAGAAAAGAAAAGGCATGGGGACCGCTTGATGAAGTTTGCGTACAGACAAAGATTAAAAAATTCCCATTATCATGACATCAGTCGTTAGTGTTAAGTTTGAAAATCAGAAAACGTGCAAAATATACAGTGTACTAAGACGGTGCACTATTCGTTTTGGTGATATCTGGCGTAAACACGCTTTGTCGTTAAGAAGATCACATTAAGTTTAGTACTAATAAAGTAATATTAATGTTGGACATAAGCGTCTAACGTAAATGAGTGCGTCCCAAGGTAAATTTCCAGAGATGAAATAGAGGCTGGAAGAAGGTAAAGTTGTTCTTTTTATATGACTGAATAAAATTACAATACAATCATTGTTAAATCAGTATCACATCATGTGTAATATTTGGAATGACGATCAACAAAAATGCTAAAACATGACTATTTGAGGGATTCTTTGCAACACCCTCGACCCCTACACCCACGACCCAAAATCCCCCAGACCTGTGGCTTTTTCACATTTCGAAATCATCGTACATGGCTAAATGACTTTCCCATAAGACACACCTACACGAAAGTCTGCTCTGACTCAAGTCTGGTGGTTGAAAACAGAAAGTGATCTGAGATAGCTAATTGTGAGGGTGCCATCTTTATCACGGAAATATCTCCAAAAGCTTTCACCAAAACCCCTGTTCTTCTAAACCTAAGGAGAGAGTACGTTAACGGGAATGGACATAATTTCATATTTTTATTATTTACGTACTGTTCTATACTGGTGCACACTGTACTGCATGTAACTGTGAGGTACTTTTTCGGTTAACTTTTGTTTTTCTCAAAATCTATTTACTGAAGAAATTACATAACGGTCGGTTCCTCGCACTCTCTTCCAATCACTGATGAGCAGACGAGATGATTACCACTATCTGGGAACTACACTTGTAACTTCGGTAGGTCCCACTGTATATATCTTTTCACTCCCAGTCGAAAGCAAAATAGACTAAGTGAAATAAGGGCAAAATAATGCAAAAATCGGCACTTTTCACCCCAAAAACCCACCTCCCTGCCGATGCACGACTGCAAAATTGCAACATGTTGCCCCATCTTGAAGAAGAGTGCAGCTACAGCCAAGAAACTGACCTTTTAAACTCTGAGCATGTTCAGAGAATACAAACAAACCAATTGACATGCATACAATACCTATCGAAAATTGCCCTCAAACCTTGCCCAACCTTAGATTTTAATATTTTAGGAGTGCAAATTGGCTGCGGCCTCAGTCCAACTGTTCAGTGCCACCTTAACTCCCAGGAACCTTTCAATCAATGAAGAAGTATACTTATCGAGTCTACGTTTTAAATACCAAAAGCGACTCCCCCACTAAGCGTCTAAACAAAATTAAAACTGAATAAATAACGATGCTGATTGTCACCTCATTGTCAAAATCAACCAAAGGTAAAAGCAACTGTTTTAATTTCAGGTGCCGAACTGTTCTCTTAGACATGGAACAGTTTATACATGTATATTTTCAGACGAAGATTCACGTACATAAGCAGTTAAATATCAATGATATTAACGTATTGGATCATGTTGTCAAAGGGCTGCGTGGTGTCACGTGCAAAAGTGTTCCCCTTTTGTACGGTCGTTTTCCATCACACCAATGAAGACCCACACAGCGAACGCTAGGTCAAGTTGGGACTGGCGTCAGTGGATGGAAGATCCACACCTGAAAATTTAAAAAATGCAATTAACAAAATAGAACTAATATTGAACAACCTTTTTAAATTACAAACTTAGCATGTTGCGGTACATCTCATCCATATAACGTTCTGCACTATACACCACGATGCATAGACGGTTTTATGTACTTAAAAATAGAAAATTCTGGCAATGGAAAGTATGTTGTTGTGCATTTAAATGAGATACTCACACTCTACATTGATTCTTTTCAAACAAATAAGAGACAACCATAGCTACTCACAAGACGCCAATACATGAAAATAGTTCAAACTCTTGGCTCATACCTAGTGCATTTATAGCACGTGATAGTCCTTCCACTCGACCCTTCAGTTGGTTCAAATCGAGCACGCCCAGCATGTCGATTAAGTTTCTATACTCCCCACATTTAATAATCTCTCGCTTCTCGAACTCGTCTAGAAGTTCCAAAGTGTCTGTTATTTTCATTAGTTGTGCTGGTCTGAAAACAACAAAACATTAACGACCACGTCAATCGAAAATCAAGCCCGGAGTCTGCTCATGTACATGACTTTTGTAAGTCTGATTAGTAACGGTTCATTAGAACATTTAAATTTTCATTTCAGTTACGTGCGTCTACTTATATCAGCGCGCTATGACGACTGTAAGATTGAGAATCACTATAATGTTGACAAGAACGTTTTCTTTATTATTTAATTTAGGTGACAGTACCCACCCTATGTTGTGAATAGACTCCGAAGTCTAAACATTTTAATCGATATCCACCGTAACCGTACTTTTGTAATTTTCTTTTCCACCTTTGTGAATGACAAGTAGTGTCTATTATTATACACAATGGCGAAGTTGGATATCTGTCTAATCTGAGATTGCACATCATAAAAATTTATTGAGGTTTAAAAATTTGAGTCTAAGCTCGAAATCTCGAGTTCATATTCGAGGTTATATTTTAAATCTATTCTCCGTCATAGGCGAACTTGTACTCAAACATGATTTTCACAGAAAAGGCTGCACAAAAAACTGAAAGTTATTTCGAATTCATACTAAGGGAAATGAAAAAATGAGTTCATAGGCGAGAAGATCGTTTAGATCCGGTACAATACGATCATTTGTAACGAGATTGGAACGTTTGACGTGTCACAGGTATTCCGGAAGTAACGGAAAAAATAAGAGCAACGTGGAACGTTAATCTGCATCAACTGTGAGCTTTGCATACCGCGCAGATACCAGACAGTCATTATTTCAAACACTCTTACTAAATAGAGCAAAACTAGTAAAATCACAATAGCGTGCAAGACGTGCAAAGCAAGTCAGGAACACGTCCTGTCATTTTTTATGATCCTGCAATAAATTTGGTAAAGGGAAACAGTCTACACAAAACTCGCGGAAACGATACAAGGCGGGAACAAAGGTCAAATCCATCTGAAACAGACATTGTGTTGTTTTACACGAAATGACAACTTATGTTCACGATTTCAGGAACAACCACCTAAGAACTTGGTATATTTCAATGTATATTCATAGAACACAAGTATAGCTAGGGAACTCGGCAGTAGTGGGATTTGACCCAAATCCCACTTGTACTCTCTCCAGTAGATGCCTGTGCAAACTTTTGTGATGATCCACCAGGAAACTACTATTGGACGGCGCAGTTCTAATGCTGAAATTATCGTAAGAGGGTGCCATACAAGCCGGACCCAGTTTCAAATCCAGCACCTAATAGGAACACCTATACCAATTTTCAGAATTATCTTTACAGTGGTTTGCTTGTAGATAAGGAGATAGACAAGCAGTCTTGTGGTAATAAAAAGGGCCACTAGGTGGCATACAATGTGTCCAATATATCTTAAAAGGTAATAATCTGGTCTCTCTGAAGTCTCTATGCTTCACGAAAATCCTTCCAAGAGCTCGCAGTATGGGGAGGAAATGTAAAAAGCATGAAATAGGGATCACAACGGTAAGTGAATCCCTCAAGAGATAATAGTTATCCGTTGTTACGCTCTTAGAAATAGAAAAATACAAAATCTATAACTTCCTGCAGGATTTTCACAATCGAAAACAACTGCAAACCAAAGAAAAAAACCCGCAACCGCAACTTGGAGGTGACGCAGTGTTTGGAGCTTTTCGAAAGACACCGTTATGTCTGACCTTCTGAGTAGCAAAGCATAGACCAGTTTTCACAATGAGCCTTAGAGCAAGGACTTTTGGAGACGTATCCCAACAAGCAAACTCGAAATCAGGTAAAAAAAGCCAATAGGTAGCCAAAAATCAAAGGTCACGTGTGATGGGTGCAACCGGAAGGTAAATCATCAGCCTAAAGGAAGGAAGTCACAATGACGTCACAACTCATTACTTGAACGGTTTAATTGGACTTGTTAAAGAGGGAACTCGAATCAAGGCCAAGATCATGCGTGTAACCCGAAGACGTCGGTAACGACGAAAGAGGACAAAATCGAATCAGCAATTATTGATAGCTGACGACATCAGGTAGGTTAGTGGTGGAAACAACCACCATCCAGAGGATCTAAAAAGATGTTGGATATGTTTGAAAGTTCGACTGTCGAGAGTGGAAACAAAATTGGGAGTACATTGTGTTCCGAATAACAACGAGAGTTTTATCCCCATATTTTGACTGAGACACCTCTCGTCGTTATATATGTTATCACATTTGCTCTCTCAACAACAGATGTCGCGTATACCTGACCCTTGAAAGGTATTGACCTTAAAAGTGGATATTATAACCACTTAACTGAACAACAGATGTCGCGTATGTCTAGCCACTTAAAGAGGTTAGAACAATAATCAGACATTGTGACGACCTAAAATAGAACATTAACTTAAGATCGTCTAATGTGTATTAAAAACAAAATTGATTCAAGTTCACAAAAAGGCGTTGACAACTCTTCTCTTGCAATAAGGTGTACTTGGTGTTATCGCCGAATCAATTGTTCAGGGCCGAGCTACTATTCGTGCTTTGTAACACTTTGAGGTGCCAGCCCTTACATGTATGTATTTCATTTCTCTGTTGCTGTACACTGTTACAACTTAAAATGAGATTTTCTGTCGTTCGGACACATATCATACGTTTTAGAGAAAAGTACGATGCAGTAGTCGTCTTCGAATTCCAACTTCAATAAACCGGGCTTAAGTATGACGCAGGCCTCGTTTTCTCCAGTGTCTGTTGGGAAACCAGAGATGCATTCCCTCTCCATAGCTTCTCCCATGTCGGGTTTAATCACGTCTTCTAGACAGTTGCTGGATAGGGCCATGCACGTGGATTCTGTATCCATTTTGCAATATTCGAAAGCGGATCTGTCGATGAATCTTAACAATAAAGCGTAGTAAAACAACAACATGCTTGTACTGATAGACGAAGAAGCCTATTTTAATTAGCAGGTTCAGGCGGATGGTCGTCCTTTTTATCTCCAACTCCTATTTTCCGTCGCCGATTTAGTTGACACGTCTGAATACCGAGGACTGGACCTCGTTGTGAGCCTTAGCTTCTCCGGAGTACTTGACGTCACGACGGCTCTCTTGATTCGTTACCGTCTTACCATACGCACTCTTACCTAACAGATTTCTTTGTCTGTTCTAAAATAGCCATGTTTTTTTTGCCCTCTTTCGGGCCTAGAGTAGCTGACTTCCTCAGCAAAACGTTGAAAGTATTTAAAAGCAGCGAATTTGATGTTTGACATTTGCATGCAGTTTTCCAAGCACCATTGCAGAAGTCAGGTTGCCAACAGAACTTTCTCATGAGACTACAGTAACCTCCTTGGAATTGAAACGTTTTATGCTACAAACGACAAAAAATGTCCAAACTTATTTGCAACCCCGTTGAACTGGCGACAAATAATGATTCCGTGTTCACGCGGTACGTACAGGTAATTCAACCAAGCAGTTGACTTTCTTTCCTTAGGGTGGGAAAACTCTAAATGCAAAGCGTTTTCTTGCCTACGACAAATAAATGGCCCGGTTTGTTTGTTTGTTTATGCATGATGTTGCAAAGGTGCATGTAAAGAGTAGATACATCAAACCCACAATCGTTGACACCATCTTTGGCATTTTCCCACTTTCTCTATCTCCCTTTTTGAGTATAAACATAATTCCCTTTTCGTGTCACCTGTGCAAAGCAATACTGGGACCTCTAACGATATTTGTTAAAAGGGACGGCGCAAGTTTGCGTTTTACCTCAATCAACGAAAGCATACGTTACAGATGTTCTTCAAGAAAATCTTCAGTGTCAGTGCTCGTACGGTATTGCCATCTTTGAAGAGGTCAGCGCCATTTTCCGTGACATTGGCGGCTTCCAGCATGGGTGCAGTATCGTTATTACTAAACCACATCAATGATGTTGCTTTAATACAGAGGATGCAATCGTTGCCGCTTATTGCCTACCCTTTCAAACTGCTGTAGACGTGCGCTTGAGCCCTTTTGTCTAATTTCTCTAAGTTATCTACGTACTCGTAGGGAAAACCCTTTCTCTTCATTCGTCAAGGACACCTTCAAGAACTTTGCGTAACTACCACTCCGGGCCAATAAGTTCACAACGTCAAAAAAATTTAGGTGGTCTTATATTAAGCACACAAATTTATGCAATGATAAAAGTATTTGACCAAAAGCCTTGTTCATAATATGCAGGTCGCATTTTCCCGAATTGAAAACAGTCGTCTGTATCTGTTTGAGGTAACTATAAAACTTGGCAGTCAGGTGATGTATGAAGTGACTACTGTTATGTTACCTTACCCAGTCTTCGCCAACGCCATCTGAATCAGCATTGTCTGCTACATCGGTTCTATTATCGTCTTAAAGTTCTTCATAAAAACACGCAAACGTCTCTGTAAGTAGGCACTATGAGTGGTCACAGATGACGACAAGATGTTGAAACATTTTTCTCACCACTTCTTTGGAGTCAACACAAGATACAAAACACTGCGGATCTTCAAACCCGTCGACGTCACCGGCAACAGAAAAGCTCATTATCTCGTGTGCTCTCTCCCAGGTTAGATTATGGGCCTCCAACTTTTCCTGTTAATTTTATGTCCCTCGTGTAGTAGTTTCTCGAAAACTGTGAGTGGTGTTGCGTACGCGTTACCAAGAAAAAAGTGCATCACACTGTCATTGCATGTTTGTTGGTGTCTAGCTAATTTCCACGCAGCATTCCAAAACGAACCACAGAGTTTGCATTAGTACTTCTTGATGTCGGGAATGTACGAAAAGTGGTCTTCACATGCGGTAATAAACTATTCGTCGTCAAACAGGCGATGGAGTCGACAACGCAAGCGAGGAGTGACACCGCAGTCGGATTTTTCCAACAATTCTAGATGCCGAGTTCAAACGCATTTTGTACTTCTGCAAAGTCAATATCATAACCACGCAAGCTACAGTAACGAAAGCAACATTTGGTTCTTATTCAGTACACATCATAGTCCCTACGTTTTTTTTTTCACCCACGATCAGTTTAACTCCACAAGCATTACGTATTCAACTTCTTTTTAGAACATCAGGGTAGTGGACGGTGCCACGCTCTAACATAAATGATGATGTCAGTAATCACATGACTCTCAATTCGACTTCGTCTTTTTATAGCTTTACCGGCAACTTCCGGATATTCGCATGACCACGATCTCGGTTCGAAGTCCTCCTCTAATAGGTTCAATTACGCATGCATGTATTTCATAAACCTTTGTTACATTATCGCCACTTGATTACGGTAGGCGGATGATGCCCCTCCCGGTTGAAACCAACACATATGAGCTTTGATCTTTCACCATTTACTGATGACTTAGGCGACTCCAGCAACTTATTTAAGTACTAAACTGTTTCCATTGACAGTGTATAACTTGGACTACCTCCCAGTTAAGATTTTTCAAATAGTTGCGAAATGGCAGAAGAAATGACATATTTCTGACACATGAAAAATACAGACTGGTGTAAGAGACCAAAATGCTGAGAAAACAAAACTTGCCTTACGATGTTCACTGATGTGCACATTATTTTGGAGCCTCGAAAAATGGCCAAATTTGCCATTACTTCGGAATATGGCTGATCGGATCCATCCATGACGTGATACGAGTACAACAACAATGACACAAAATACTTAAGAGGTCATCATCATAGCTGCAGGGTCACTGGTGTTCTGCACACGGGTCTTGAATGGCCAGCGACTCTTTAAGGTTAAGAAATTTCTTACAGATTCTTTGCATATATTACTCACTGAATTAGCTTGGCGACTGTTACTGAATCACTGCCCACAGAAGTTGCTTTTGTCTGAGATGTGATAGTCTATCCCTCAGTCGCAAAAGAGTCTCGGTGAGAGTCCAATATAGAAGTGATGCCAATTAGCACACTGAACATGACAAACAACATCGCTACTGTATAACAAAGGGACAGGTAACTTCAGTTTACTGAGCATATTAGATAGTTTACATAGAGGATTTAAAACCACTTTCAGCTCAACTGCTCCTTCTATGGACTGTACAAGGGAGATCATTGACATTTCAGTTTAAAACTGCTGGTCCCAGTGAAACCAAGAAAAAATAACGGCTACAACTATATGTGTCCGCCTTTTTCTGAATTGCAACAATTCGAAACTCCTTACCAAGTTCCTATCAAAAGACTGGGAGACCTTCACCCTTCAAACAAAAGCAATGTCTATAGGCAAGTTGTCAGTAACAATCAAAAAACTAATCCAGTCAGTATATCTGTAAAGAACCTGCAAAATATACTACGCAAGAAGAAGTCATTGGGCATACAGGACCAGTATGTTGCTGGTTATTTAGAGCTCTGAAGCTATGGTGATGACGTGGCATTTCATGTCACTGTTGTTGCCTTCATTACACTTCCCGGATGTAACTTGACTGGTTATCGACAGTTGCAGCCGATTTCATCGATGGTTAAACAAAACCAAATTTAAGACAATTATCGGAGAGGAAACTTTCGTTGTTTTTTACGGAATCAACAGCGTAATACACATTTTATTTCATTTTGAAATTGGTGGTCCTTGACCGACTGAAACAGGTAGCTTGATACGTTCTCAGTTATTTGCAGTCGCCGTTCAGTAGATGGATAGTTCGTAAACACACAATGTTAGCTTGTTTTCTTACTCTATCCAATCTTTACACTCTGCCTTTAACCTTTTAAAATCGCTATCGATGAGACTCCCAACAACCTCACGCAGCAGTTCACGATGGAGTTTCCGTGCACTATCCCGTAGTCCTGCAAATAAATTAACACATTTAAAAGCTATGTTAACAGCATCGATAGTCTTTTTCACTAGTTTGCATACGGATCAATGCTGCTCTAGACATGCTATGATTAAGTTACAAGCCTGTCATGTCTTAAACCTTTTTATTCTACTATTGGCAAGACCAGAAATCCCAACACCACTAATGGGTTTCAGAAAATCGGTGGCTACACGTCGCACCTAAGTTGAACTAATGCACAAGTGTAAAGCATGAATGGAATCCATAAATTTCAGCATTACACAGATGCGTCTAAGACAGTTGTATGGAGTTTTTCAATCAACAATATTTCGACTGTAACATATGTGTTTTCCTTCCGTGATTATTTTTTTCAAAAACCTGTGATGTCAATAGCGGTTAAACCACGAGACGTACTCTTTTTGTTAACCATATTATTTTTATTTAAAGGCCTTATCTCAAGTATTTATTCCAAACAAAACAGTTGAAAATACAAAACACCAGATTTGGTAATACGTAACAAGCTGCAATGTTTTCCTCTGCTTTATATTAAAGTACAAATCTACTGAACACAATGCTGTTTGCATCTCGGCCGAAATTAGAAAATCATCTATCATTATCGTCTATTTCCGTCAGTGGAATACCTTGTATATGTACATAAGGTAAAGAACGACGGCTACACTATTTTTGAAAGTGTATTTATACCGCTTAAGTGTGTAACTGTTGTTATATATATATTTTTTGATTCAGATTTTTATTCCTGCATGCTGTTCAAACGTTCACCCATTTATACAGGAAACACAGCCAGCAAGAAATGCCCTGACTCTTCGTAAAAGACGGCATATTTCAGCTGATGAACTCACTCTAGAAATAAGTTAAAGGAGAAATCATTTCAATAAATGTAATAGTACCTTCCTCATCGGTCTAGCGTGTTCACGCTAGGGAGGAAACTGATTTCAGCGACAAAAGACAGAGCGCATAATAATTCCACTAACTAACAGTTGCCTTGTTGACAGTTAAAATTAAGTCGATAAAACATCCACGCACGTTGAGTTTTCAATAAGCACAACTGTTGTATTAAAAAAAAATGTATTCTTCACCTCAATTTCAGTAACATGCACGTGCGCTTGATTTTTATAGCCCGGCCACCGAAGTGCCGAAGTCTCCAAAAATTGCACTTATAAGAATATGTGACCTTTGACCTTTGACCTTTGATATAGACAAAACAATGGCGATTTAATTGATAGTCAGTCCAAGTTCTTTGAGTGCAATCGACATTCCGTAGAGTTTCTTGCAGTTTTAAAGCTCCATGCATCTTTAAGGTCTAGCAGTACTCTAGAATAGTGTCCATCTTTATCTAACGTCGCCTCATCTTATCATTTCGTTCAGTGTCTGAAGTCCCGCATCCGTATGTTCGGGCAGGTTTCTGCGGACGGCCACTTAACGAGTGTGCAGCCATTTTGTTTACATTATCAGCTTCGCGTTTGATTTACCACAGTGATAAGCTTTCTGGGTGTCTGTGAATGGAATGTGCCTGAGTGTTTCAATTTTTGCATTTTTCTCATTTAATTGTAAAACTTAATTTTGAATCATCTCTCGTCGATCAAAACGGTATGTTTTTTGGTCAAAATCGACCCACATTTGCTAAAGATACGCCTACGTATCCATATTAAAAAGAGATACACATTCACGTTTATTTGCAACAAAGCGCGCAAAGTTATTGTTATTACATTTCGTTTAATTGCCGTGGGCTTTACAGTGTTTTTTGAATTGTCTAAACAAGCTGTGTAACCACCTGCTTTTCAGAAAATCTGCGCATGCAAAAATTCGACTTCCCGAATAACGAAGTAAAGGAGTCCTTAAGTTCAATACTTGGAATTTTGTTATGGGACCCGTCATAGTGGAATAAATTGTTGCACCAAACATCACGATACCAAGAAAAAAGGTAGGGATACTGATGTTCCAGACACTCTCTGCACATATAAATTAGTTCTGTTGAAGAACACTATTGCCTGTAACCTGGCATACAGATGTGCTCATGTTGAGTCTTAGTTAACAGTTGTGAGAACAACCTACCCAGGTGGACTGAGCTAAGAGAATGAGCGAAATGTCTCGAGAATAAATGACCACATTGATATAACACTTTCTCACACCGTGCTTTATCCATCGATCTCCGAAAATTCGGTTGTGTTTTGTTTTTAAAGCTTTACAATTTAGTATGAGGAAATATCAAATGTAGGACTTTTGATGTTTTGATAATAAACACTAAACGTTGCTTGAGATGAACATGAAGGGGTAACTTAGTCAACGGTACCATAGCCTCAGATACTTGTTATCTAGAACATCTATATTAAACAAAAATTACAATGTTACTAGTGCCAAAATGTTGCTACCAATGTGTTTTTTTTTGTTGCACTGCCAAATAATGGCAACTTACATGTAGTATACCTAATTTCAAAAATGTTCTCGATGCAGGAGTTACAATATCCTTATATAAATTTGAAGACTGGCGATGTTTTTTTAAATACACATACATGTACTTTCTGTAAAATATCTTACATATCCTTACAAAACATCTCCGTTTCAAAATTTACTGTCAGGATGTAATTTGGCCTTACTTATAGCCGTTCATTTAATTGACGTTTTGTCGAAACACACGTTTGTGTACCATTCTTTGGACTCAAAAGCTGGTTATAAACTATAATTAATATAAAACGTTTCTTGTCGGCAATGTGCACGTGTTGCGCTGGTGTCTTACGTTATGCCATTACGTCTACGTCGCTCTGATATTTGGTCTCTGAAAAGTCACCACTGCACAATGATACGAGTGCTTTTACCTTGGAACCCTGTGCATATTGGTGAATTTTTTTATGATACCGACTTGAACATGGCAGCAGATTGCTGTTAGCATTAAATAACTTAAAGTACGTTGATAACCACCATGGCATAATTATTTCAGCCCTTCATCAGGAAATTTACAGTATATTACATAGCCATGTGAGCTGGCAATCCCAAATTGGTTGGATTATTAGAGTTTGCTGTCAAAAATTGACATGGGATTTGGCGGTAATAAGTAGTGCGGACCAAAGCAATTGTGGTTCGACGTGTTTTGCTTCACCATCTTACAGTTTGACGATGTATTCTTCTTTGTAGCGTAAGCAGGTGGACCAGGAGGGCGTTCCAGAAACAAAGTCTCAAGTGAAACAAGCAAGCTACATGTACACCAAGACCTTAAAAAAGCACGAGAGACAAAAGTGCAAGTGTTTTGTGAGTATGCTTGGGATTGTACCGGAAGGTCCAGGTAAAATTCTATATTTCCATACTCAGGTGACGCTGCAAAAACAGATTGTTGCTTACTACACGATGCCTCTTTTATCACCGCAAACGTGGAGGCGACGGTTTCCAAACATGCCACACAATTACTGAAGTGTAGTTTACCCACAGCACCTCGTTTTCAGGCGAAATGGCGAATCCGTGCAAGTAGTGAATGGCTACATTTAAAGAGAATGGTGCAGGTTAGTTTGAAATACTGTACGTGTGTAATGGTACAGAATTCACGATTTCCAGCCATTAAATGCACCTGTTTTGCACTGCTTTGGTAGCGCAAGATACACCGGATTGAGTTCCGTAGGAACATTTGTTTGCGGTGAGGGCGAAAAATCCCAGCGCATTGTATTCAATTTTGTATTTTTTAGTTCTTTGATCACCATGTTTCTACTGTAGGTCCGGCTGGTAATCTCCCGAGTATACTTCTGAAACACTTGACTTTCTTTAAAGTGACATTGATAGGTCTTCAGATATCCTGATTTTTTGAGAGATACTGGGCTACTAAACACTTTCCAGGTATACGTCACTACGGTGAGTCACATTCATGTTATGCAAATGAAGTCATTCTTACCAGTTGTATTCGATGTCGTGCGTGTAGCAGGTGCCTTTCCGACGGCCGAAACTTCCTAAAACGATACAAATTTCTGATTGCACCACCAACAATATTTTTTACCTTATAACTTGTAAAAAATGTTCTATCCAATACGTAGGACAAACTCAACATAATCTACAAACTCGGTTTCGTAATCATAGATTCAACATAATACATAAAAACATTTCTGATACTATAGGTAATCATTTCAATTCCAAAAACCATAATATTCAAGATCTTT
>NMRA01001096.1:26391-53987 GCA_002633005.1 Phoronis australis | reverse complement strand
CAGGTTAGGAATGACTAAACAAATTATTATGAAGTCAATTTCAGGAAAGGTGCGTTATGGCTGCTACAGAGTGCCAAATTTGGCCGAAAATGGCTTCAGTGAAAAACTGAAAAATAGCCGTTTTTGCCTCACAAATTCAAAGCATATAAATTTAAAAATGGATTTTGAAAGTTATGCCATTAAATTATTCAGCCACTGCCCTTTCAATTCGTATTATTCATTTGTTTTGACCTTACCACACATGCTAGTAAAATGCATTCAAACATGCCTACTTCGACGCCCAATGTTGTTGCAAAATGGAGGTACAGGTCATAAAAAGAAAAATGATGATTGAAAATTCTTAAAAAGTGAGATTTTTCTATATCTCAACAAACCACAGTCATGTGCTAAGTTTCAAAAAAATCAGTGATTTTGGGTATAGACTCTACCTGTTGGTTTTTATATGGAGTCACTCTTAACACCTTGGGTCTCTCTCTCCAGGTACTGGGGTTTAACTCACAATAGATCTCTCTGTAGGGATTGATAAGCTTAAGGCACCAGAAGGTTTAGAGGAATAATTAGGGAACTGCTCAGCAGGTTCTGGTTACCTGAGGCTTATTAAAGAACAATAGTTTGAAAGTTTCCTCTATCTAAGTCAACACAAGCAAAAGGGTAAACAACATCCTCAAATTATGGCATTAAGCTGTTAAAGGTAACTGAGGCATATTAGAGAACAATAGCTTCAAAGTTTCACTTATCTATTGAAGTCAATACAAGCAAATAAGTAGCCCACTCCCTGGTCTAAACAATTCAATCTCAAAGGTAACATTTGGGGAGGCATAATCTGCAGGTGTGCCCCAATTGTATTTATGAAGCCATAAGGGCAAAACATGAACCACAAACAGTTTGGACATAAAATAAATATGAAATTTTGTTTATTATGTATCAAAAAAAGGATGAAAATGGTCCTTAAGAAACATAAAATACCTTTAGAGCATGCTTTACATTGTAATTCATTTCATTAATAATTAATAATTTTTGTAATACTCAGACTTCTTAAATTTTTTAGTTGAAAGCATACCACACTACGCAAAAATACGTATTAGTAACGTAAGGTAAACTGTAATGTAGAGATTTCGAATATAAACAAGTTAGGATTAGGGCAAGAGTTAATTTCCGACAATAACTTCTGACTATGCGCAAATGTTTACAAACATAAATAGTAAACTGGACCATTCCTAAAATTACCTGTTAATACCTTGATAAAGTGAAAAATAACCATGTGTCTGTGCATTATATTGATAGCTAGTACTAAGAAATGAGGTTGAGGTTGTAATTGATTGATCAATTGAAACTGTCTCACCTATACTAGACACTAAAATCATCAATATATTTCAGGGCCCTCAATTCTTCGATTTCGGAGCCGAATATTGGCCAGATAGCCTCTGAAAACTATCAAAAAATCACACGAAATTCCCCTCATGAAGCCCAAACAATTCTCATCAAGTGACTGAGGTTCGCATCACTTGTAACTCAAATAGGTAACAATATGAACAACTAAAATTACGTGAGAGGCAGAGTCTATATGTCAGGGCTTGCACAGGCACCTTTCCTCTCGGACGAACGAGGACCTTGTATTTGAAGACCTCACTATAAAAGGAAGGATGTATTTTGTCCGACTTAATAGTTTGGTTGAAATCACAATTACTGAAAACAAAGCTTCGAATATGATACTGGATTTTTCATGCTGCATGTTATTTGTTAACCCATGCCAAGGAGCAGCAGTCAAAGTCAAACAGCTTCAAATTTTAGGGTTGCATCCTCCTAGTTTCGGTAATCAAACAGGATGCAGATTTGTTTACTTTTGCCTGAATGATAATAGGCATCACGTAATCGTCGCAAGTCAACGTTTCATCAAGCAGTTAGAATTATCCAAGACTAAAGCACGGATTCCTAGTAGGCTACCTAGCTTAAATACATAAAAACTTCCGTAGTCCTGGGCATGGACACGCCACATACACTGGGCCAGTTTAGACGGTCTACTGTCTCGGGGAAATGCCATACTACAAACGTAAAACTGATATTTAAGCGAACGATCATATAAAACAAGATAAACAACTTACCCAAACGAAAGCTCTTGCAGTATGACCTGAAGGCTGTCCTGTCATTTTTAGTACTGAGAGATGGTGGATCAATACCAGCATCCAGGAACCTCTTCACGTCATACACAGTATACTTTCGCTCAGCCATATCAACAACGACACGAAACCAAAAAATCGACCAGAAACTCGAAGAAAAACACCTAGACTGGAGAACTCACGAACCTCGACTGCAAAGCAATGATATTTCCCGCGGTTGACGGGAAGTGATTGTCGCGCATGCGCAGTAAGATATTATACCGGAAGGCAAAAGGTTTTTCCCGCCCGGCAAAGGTTTTTCCCGTGACACCGGAAACAGCTATTTGTCTCGAGTTGCCGAAAGGTCAAACCGCACAGCATTATGGGCAACATTCGTTTGTTTTGATCACGCAGATTTTAAGAAAATAAAAAAGAAAAGAAAAAGTATGTACAGGCAGCAGATCGACCCCATACTTACGAAAAGTTCTAATTAAGTGTCAGAGAGTATGTTTCAATGGTTTTTATGCAGATTCACGATGTTTTTAAAACGTCTACAAACGGATCATATGACTTTAAGACGTCATTGAAGGCGAGATCAATATACTGAGAACAAAACAAACTGACGTGCGTTCATTTACTTTAGGACCTACGCTAGGATCCAGCGAAAATTTAGCCACAGTCACGGGCTTTATACACGGCAATATTTCACATAATCTCGCGAATTCTTGCTTTTTAGTTAGTCTCCTGCACAGACCCTCGAGTTTGCAATCCGTGACGTCAGCTTGTGGTCCTACGCCCGCGGCGTGCGTTCAGTTCCCACAATTCCAGAGTTCGGGAATTAAAAGTGCGTGGCCTTTTCGCGGTCCGTACTTTGAAATATTTATATCATCATAAGAAAACGCTAGCAGTAGCACGCGAGTGTTGGCTTATGAGCTGTTGATTGACAAACAAGTAAAGAAATGTATTAGATATTCTAAACCTCTTAACTACACTTCAATAACCCAGACCACTGTTGTGTAACGGACAGCCTGGTAAGGTTTTCAAAGGTTTTTCCCCGACTAATTGAATTCTTGTGATTGTCGTGTGATATGTCGAAATGTATAAATTTCCTACCCGCTAGGCTAAACGAGTTTATGAATTTTCTCAAACCCGGATTCTGAACTGTCAAGTCACCCAGGAGGATCGGTGGAGAGTGGGAGAGGTTTGCACAGAATATTTTGGTTTGTTAGGGTCCGTTGGCCTTAGGGACCACTGAGTTGCATAAAACTTAAAACTTATCTCATGGATGAATTGTAATTGAGTGGTGGGCCTGTCTCATCAGAAACAGACGTTTCACAGACACAGGTCACATCTCAATCATCAACCTCACTCAGTAAACAATAAAGTTTTATCGTGTCCCTAACCCGCACTTTGTTTTATTGTTATTTTCACAGTTATGCACAGTTCAGTTATTACTAATTATTCACTAACATGTAAGGATCCGTATTCCGGTTGTTTGTTCATATATGGAAGAAGAAGAAGCCTACGTCATTCACTGTACTACTGCAAAGTACGTCAATAGCATGTAAACCGATCTATAGTGTGGTGATTATGGATATCATATCAATACATATTATGTACAGTGTATGTGTACTATTTTTTATATATTCTCTTTTTTTGCACATTGTAGGTCAAATGAATGCCTCACTGTTTTTAATTCAGAGTAGTATGAAATAAATATTTAATCGGCCGCTTGGTTATAGAGATTGTACATTGACATAGCACACGATTCTTTACATTGTATAATATAATAGTTGTACTGCTATGTTTTCCTAGACTAATTTGATGATAATAGTTGTTTGTTGTGTTATTGATTGGTGATATATCGGTTGTTCTGCTGTACTCAGAAGTTTCCTCAAAGCTATAGCGTGGGTATAATAAAAGAATATTTTTGTACTTACCATTTACTCCCCTTTGTGTTGTAAAAGTCACCCGCAAACCAGGGGAAATAACAGAGAAGCCAGCACGTGGTAAGCTAGTGGGGCAAAATTTAGTTTTTCTTGTTTAAAAATGTATTAGAACTACCAGCACATATTCAGTTGATATGGACAACTGGGTAGGGTTGGAAAGACTTTGCGGGATTATGTGAGACATTGCCGTGTATTTTAAATGAGAACACTTGATTTTGGCTAAATTTTTCTAGCTATGAGACAGGTACTGAACTTTACACTGTTGTGATAGAGGAATCTTTTTAAAGGAAGATTGTAGTTCTGAACAGATGCACATTGTCCTGAGATCAATTGAAGTTCTTACTAGTAGTCTTAAATCAAGTGGCAAAATATATATTTTTTGGCAATGAAAGCAAGAAAACATTTGTTGCAAGAGGTTTAATTGCATAATTATCTCTGTTCATGTATGTATTTATTGACGATCATTGTCATTGTAAAGTTGTAAATTTATGATTTCAAAGGCCGGTGGCCTAGCACTTGAAGGAACGACACTTGCCGAAATTGACTGAAAGGAATATTGAAAATGACGATGACAATGGTGATGATGGTGATGACGATGGTGGTGGTGATGATGAACATGATGATAACAATTATATGAGAAATGAAGATGTCAGAATTGTGTAAGATATCTAATCTTGTTCATAAGAAGGTAAAGTAACAAAAGTGCAACAAAAATCAGTCAACAAAGGAACATCATCTAAGAATCCCGAATAATTCAAAAAAGAGACGTCCTAGTGAAAAATACAAAACATCCGCTGAAAGCCTGCTCAAAATTCGCAATGATTTTGATCAAATTTCAAATCTTGCATTTTTTAAAAAGTGAATGTCAACTAAAAAAAATGGTAACTCTTAGAGAAAATTTGTAAGAGCTTATTTGAAAGAGTATACCTTGAAGAATCAACATACAAAAATCCACATTTCTCTTAATTGTATTCAAAATAAAACCGTAGCACTGAGTTAAAATTATGATTTTGTAGGAATTTGATTTCAGCTACAGATTTTTGCTTTTCGCAGGAAGTTTTGTCATTCACCTGCTGTGCGGTTGAGATGGCTGTGTCGACATATCCTTCAGTGTCTAAGGAAAGGACGTCAAAGAATGGCTTCCCGCACAACATATTTATCCAGAAAGTTGACGATAAATACTTGTGTAGTTACTGTCGTTATGTTCTGCGCGAACCAATGCAGAGCTTTTGTGGACACCGCTTTTGTAAGAGATGTGTAGAAGACTTTGTGAGGTTAGTATTCTTGGGTCTGTAAGTGCTTGGTTTTTGAAAATTAGGAGTTTTTAATTTGTAAGCTGAGGGGACCTAGCTCAGCCGAGGTGAAAGGCGCCTGTGGCTTCTGAGAGTGCTTTTACTGCTATAAATTTTGTTCAACCATTTATTGGAAATTTACCATTTTACAATACAATATATTGTGGTTGCAAAAACGTGAAACAAAAACTAACACCAGTCACACCCTTGTACCAACAACCATACATCAGTTTACAAAGAAAGCTCCAAATTTTCCCTCTTTTTGTTAAAATTTGGCATACTTGAATTTTTATAGTCTATATTAGTGTGGGCGATAGAATAACGCGTCAGCTTCATTTAAAACGATTTATTCTTGAAGAGACGGTTATCTGCAAACGATAAATACAGTTTGTCAAACAACGGAACCAAACAATGTTCTCGAAACGTTACCCAATTGTCAATACGGCTAGCACACGGGACTCGAACCCGCATAAGACAAAACCACCACAAAGCAGCCGTTACAGTTCAACAATTAAACACTAGCCCTACAATGTCCACCAGACCTACATGAATAGACTAAACATAAAGCCTTAACAGAATTACATGTACTTACTGGAGTTTTCCGCGTGACCCTGCTAACAATCTCTCTACAGTGCATCACAACATGTTGAAACCAATATTCGAAATGAGTGCTGTAAATGACTGCTGAAGCTAAAAACCATCAAAACTGCACTGTGATTGGTTATATTACAATGGTAGCATCTATTTAGCCAATAAACAATTACCTAGGAGCAGGGGTAGACAGCAATTACAATGCACTCTGGAAACACCCTAAGGTGTACATACAACACCTCTAGTGGACATAAAGATCCTAAACAAAGACTAATGCTCCTGCATTAACAGTCTATATACTTTTCAGATAGTCACTATCGAAATTAAAAAAAGGCATTAACACACAAATTTTGGCCTTTACATAAATTGTTTTTCCCAAAAGTAATAAAATGTCTGAGGCAGCACTTCTAGTTTGTGACCTGTACAAAAGGTTACTGTTTTGTATGAGAGTCAACATTCTCACATTCAAGCACACATTTGTTTTGATATTATTGTAGTACAGAACACATACTGTTGTGTTCCATACAATTTTTGTTTTAGTACTTTATTTGTTTACAACATAGTCATACTGTAGTATTTTGCCATTTGAAGAGTACAAGTCTTTAATAAACACAATCCCCTGTTCAAACCTTTTGTTACAAAAAATGCTTCTTTCCCTGACCTTCAACTCATCATTATGCCACAAAGGCTGGTTAAGAAAATCTGTTTGGTTTTTTGTTTTTATTTTGCCTATGAAGATGATGATAGGTTCAAAAATTCCTTCCAGTATATGTTATAAATATTTGGTAGTTTAGGTTTTAAAAATTACCGCTAAATTTAACAAAACCTTGAATCTCTGGATATATTGTGTGACATTGGTTATCTATTTGTGCAAAGGATGGCGCTGTGGACAGCGTTGACTCTTTGAATTCGGAGGTGAAGAAGGGAGTTTTGAGCTGGATTACAAATGGCTGACCGAGTTCTCTCGTGTGCACATCACATAATTGGGGGCCATTCCGGGAGATAAACCGTTCTGACATCTGGTTTATTGCTCTCCCACGTTTCGGTCATTAGCATTTTCCTGTGTTTATCTTTGGAGACTGACAGCAGCTATGGACTTCAGTGGTTTTTTGGCGTCACCTACTGTCGATGCCCTATTAGGGTTTAAGAAGCCTGAACTCCTGTCTCTATCTCAGCAGTTAGAACTCACTTACGTTAAAGGAGCATGCCACCCAAAAAACAACCTAATTTGCATCAATTTAGATCGAGTAGTTCTCCTCGATAGCGGCACGTACGGTTGCGTTACCTGACACCTGACGGCAGACGGAGGTGATGAAATTTTTCACTGACGTCATCGGTTTCACACGCAGTCTGTTCAGCAGTTCACAACACGGGTAACTGGTGTCAGCTTATCGCTTGAATTCATTGTTTAACACCAATAAATGATCAAACTTCGATGTAAAACCCTTAAAAATACACCGAGTTCTTATAAAAACATGTTGTCTTATTTCACTGTTACGGATTTATTGGTATTTGGACACACCGTAGCCAACAAATTTCGGCAGTCCAATTTACCAAGGTCGGTATCAGGAGTTCGTGTTCTGTTCGGAGATAAATTCTAAGTATTTTTCCGTGAAATACAGACAGTAGGACCTAGATCTGTGTTGTTTAGACTTGTGTTTTTTAGTTCTAAACACAAAAAACGCTTGTTATCCCGGCCAGTGTCTCGGAACCCGATCAGGCCCGTCGCGGCCGGACTGACTCGTTATCCCGGCCAGTGGCTCGGAACCCAATCAGGCCCGTCGCGACCGGACTGAAGACATCACGAACATTAACCAGCCAAAGTTGGAAACTAAGCTTGAAGTCAAGAAAATACTATACTAGTGAGCTAAAGAAGTAATGTGCACGTGATTATTTTGGTGAAGCCACGAAACTGCAAATCTACTAAGGCCTACTCGTCGGGGGCCGTGAATTCAGGTTCCCGTTTGGCCACAGAACCGCCAGGGCAGAAGTTGTACATTGACAATCATTATTTGAATAATGTATAAGTAAATAAAGATTCCCCTAACACCTGGCCGTGGGATGGAATATCGAGTTATTGTTTCACAACAGATTCTGTCAGCAAACACTGAATTAGCTTGCGCTCACACGGCCTCGGTGTCCGGTCAAATTAGTTTTATTGCACCTAAAGCCGGTAACGCAGTGATTTATTCATTGCTGGCTTCTCAAATCATTTGCACTCACGAACACTCCAAAGGCATTACAAATTGCATCTAATGGGACACACTTTCTTTCAGTTTTATACATAAGTATTGGTTAGGGTGAGAATAATTCATTTTGAAACAGAACGCTTAGTAATAAACGTCAACATGGCAACTCGCAATCCCGACTTGGAGGAGTACTCATCTGACGAAGACTTCCCAGGTAGATTGTTAGTTTTCTCAGGATATCAGTTCGAACCAGCTAGAGTACACTGATCAAGAAGTATTAGAGAGGCGCCGTGAACGTGCACAAACAATGGAGCAGATGGATAGTTCCGAAAATCGTCTCATGGTGTCAGTGCGCTAACTGCACCATAATGGAAACAACTGATCCACGTTTCTTTGCTTCCTGCCTGCCGAACGCAAACACACTAGGCACAGCATCTGACTTCAGCCTCGGTTGCTTTTTCTGCCCTGGCATGAGCTGTTTGGCAAGCCAGAATTCGTCAGTGAAATCACTGTCCACGAAATGTCGGACACAGACACGGAGATGTTTCACGGCCTCGTACGAACTCCGTACTTGTCATTTTTCACTGCAGCGAGCCACTTCCGAAGCATTTCGGGCTCTCGAAGAAATCGAAAAAACGATGTACCCGCTTTCCTCGCCGCTTCATAGTTCGAACAGGCAGGAACGACACACCACACCATGGCGGAATTCACTCTGCATACGAACCACTGACGTCGCTGCGGACTTTCTCACCTTCCTCACAGGCTAACGCGACACCTCTCGGCAAGGTAAGGTCGACCGTGTACGAGCCGATGTGGGCCCCAGACCGATTAAGACGGTAAAAAAGACTAATCTAATCGGGTGGCATTAGCCTTTAAGACTCAGTTTAGGAAGGGTGATATTATCAGGTATATTGCTGAGCACTTGGTTGAAGAGAACCGACTCGACGAGAGTGAGCTGTTGAAACTTCCTGAGTTCTCTGACAAAGTTATTAACATAGAGTTGGAAAAGCTTAAGCTTGAAGAGAAGCGACTTCAGTTAGAGGAGAAAGAGAGACAGAGAAAGTTTGAGTTAGAGGAAAGGGAAAAACAGAGGCAGTTTGAAGTGGAGCAAAAGGAAAAACAGAGGCAGTTTGAGTGAGAGGAAAATGAGAGGCAGAGACTGTTCGAATTAGAAAAGCTAAAGTTTGAGGTGTCGGTTCATCCATCAATCCCGCCTGTTTCAACTGAAGACAAGTTTGTGGCTAGTAGGGAAATTGGGTTAGTTCCCCCGTTTGACCAAACAGCAGTGGATAAGTACTTTCAGCACGTTGAAAAGGTTGCAGACAGTTTAGGTTGGCCTAAGCAGTACTGGTCGTTGATGCTGCAAAGTGTCATTAAGGGTAAGGCCCAGCAAGCCTACTCGTCTCTATCCGTAGGGGACTCTTCAGATTATGACCTAGTTAAACAGGCTATTTTGAAAATTTATGAGTTAGTCCCTGAAGCTTATAGGCAGAAATTTAGGAGTCTGTGTAAAAATGACCATCAGACTTATGTAGAATTTGCTCGTGAGAAAGAGGTCTATTTTGAGCGTTGGTGTACTTCCAAGGAAATTCACGGCGACTTTAGTAAGCTTAAGGATCTGGTCTTGGTTGAGGAATTTAAGAACTGTGTCAAGGATGACATTAAGACCTATCTCGACGAGAAAGATGCCGATAGTTTACAGTCTGCTGCTAAGCTTGCCGATGAGTATGCTCTCACTCATAAGTCTAGGTTCGCTTATTCTAGTAGGGCTACTAGTTGTACTCCTAGTACTTCGTTCGTGAAAACAGGTAGTAAACCTGGTTTAGGTCAAACGTTTGACAACACAATCAAGACTACTGTTAACAAAGGTAGTGGTAGTTAACAGTCCACTAGGGATTTTTCAGGTATGTCATGCAATTATTGCAAGAAACCTAGTCATGTCCTGTCTGATTGTTTCAAACTGAAACGTAAGAATGAAGCTAACACTTCACCCAATGCCTTTGTCAAGACATTAAATAGAACACCTCGTGATGTAGGGTTTAGTAAACCTACCTACCTTCATGAGTCTAAGCACTCAGTTATGTCTGATCCTTTGAGGGAAGAGTTCCTTCCTTTTGTGTACGAGGGTTTTGTTTCTCTTGATGAGAGTTCTACTCCTGTACCCATTCGTATACTTCGAGATACCGGGGCGTCTCAATCCCTAATGCTGGAAGGTGTATTACCTTTTTCTGCCGAGACTGCCTCTGGTGAAGTTAATATTATTCAGGGAATTGAAGGAGGAGTTTTGTCTATCCCTCTGCACTCTATGTTTTTGAAATCAGACTTAGTCTCAGGACTAGTTAAGATAGGACTTAGGTTTAGTCTTCCTGTTAAGGGTGTCTCTATGTTGCTAGGCAATGACTTAGCTGGTGGTAAAGTTGTCCCCTCTGTTCAGTTGACTGTGGAGCCGAGTACCGATGATAGTGTCTCAGACTCTGAGCTTTTTCCTGCGTGTGCGATGACTCGAGCTCAGGCCAAGAAGGCCCAATTAGAGGAGGATTTAGTGAAACCCCACAGTGTTAGTGATCCTATGACTCATCGTCAGGATTTGTCACACATCTCTGATGTGAATTCTCAGAACTGTGGTTGGTCAGATGCATTTCTGAGCTCATTGTTTGACAATGGTTTAGGTAACGCTACGCAGAAGTCTAGTACTCTAGAATCAGATTTGGCACCTAGTGTGTATTCGCCTGCGTCAGATGGTTTATCGTTGTCTAGGAGACAAATGATTCAGGAGCAGAATAGTGACACAGAGTTAAGAGATTTGAGAGACAAGACTCTTTCTCCTGATGAGATTAGTAAAGTGCCAGTAGGGTACTATATCCACGATGGGGTACTTATGAGAAAGTGGCGTCCTCCAGATCTTCCTGCCAATGAAGATTGGGCTGTTATTACTCAAGTCCTGGTACCTAGGGTTTATAGGACTGACATTATGTCATTGGCGCACAGTTTACCATTAGGTGGGCACCTTGGAGTGAATAAGACTGTAGACAGAATTAGTAAACAGTTCTTTTGGCTCGGTCTACGGAAAGATGTGTCCCACTTTTGCCGGACCTGTCACGCTTGTCAAGTGGCAGGAAAATACAAGTTAGAGCCACCGGTTGCACCCTTGCAACCAGTCCCAGCTTTCGGTGAGCCCTTCTTGAACGTGATCACTGACTGTGTGGGTCCTCTTCCTAAAGCCAAGTCTGGGAATCCGTATTTACTGACTATTATGTGTTCCACCACTAGATTTCCTGCAGCCATTCCACTTAGCAATATTAAGGCTAGTACTATTGCGAAGTCTTTGATTAATTTCTTCACATTATTTGGTTTTCCTAGAGAAATCCAGTCCGATTAGGGATCAGATTTTACATCAGGATTGTTCCAACAGGATACTCATGAGTTAGGGGTTAAGCAGATTACTTCTAGTGCTTACCATCCTGAGAGTCAAGGAGCTTTAGAAAGATTTCATTCGACTCTCAAAACCATGTTGAGGACTTATTGTTTTGAAAACAAGACTGACTGGGATGAAGGGGTCCCACTGTCGTTATTTGCGGCTAGGGAGTCCGTGCAAGAATCGACTGGGTTTAGCCCATTTGAATTGATATTCAAGCATCAGGTTTGATAGAGGACCTTTGTATCTGCTGTCTGAGCAGTGGACTCAGAAAGAAAGTCACTTGAACTTGTTAGACTACTCTGGAGTTCCGATTAGTAGTAGAGACAGCAATAATAGTATAGACTGGAAAATTTCACAATTTTTAATGATAATAGAGACTAATAATAGTATAGACCCAACATTTTTGCCACTAGAAAAGTAGAATAATAGTATAGACCGGAAATTTGTCGGAAAAAATTAATAATAGTATAGAATGGAATAATGGTATAGACGGCAAATTTGTGGAAATTTAAACATAGTATAGACTGGAATAATAATATTGATTACAAATTTAGGTAAAACCTAATAATGATATAGAAGGGAATTATAATGCAAAACAGCAAATTCTAGGGAATAATGTTATAGACGGGAAATTTGTGGAAAATTAAAAATAGTTTTGACTGACTGGAATAACATTGATTACAAATTTGCGTAAAATCAAGTAACGGCAGATGGAAATAATAGGAAGTGCAAAATCTAACGATATACATAGGAATAATAGTGCAAAGAAGCAAATTCTGTCTGGCTTACCTTCGCTTTAAGTAATTGTTTCAAAGAAAAAATTTTAAACTGAACATTAGCATGGTTTAATTGCTGCAGTGGTGTATCCACCCATGCCATAACATAGTACAGTGAAGTGGAATAAAAGCGTCATTGCTAAACAAAGACCATTCGTTTATTCAATAACTTTAAATGGAAGTCTAAACAGACGTGTTTCAAACAGTAAGCGGTATCATTTTACTCAAAAAAGAATGTGACATTCATACTAGAGGTGAAAATGTTGACTAAGTCCAAAAACTAACAAGGAGGTAAAGATTTCAGAAGGAACGTCCAGTCTTCCACGAAGCCGACAGTCTGAATAAAGACAATAAAGTGTCTTGGTAAAACGAGTCCCATTTTTATCATAAATGCTCCTGACATTCGAGCCTTTGTTTTTTCTCAATCTCATGTCTTGCATAGTCAATACCCTCGTAATGTTAGTCAGAATTCGACGTCAAAAAGTCTGTAGGCTACATCCAAAATTTTACACGGCCAGAAATTGAGATTTCTCGCAGAATTGCCCAACATTCGAGTCCGCGACCACGTCAACCATCTTGAATATCTAATTAGGTATAAGAAACCGATTCACGAGCGTTTTTCCATTTATTTGGACGGGAGAGCAAGTAGAAATCAATTTCAATAGATATCGACTGGATTGTTGAACGTTAGCAATTATGTCATTTTCAAGATTAACACAAGTCCATTCTTCCTGTTCACAAAAACAATCTATTCTCAAGTTTGGAGCGAATTGTAAAAATGCCGATGTCCGATGACGTCAGCAACTTGTTGGTACTTTGTTGATTGAAAGGTTCGGCACTGTTCATTAATTGCACGGGTATTTGCGCTTCGTTGACTGGCCCCGTTATCACCACGTTACGTATCTGTAGCTGGATTATTTGTCGTCTACTAGCACCTGAATCAATGTCAGTTTCTGGAACATCTCTCGTTTTGTAAAATAATCCTCGAATTCTTCAGGCCTTTGTGCGGCAGACAACATGATTAAGTATGTAGAATGCGCATGTCAATGATGACGGAAACTGCAGATGACACTCTTTTCAATATTGATGTGAAGGACAGAGAAATCGACAAATGTTTCCAAAACATTCAAAGTAGTCCGCAACGAAACTTCAGATCTATCTAATGTAATGGACGTATCATCCGCATACTGAGAAATACATAAAATTCCTTGCTGCCCACCTTAATACCCTGAATAGTACTGTCATGTCTGATCATGAGAGCCATTTTATAGACTTCGATAATACATAGATAGTTGGATAAAGGGTCGCCTTGTCTACTCCATGTCGGATATTAAACCAGCGTGATGGTTGTCCACTGACTATAACACCAGATTTTATATTTTTGTAAAACATTGTGACTCGCCATTTAATGGAACAACTAAAATTAAAAAAGGATAGAGTTTTGTCTATAAAGTTTCGTGCTAAAGAATCAAACGGTTTCTCAAAATTAATAAGTAAGAGCAACCTGTGTTTGCCAACTTTCTCAGTGTAATTAAAAGGTCGTAAAGTACACGGATATTTTTGCTCACATTCCTTCCCAAGATAAAACCCGTTTGATCTCCGTGGATCAATTTACCTAAAAACATTTTAAGGTTATGTCCAACCTTATTTAGTGGCCTCCATTCTAACACTTATATCAAAAAACTAAGCTTTGTCAACTAGTAAAAGTAAATATTTTCTGAAAGAACAAAGACCAGGAAATATAAATATACTTTTTGTATTTATTTGTCATTATTAGTTTTACATAAAAACCTTTTTTAAGTAAAAATTTCATTTTTAAGAAAGGTACATTCATAGCAAAATAACCCCTCGGTCGATTTTAACGAAACCTTTTTTAAATGAAAACTTCATAAATTACCTCAAAAACGCTGTTAGGAATTTTCGATTAGTTTGTTCGTTTGGTTTCTATGACAAATAAACTCGCAAAACGTAAGGTATTTTTGTAAAAAATTGAAGTCATATTCGTCTTTGCCACATTACACAAAAACTAAGCTTTTATATCAAAAATCGTAACAGCGTTTTTGAGATTGGTGACTAAATATTAAGTTTGGAAAGTTTCAGCGAAATCCATCAAGCCATTTTCGAGAACTCGTGTTCCTAAGTTCAAATCACAGGCGCTTGGGTTTATTGCAAATGACGTCACTCATAATATATAAGAAAACAAAGGTTGGACACTCGAAATCTGTTTGCTCAGAATTTTCTTCTCAAATGTGCATGGAACTCCACTAAACTAGCATCGAACAACTCTTTAGAACGCTTTCTTTCATTCGATCTCTTCAAATTGCCTTCAAGTGGTAATTTGGCGACAAAAATGCCAAAAGAATGCCAAAATCACAAATTCAAGGACCTAATTCCGTGATGTCATGGCAGACGGTCTTCGCACATCCGCGTTTTGACAGACGCTCCCGAGCTAAATCCGAAAGTCTAATTTCGCGCGGCCTTCGCCGTCAATCCATCGACTACTTGATCATGAGAAGCAGAGAGCTCTTTGTTGCCAAATAAATGTAATTACTCATATATTTGTGTCAAACATAAATTATCCTGATACTGTATTGATGCGAAGTTTTTTGTGTACTGTGATTTCTTATGAAGGTTTTACTTTTGGCCAAAACCATTGAGTGAACTCGTCAGCCACGCGCATTGTAATACTTGCACGGACTGCGTTTCCTGGCCGAGTGTGTGGAATTTTCCATTTTCCCCCTACTATGTTGTTTTAAGATTGTTTATGCTAGCCTTGGGAATTCAGTTGTTTTGTTAAGGCTTCCAGGTGAATGACCTTGCTTTTTAAAGTTGTTTTGCCTTTACCTGTAATGGTAACTGAATTCCCTCTTTTACTGGTCTTGTATTGATGTGTATTGGATTCAGCTTTCGGTCAGTCTTTGGAGTTTGAGATATGGAAAAGTTTCAATGTAGGGGGTGGTAATTTTTGCAATCTTCTCAGACAGGTCTTGAATTTGGGACGGCCAATGCCTATGTCAAGAATTTGGGATAAGCTCCTAGATTGAGCTCATTAATTAATTTTCACTTTCCCAAATTGTAGAATTTTAAACATTCACATTAGAGGGAACATTAGTGTTAAACTTAAAGGTAGTCTTCCATCCAAATTCCATTAGCATTGTCCACACAAGTTTTGTGTAGTCATCAAGTAACATCACAGGTACAGAAAACATTATTGTCATTTGGGGGTGCCACAGTAGTCAGAGCGTCTGAAAATCAGTGTGTGTAATAACACATATGCCATTCAGGCCTTTATCCAGGATTTCAAAAACAGGGTGTCCAAAATGGGGTTCCCAATATTCCAGGGCATCCATGATTCCAACGATGCGTTTCCCCCACCCCACAACTGTTCAGCGGCAACCCCCCACCACACACAGAGTGAGCTTTTTTTTAAAAAAAAATTCGTAGACTAAGGTTTTCACATCTAAATTTACAAAACAGCCCTCTGTAGTGAGCTTTTTATACTAAAAAAATTCTGTAGATCAAGACTTTTGTATCTAAATTAACGAAAACTGCCAAGTAGCTTACCAAACAAATATTAGAGATATTGGTTAAATGATAACTGCACAATGTTGTTGGTGATCTTAAAGGCGAAGGCAACCTTTTTCCATGTCATTTTGAGCTAAAATAAGGTTGGTTGGTTATCCTAGACATATTTTCCACTTAATTACAGCTTTTCGTTATTTTATTAATTACTCGTCCGCTACTCCGGAAGTGACGCTTTAGGAGGCAAGCATTTCGTGCCAATTTCTTTTCATATAGTCTGACTGTGATAGCTGCCGAGTCAGGCATTGTTCTACCTCGGTTGTGTTAAGTTCCGTCTTCGTTTGCTTTCATTTACTAGTCAGTCAACATGCCACACTGTTGCTGCATATCGGGATGTACTAATTATCGGCTCATGCACGGTTTTGGAGTACCTTTGCATCGCTTTTCGATGGATGACATACTTCGCCGTACTTGGCTCGTTCGTGTGAAAATGCAGCGTTACCCGTCCACGCAACGTACAAAGCAGTGGAGAATTACCGTGTGTGTGGCAAGCCCTTTCTGCCGTCTGATTACGAAAGGGATTTGTATGCTGAACTGATGAAGGTCCCTGCGAAACAACGCCTGAAGAAGGATACCATCCCGTCTGTGTTGATTCCCGGCAATGCCCCCGTCGCCACCCCCCAAAGAAGTGCGTTTTTGAAGCGAGAAGCCTCGCGAGCTGTGGCCAGTACATTGACTGGAGCCAGTGGAGGCACTTCATCTACTGTCACCCGTGCCTCCGAACGTACCCCAGAGCGTGCAATTCCTGGAACCAGTAGTGATTCGCCCTGTGCTGTTTTCTCCAGCCCAGAGCCTCTAAGCAGCCCTCCTGCAGCGATATTGAGTAGTGGGAGTAATTACAGGGCCAGTTCGACACCCAGTGAAGAGGACAGTTCGTTGTCCAGTGAACAGATCGGTGAGCCAAACTTTGATAAGTTTATTGTGGACTTGTCTAAAGTGTTGGAGCTATTTAGAAGGTGCCAGGTGTGTGGCGAGGGAGTCACACGACACGATGTAAGCAGTTTGGGTGCTCAGGTCACCATCCAGTGGGAGTGTGTCACGGGACACTCTGGCAAGTGGGACAGTTGTTCCTCTGTCCGTGGTATGCCGGAGGTCCACTTAACCATGTCCAGTGGTGTGCTCTTCACTGGAAACACGTTTCAGTCGGTGAAGACAATGATGGACTTTGGAAAAGTCAAGTTTTTTTTCGAAAACAACATTCAACAACATTCAGAATTCCTATTTAATACCAGTTGTCAATGACGCATACATGTCACAACATCTCGAGTTGGTGGCGGAATTCATGGAGAAGGAGAACTTGTCTGACTCACCAGGGCGGTCCGCCAAGTATACCCCATACACTCTAATGGAGGAAGAGACCAAAAAGATAATTGATGTGGAACTCGGAACAGCACAAGCATTCAATTGAGGTAGGCAGAACAACGCACACAGTGCATTTGCACCAAGATGTGTCACCACGTCTGTCCTCAGTAGCCGCCTCGTTTCTCTCAACAGCTGCCTGTGCCTGTGCGTACTCTGCCTCGTTATACTTGGGCTCAAACATGTACCCACCCACTGAATGTCCGTGAAAAAATTCCTCGTCACCACTTCTGTGAACAAGGTTTCTTTCACTCACACTACTGTCACTGTGATACGGGTCACCGACTCCAGCCATTTTCAGCTTACAACACACTAAACAATCCCTAAATCCAACGTAGTTGAGTTCTGTACTAACCTATCTTGCCGCAGAATACTCGCCGATGGAAAGTGATGGCGACAATTGTTGAAAAACAGCACAAAACAAAAGTAGAATAGAACAGATTCGCACGGTAAAGTCAACGCAAAACCGAGTGGCGGGAAACGCTTGCCTCCTAAAACGTCACTTCCGGAGTAGCGGACGAGTAATTAATAAAATTATGAAAAGCTGTAATTAAGTGAAAAATATGTCTAGGATAACCAACCAACCTTATTTTAGCTCAAAATGACATGAAAAAAGGTTGCTTTCGCCTTTAAGTCAAATTGATATTATAGAGTTTGTCATATCATCTTATTTAGCTTTCATATCGCTGCTATGTCGATATTCAGCAATGACTATACACTTCAATCTTCCGCTTTTCTTCAAAAAAACACATAAGTTTAGGTGATCTTGTGAAAAACATGTCCCACTGTGGTCTGGTCTTTCAGGACAGACGCAGTGTACTTGTTAACAGGATTGTATCTTTCCGGTACAGATTCCGCATCTTCTCCCTGAACAGGAACTGAAATTTCTTTATAGGCCTGCACTTGAAAACTGCGAATCAAAGACTAATAAAAAAATTTGACCTGTGTTAAAAGCACGTGACCAGGAAGTGCGCCCTACATGCCTGTCATCACAGACATTAGTCTTTGGGAATTATCTATTCATAACACGGATAGCATAGCATAGGCAAGAAATAAATATTGGCTCTAATTTCCAAAAGTTTCTACTATAATCGTAAAAAACTTCTGCATCATTTATAAGAGGAATTATTTAATTAATCATAATTCATCTTTTTAAAGTCAAATTTCCGATAAAATGACCCACTGATAGTGAGCACTTGCGCACCTTTATACCGAATCTCCCGGAAAATAACCGTTAGACTGTCACACATCCAGTCACCCGCCATTTCAATGACATTTAATATCGTCCTTACCAAGACAATTCTCAAACGTCTGGTGTTCATTTCTTCAGTTACAGTGCGCACCCAAATCATTACATTGCATTTACTCTCGACTTGCAAATGAACTCGATGATACGCACGCATTCGCTCTCACACACACACACACAGACAATCTTCAAAACAAACATCACGTGACAGCAATAGGTGTGTTCGTCCAGAGATTTTTCTTGTGTTCCGGGCTACGATCTAGCGCAGATTTGGACTTAACCTGCGGTTAGTTCCGACTCCACAGGAACTTAAAAATCTTAGGGACGATATTTGAAAAACTTAAGGTGGATTTAAGGTATTTTGATGAGTTGAAACAGTATTTTTATTCAAGAATTTAAGTTGGTCTATTGACGATCGCGAGGCAGCGATGCATGAGTCGGCGAGTTTTCACCCTGGAATTTTCTGAAAAATGATCGTAATTTAACAACACTGTGTGATAGCAATGCACTACATTTTTGTAAAGAGTGTTGTAGGTTACAGATCAAGGCTTGGAATTTTCCGCGGAAACGCGGATTTCCGCTTTTTTGAAATGTGCTTTCCGCTTTTTTTATAATATTTCCGCGTAAAAAAATCGGATTTGATATGAAATTTCCGCGGCAAATTCCTTTCTTACCGCGGCGTTGCAGACGACATTCACCTTGGAAAGCGGAAGTTGCTCTTTATGTTCCGGAGGAACGTAAATTGTCAACATTGCCGGGGCATCTGGGTAAAGAGTGGTGTGATTTTCAATGGCGGCTCGTGTTATTGTTAAGCGCGGCGACAAATACTACCGCTCTGCAGCCAAAATTGTGTGGGTTGGGAGTGGACGGGCGAGCGAAAAGGACGCAGAAGCATGCTACTGATGGTGGTAACGTTTTTTTTGGACCATTTCAAAGGCTGGTTATCGGGCATGATTTGGGCTGTAAAAGTTTCCGCGTTTTTTGTCATTGGTCATTCCAAACCCTGACAGATACGTCACAGAGCCTTAATTTGATGAATCATAGCTTCCGATTTCACCTACTTAATCGACCGGGTTTCAACCGCCTTAGGCTTCAGTAAGCCCCCCCCTCCCCTGAAATGAATTTTTCTAAGTGCCCCGGGCGCTTATTAGGGCGAATACAGTAATTTGTGTGTGGCATGGGGTTAAGGGTCTTGCACTAGCAATATTTGTTAACGAGGATTGTCTGATGGTGTTTTCTTAAGTGGTGTTACTAAACAGCATATTTCTTCAATTTGGCTCTACAAGTGTTTATGAAGGTGTGCAAGAAACAGGATCATTATTTTTTAATCCAGGTGTGTTGATAACATCATTCTGTTCTGGTAGAATATTGGTGTCAGAAGTTGATGGTTTGTTTGTTTTAATGGTAGTTAAGCTTTGTGATTGTAGGTAGATGGAGAGAGAAGGGTTAAATCCAGTAATTAGTTTATGATATGATAACCACAAATTAAAACAAGGGAAACCTGCTGTTAATTAAATAGACTAAAAATGAAGAAGAGAAACTACGCTAACACCTTCTATAAGGATAATTTCAGTCGCTTAACCAAAAATAATCAAATGTTTTATCTGCCATAAAAGCTGTTAGGACTCGACACTCGTTAGATGACAGTTCTGTTGGTCGATCCTCGAACTAACACACTCTACCGCGACAGTGTACTTGATGGTGACATTTCTTTGTGACATAACACTTGCAGGCAGTGTCTTGCTACCCATGATTCCTTTCGCTGTTCACAGTCTTTCGTGATGCAACACTTGCAGGCACTATCTTATTACCCACGATGCACGTAACAAGCTTTTAGTTAACTTCCTGTACGCTAACTCTTGCCCTTGCCAAGATCCTCTTTAGAATCTTCTGTGAGATGGCTCTCTTGTACAATTTCTTCTGTACATTGTAGCAAGTCCCTTAGCTTCAACTACTAAATCCCACATGAGTATTTTCCAGACTTCTGCCCAAATTATAATAATGTACTTACTTAACGATTAGCTAATAAAAAACAAATGATGTTATCTAATCATATAATTGACTGTTGCAATCTGATCTCTGAAATTCGTTGAATCTTTTGAGTGCATTGACCCCAGAATCAAAGTGATAAATATCATCTAAAAATAGACATTGATGTGAAAATACATGTAAACAAGTTTGACCCCACGGCTTTAAAAGTATAAATGTACAAATTTTGGGCAACTGAAATGAAGCTGTCTGTACTAATTATTTCATCAATATGTTTTCAGACAATTGCCTTTTTTGAAAATTTGTCTTTACGTATCTAACATGTTAGAACTACCTTGTTGTCTCCTCCACTACAGTCCCCTTTCAGACATGTGAGTAAAAAACTTTCTCAAGGAGGCAAAATACAATATTTTAATTGCACACTGTATGCTGTTTGTATCCATGCGTTGTGTGTTGCAAGGTAATGCAAGATGAGTGTATTGTGACATTGCGATTACACATGCAGTTGTGTTGTTTGTTTCAGTCCAACGCAGTGTCCCATCTGTGTCAAGGAAGAGTTGGAGGAAGAATCCAGCATGTTGTCTATTGAGACGGTAAGATGGCACCGGTTGGTGTATAATCAGCTGAGATGGAGTTGTGCTAATCTCCCAATGCTGGAGGTTGACGTTTCCCAAATCACAACAAACTTTTCTGAAAGTGGCGAGTGGTTGAAGAGATTTATCCTCGTGTTCTGCTGACTTTTATAACCTGGCCTTAGTAGTTTTTGTGAACACCTGCACTACATTTTGCTTTTTATGCACCCACATATTTATATTTTGGTGTAGCAACTACCAAAAGTTATGTTTTGATATGTCTATTACCTGGTGTCTGTAAATACCCGTAAAAACATTGTAAGTAAATATTTACAGACGTGTTACCTGTCTAGTGTAAGCTGGAGAACATCAATCTTTTCTTTCATTGTCTATAATGCTTGTATTGTTGGTCTGAGGCAGGTGGCTGATGAAGGGACTTTGTTTGCATTTGTTAGTTCACAGGCGTGTATGAGGTTGTTTGACCTGAACAATAATAAAGTGCTCATTCAGAGTCAGGTAAACTAGGAAATATAAAAAGAATAAAACTCTGAAGTTTACTACATTTTTTGGTTTTATTGCATCGACATCTGGCATCTGCTGTTGTATTTCCAAAATCCCGTCGTGGATGAGACTGTTTGAGCAAGTTTCTGGACAGATTCAAGTACCGTCTCCCTGTGGCAATTTTAGTTTTCCATGTTTGTCTCCATCTGTTTCACATTACTAGACGAATTTTCACGAAATTTGGCTCATAGGTTTCTGTTTTCAAGATGATATATATCTACCACCCTCGTTGATGTATGTTCACGAACTTTCTGCAAAAACTTTCTTTCAAGGAGACAACAGCACTTCCCTTGCTTCAGTCTGATTTGACATATGTTGCGTCCCCTTGTGGCATTTTTTGTTAAACTCACCCTAGAAATATACTGTTTGCAGAGCAGTTGTGACTGCATTTCAGCTCTTGTGTTTGTATTGTAAAAATGAAAATAAACAAAAATAAAAGAAAATAAAAATAAATATTCTTTATAATGTTGTTTTTAACGGAAATTTATTATAATAAAACCAATGTTGTTTGTCATGCTTAACATCTTTGTGGAAAGTTTTATGGATTTTAAGTATCTTCTTGCGTAAATATATCAGTAAGTAAAAATTTGTTGTTTGTATGAAGTTGAATGAAGTATGAGGGTTGAAGCATACATATGTTTGCTTTTTAGCAGCTGTCACCTGTTAACGACCTGTGCTTCTGCTGGCTAACTAGGCTTGTAATTGATTCAGAAGTTCGCTTTTCTCTTTCATAGTTGTTTCCAGACAACGCCATCAGGCGAGATTTAAACCGATTGGATGTGAAATGCCCCAACAAACACTGCGACTGGAAAGGAAAATATAGAGAGTACATTGTAAGAAGAGATGATTTATGTTCACTGTTTTGAACTGTGTTCAAGTAAAATGTTGATAAGTATGTCATGGGAATGTTCAAAAGATAGTTAACTATCAAATTGTATTTTTATCTCGTAAACCACAGTTCTTTTTATTCGAACATTACTTTTCTTATACATCCTTTCTGTTCTGTACGCTCTCACTACCCCTGGCGTCGGTGTGTAACAACAGAGATTAAAATATTAATAACTAATTCTGTTTCTTTTATAAAGATGCTGGAAATCTGATGTAAATGAGTATGATTTGGAAATAGGCTGTGACTTTGATTTGATTTACATTTGTAATTGCTTCATGATGTTTTTACCAGTGCATCTGCCACTGGGCCGAGCACATGGTCTTGTGATTGTTGATCCTTTTGTGTTATTATGTTAAATTTTATTCACCAGGAGCATGAGACTAAGTGCCAATATGTATCGATAGCGTGCCCTCAGGGCTGTGGAGAAACTATCATGTTAAGGGACCGCGACTTTCATATGGCTTCACTCTGTTCAATGAGAAAGGACAGATGTAAAGAGTGCGGTGCTGATGTGGCCATTGCTGAGCTGAAGAGCCACCTGGAGGTCTGTCCAAAAGTGAAAATGAAATGTTCGGGATGCGGGACAAGTATTCCACGAGACCAGGTGAGATTTCCATATGTGTTGTGTACGGAAGCTGTGATGAATTCATACACGAAACAACTTGTTTACACATCTCCTTATCAGAGTGAGCCACCCATAAACATGCAGCTTTTATTACTAGGGCTAGGGTTAAAGTTAGGGGTATGGCAGTGGCTATGGCTATAGCCATGGCTATGAATAGTATTAATGTCCCCAGGTTAATTTGCTCTGTTCTTACAGATGTCTGCTCACCAAGATCCAGTGAAGGGGAACTGTAGCCGCCAATACGCTCCGTGCATATATGGTTGCAAAGATATGGTATGACCACTACTCTCACCAGGGAAAACATGCCTTAGTGTGTTCTTTAATGTAGGCTACACCTGTATGTGGCATGATGCTTAGCAGTGTTCACCCTACTCTTTCAAAAACTTGGGTCCATTGGACCCACCTTCCAATATTTTTGGGGTTTATTTGAATTTTTTGAGGTCTATGAAACTTGGTCCCGAAGTCTTTAAAAACACACGAGCAAAGTATGAGGCAAGCTTTTGTTCTTTCATACTTGTCTGTTTTGACGTCATTTCTGTGACTGTGTTATTGAGTCGACCCCCTTCGGACCAGTTGTAAGAGGATATTCTGACCTACATTGTGATGACCTACTTAAGGAGCAACGATGCCGTGCATTTGACTTTGGAAATGAAACAATATAGTGGTGCTGTTATGAAAGAAAGGTATGGTATGGTAATCAAAGAAAAGAACCAAATATTTATTTTTTAGTTTTTTTTTTTATGTATTTATTATTATCATTTACAAACAATTACAAAAACAAACAAACAAATAAGTACACCATTCATTCACGCATGCACACCTCAGGAAGACCATTCTCATATCTCGTTTAAAGTAAATATCTTCTACATGAAGTTAACATGAACAATAAAATTTTCCCATTTCGCAGAGAAGCTGTCATATACAAAGTTTTTTTGTGCATTTAATTTTTCAGCATTATAGTATTCATAAGTTTTTGTAACGAACTTGAGAAAATCTGGTATATTTTTGTGACATCTCTCCTTGTAAATGTACTGTTTAGCTAGTAGAAGCAAAATGTTAAATAGAAAATCATGCGTCTTGTAAAGTCCAAGAATAAAACTATCGTAAGACAGACAGTTGGGAAGCTGAATGCGACACTTTTGAAGTAGCTTTCCGAATTCCTTCCAGAAATCTTCTACAAAGCTGAATTCCCAAAAAAGGTGTGACAGCGTCTCTGGAGCTTTATTACAACTCTTGAACAAAATGTTGAGGCCAAGATGATGCACTCATTGAGTCAATTTGTGTCTTTTATAGTTTGGTTGTGTCAAATGACACAAAAACACAGCCTTGGGCGAACACTTCTTAATAGTATGAACCTCTGGTGATCTAAACTGTTCTGTTGCATACTGTGTAGTTCGGGGGATTTCATCTACATTGCCGTTTCAAGTGCATTGTGAGATAGCCGTTGGCTTGTAAACATTCAGTGATATCACAGATGGCTTGTCTGATGAGTGCACTAGAACTGAAAGCATGCAACATGCTTTTTAGTGCAAGTGTGCTTAAGCAACCATCCTACAAAAGTCAAAAACTTAAAATGAGTTTCAAAAAATGGAATAAATACACTCATCAGCAAGTGTTTTGCACTAGAGGATGGGACCCTATGAAGGCTGAGTGGTCCTCTCATTGGGCGATAATAATGTAATGCATTAGTGGTGGTTGTTTTAGATCAAGTCAGATAATGTACAGTCCCACAACAAGAAATGTGTCGTACAGCATGTTGAGTCCCTCCTGGAACGCTTGCGTGCAGCTGCGGACTTTGGTGCCTTGACAGAAGGTGGCGCTTCTGCATCAGCGACCATTGCATGTGCACCTGCAGAGAGCAAGGTGGTTAGCAGACGTATTGAAGAAATGACTGAAACTGTGCGTCAGCTGCAGTCACGTGTGCAGAATATGGCAGTGAGTAATGAGGTGAGGGCTGTCTCATCTGGGGGGTGGCAGTTTTATTCATTCTTCTTGTTGCCTGTGTATACGTACTGTCATCCAAATGGCTTGTGAAAAGTGCAGTAATAGAAGGTACAAACAACCGAGGCTGATCATGTATCCTTGAGTTGTAAATACAGTAAATGTTGAGATGAATAGAGTAACTATTCATTAACAGAATAGTGTAATTTTAGGTGAAAAATTGACCATCTTGTAGAAACAGTTGTAGGTAAAATGCAACTGTTCTGCAGAATAAAGACTCCAGACATTGTGCAGAAGGTAAAACCATTGTAATTAATGGGTTGTGGGGCTTTGTTAACATTGTCTCCATTGCATAAGAATTCACATACATGTTGAATATTTTGTTATTTTGTTTTTATGACTACATGTTGACTCCCGTCTTCCGTTGTCAGGCTTCATCTAAGGGCGCATCATCCAAGGGTCTGCTGAGTGCTTTGTCTGATCTGTCAGGATCAGATCCAAAGTACCATGTGTTGGAAACCAAGATATTCTCCTTGGATGGTAAGTATGGGATGATGGCTGTGATTTGGGAGTGTTACTCAGCATGTGTAACTTGTAATGTATAGTATGTTCTGGTGGGCCAAAGTGAGGATTATATCTGCTGAAAAATTATTCGTATTTGGCTTTATTTATTTTAAGAAACGGGACACTTCTGTCCCAGGCTGTTTTCTTAAATTCTGTCTGTTTGTCTAGAGACTGGGCTCTAGAACATCTAGCAAAATCTGCCTAAATTTGATCATGTGGGTAGTACTAATTTTTAGAGGTAGTGCCAATTGGAGAAAAGAGGTATCAGTGGTGCAATGGAAATTGAGAAGAGTTCTGGTTGAAGGAGACTGGGTGTTTAGTTGACCTAACATTATTTGGTAATTAATATTGAGGTTGTTGCGTGGCTCTAAGTCACCACTTTACTTTATTCTCTTGACTTCCTTCCAGCCATCATGTCGGCAATGCACCAGGACTTAGAGCGCGTTGATCGTGTGATGGCCGCACACGAGGATCAGCAGCGAAAGGAACGCGATGATCTGGCAAAGATGCAGTCAACCATTGCTAAGATGGAGCGGGAGTTGGCACTGAAGGACATCGCCTTGGCTGAACAGAACCTTAGACTACAGGCACGTGACTAGGGTATTGAGTACTTGGCTCTACTTCAGGGATCTTCATCACTTATTGTACGGGCATTCTCACTTACAGCGTTATTTCCCACGAACATATTTGTTAGCTATCAATTTGTATTCCTATCTTGTGAACCAGAGTTGTTTTCATACGAACATTACTTTTCTTATGAATCCATTCTATGCTGTTTGTTCTCACTCCTCCTGACGTGACTGTCAGCACTTTGTGGTTCATGAGTAAGGAAACTGATGTGTTCATGAGATGAAAATCATTTGACAGAAGAAGTACTGCTCATGAAAAAATATTTGTTATGAAGAGAACGCTGTTAGCAAGCTAGTGAGAAATCCGTGTGGGCCGCGAGGAATTCAATGTATTCTGAGTCTGATGGCGCGTACTGTCAAGTTTAATGAGATGTGAATCAAGAGCATGTGAAACAACTGATCTGTCCATGTATCTGAGTGGACAGAGTGTGGGTGGCTAGTTTGCTCCAAATTACAATAAGGAAACGTATTGGAAGGAATGAACTACATCTAAAATCGCTGTTTTCAGCTTGTTAACTTCATATCAAGTCTCCTTCAAAATGCTCAATGGATTCCTTTTCTGTTAATAAACCACACCCTCATTTTTGCTCTGTAAATGCAGTTTTATGGAAATGTCTTCCAAAAAATTTTGCCTGGATCAGTAACCGTCTGGTCATTATGACATAACTCCACGATGTTTTTTTACAATAGCTATGTTTTTCGAGACTAAGAAAATATTTAGAATTAGTTTCACCCTCTTCTACCCATTGGTCCTTAATCCTAATCACTGAGGTGTTTATTTTCTGTGTCTGGAAATTTAATATGTAGGCACCTACTAGTGAGGTAACGCTATCCTTCCGTTTTCGGATGGATTGGACATAGTTTGCGCCACCTAGCGGCCATTTTTAGTGTTTTCGAATTTTCATAAAATTTGGTATATAGGCACCTATTAGTGAGATGACGCTATCACCCCATTTTCAGATGGATTTGATGGTACTGTTTTTTGCGCCCACCCCTCTACCAACCAAACTGCTCAAAGGATGATTGTGAAAATTGGCATGTATGTGCTTACTATAAAGAGGACGGTTGACGATGATTTTCGGACGATTTCGACTACTGTGGCGCCTCCTAGTGGCAGTTTTGTTTTTGTTGCGCCTAAGGCTGTATCTCCTAAACCGTTCGCAGGATCTTTACTTAATTTAGCAAGTGTTTTTATATGATGTTGACTATAGATGACGACTACTTTCAGACAGATCTGACTACTGCTGTGCCCCCTAGTGGCAATTTAATTTTTTACGTTTAACTCAGTATTTTTAAAGGTCCTCAACAGATTTTCATAAAATTTTAAA
>NMRA01001096.1:0-25643 GCA_002633005.1 Phoronis australis | reverse complement strand
ATGATGGGCAAGCCTATAGCACTGTATGCAATGCTAAGCGTTCCTAAAGCACTACACTCAATGATGGGCAAGCCTATAGCACTGTATGCAATGCTAAGCGTTCCTAAAGCACTACACTCAATGATGGGCAAGCCTATAGCACTGTATGCAATGCTAAGCGTTCCTAAAGCACTACACTCAATGATGGGCAAGCCTATAGCACTGTATGCAATGCTAAGCGTTCCTAAAGCACTACACTCAATGATGGGCAAGCCTATAGCACTGTATGCAATGCTAAGCGTTCCTAAAGCACTACACTCAATGATGGGCAAGCCTATAGCACTGTATGCAATGCTAAGCGTTCCTAAAGCACTACACTCAATGATGGGCAAGCCTATAGCACTGTATGCAATGCTAAGCGTTCCTAAAGCACTACACTCAATGATGGGCAAGCCTATAGCACTGTATGCAATGCTAAGCGTTCCTAAAGCACTACACTCAATGATGGGCAAGCCTGTAGCACTGTATGCAATGCTAAGTATTCCTAAAGCACTACACTCAATGATGGGCAAGCCTATAGCACTGTATACAAGGATAGGCATACCTATAGCATTACACACAGTGATAGGCATTATTAACACTTCATATCACTGTGATAGTTTCTGTTATTACAGGTCGCACCCTCAGTTTGTACTCATCATGTTTCTATACCAGCCCAACTGGGTACCGTATGTGTTGTCGCCTTTATCCCAATGGAGATGGCAGTGGCAAGGGAACGCACGTGTCACTGTTCTTTGTCGTCATGCGTGGAGAGTTTGACGCCCTCCAACCTTGGCCCTTCAAGCAGAGAGTGAGTTGGTGGCACTGCCTTAAACATTTAGTAAAATTGATTAGGAACCCAGGTTTTCATGCTGTTCGTTTTGAAGGTTAATATTGATATCCTTGGCTGTTTTGACATTGTTTACAATTTGTCAACATAGTCACATAAACAAAAGCATGTTGTGTTACCTCCATAGTTTACTTTAATATATATTAAGGATGTTAAAAACGTGCTGAAAGTCTTAAGAATTTTAAAAACGGCTTTTTTGGCAATCGTTTTGCTCGAAATTTTGGAGATTTTACGTATTACTTTATCACGTACTTCCACCACCAGGTGACTCTGATGATTTTGGATCAGGACAACCGTAACCACATCATAGATGCTTTTCGGCCAGACGAGGCGAGCTCATCATTTAAGCGACCTACGTCGGAGATGAACATCGCCAGTGGATGTCCTATGTTCTCGGCATTTGATCGTCTGATCCAGAACAAACACAACTACTTGCGGGATGACACCTTGTTTGTTAAGTGCATTGTGGATACTTCTAACCTGTAATTTAAGGTCATACGGGGCTGTTCTGACCTTTGCTTGTGACTTGTAATTTACGGTTGCGGGGCCCTCAATCCCACAAGTTTTGAACGGAAAATCAACCCGCATTTCCCTGTGAAAAATATTGAAAAATCGTGCGCAATTCCTCTCACGAGGTGCAAATATTCCACTCATAGGGTTGAAAAATTCCCTTTGAGGTTCGCATCTTTTATAACTCACACTGATGGCAATTTGAATGAAAATAAAATGCTAGTTTTAGCTCCTGGATACAGAGCATACTATGTATGAGGGCTTGCAACAGTGTTAGGATGTTGTGATTGGGTGGTAGAATATTCCCTTCCCCCCCCAAAAAAAATACCCTCTTAAAGGCACAAGCACTTTTCCCCTCTGGTGAATGAGGACACTGCATTGGTATCTATGGTAATAGTAAGTGTGTATAGTTGGTGTGTAATGTTGTCCTCTGGTATCTGTTGGACCATGGAAGTATATATACATGTGCCTGTTGTTCACCCATATTTGTGGTTGTTATTTATGACATTATACAGGTGTTCAAAAATGTCCCCTACTTTGATAGTGTTACCAAAAGTTGAGACGTGCAATTCATTAAGGTATTGATGATTATTTGTCAGGATTTGGATTCCATGTTAACATCGCTGGGAAACTTTTGTGGCAACAGATTTAAATTTGTTTAACACGTCAAAGATGGTTTTCTTAATTTTTTTAGTAACGAAATGTTCTCTGGGTTAGAAAATAATACCCACAGATTGCATGAATATGCTTTTCTAAAAAAATTGCTTTTGGCTGTGATGGATGTTTTTTCTGTTTTTGCTGTGTATTGCACCTGAACCTCCGTACTGTTTAGCGTAAATTTACAAAAAAATTAAAATGTGAAATTCATATGTCATACCTGTAAGCACTGTTTCTGATCACATACCTAAAAGACCGGAAATTAACGCTTCGTGTGCAGTTTTTAGCTATTTTTGAAACCCAGCCACTATTCTGAGTCTGATAAAGCTTGGCTTATGCAACAGAAAGTGCAAGTCCCGTTATCTCATGCAATTCAATATTCAGACTCTCGTGACAAGCGGGATCTCGCCAGACTCGTAAAATAATTCCTTGCTGAATGCATTCCAAGTTCCTCGGGTGTTAGTGCCGGTCCCAAGCCCGGAAAATGGTGAGGGTTGGCCAGAAGATCGTGTGCTGTAAAAGGGATGATGCCGAGCAAAACCATGGCATCAAATAGGTAAAAGGTTTAGAACGTTGAGCGTAGAATTTTGATTCGTTTGACAGCTGCGCATAAAAGTTGACTGTTTCTTCTGTTAGGTCTTTATATGGGTTTGATAATTTGTGTGTATGATTTCGAGGTATTGATGATTTAGTAAATACATTGATAATTAGTCTTCAGTGACAAATGTTAGTTCAGTTGGCCTGTTTTTTAAGTTAAAAGTTTGGGGGCAATTTTTGAACACCTGAGGTGTATCTTCTGTGCTTTTTTAAGTGCGTGTGTTTATTACTTTTTAGGAATAGCATGAGATATTAATAACCCATAATATTGTGTATTAGCGGTTATCGAAAACAGCAATGGCAGTACACTCATTTCTAGTACTATCTGAAATGACGCAGTGTTTCTGAGAGGTTGTCCTGTCCCATAGGAGCAGGGGTGTCATGAATTACAATTCCAGAAGTGAATCATTTATTGCAAACTGGTGAAAACTGAAATAAACAATGAACAGTGTCAGTATGCTGTGCCATTTACAAAGGCATACAAGAGTGCAAAAAAGATAGATAAAACAAACCCCACACAAGACAATGACAAAGCCCAATGAAATACAAGGGAGATAATTTCTAAAATACACCGAGCTACGCCAAAGGAATATCTAGAAATACCTGGAGAACAGGTACTGCAAATACTGCAAGAATAATACTGCAAATTCCCGAATCTAAATAAACAGTAATGGAAGTCAAATACTCTAAAACTAGTAGGGAAATACACAATGAGGCGTCCTGCAAATCGGCAACAAACAATAATGGCAGATCAAAAAGACTGCAAATAAACCTACAGTACTGAAATTACGAGAACACTGAAACAAATACCTACAAGAACGGAAGGGAATATGAGTAAATAACGAACTACTCACAAACTATCCTCTGTAACAAGGCTAAATTCTAGGAATAACTAAAATAACTAGTAAAAATAGTGCCGAGCATGCGGCGTCCATAATGGGAATCACATAGCGACATCTAACGAGATACTTAAAAACTAATCCAGAAAGGGAGAGTAAGGCAGAATGAGCCTACGTGACACGACACTCCTTCCCTAAAGGCAAAGCCTTTACAAAAGTGCCAGAATGCGAAATACAGTCAATTGTCTTCAAGTAACACAATAAGTTCTTTAGCAACCCGAGTGTAAATCTTCTTGACTCCATCACGGGCGGTCTCGACCACACAAGCCTTCCTCGCGATACCATCATCAGAGTTGAAGGTCTCCGTAACTCTTCCGAGTGGCCATTCACTGCGAAGTACATCCTGGTCGCGCATGAGCACCACATCACCAACTGATATATTCCTATGCCTTTGTCGCCACTTCTCACGTCATTGGAGATTCCCCAGGTATTTCCGTCGCTATCGTACCCAAAACTGGTTAGCTAAGTACTGCACTCGCCTCCAATGTCGACGACTGTAGTGGTCCAGCCGTGTGAAATTGCCTAAAGGAGAGTTAATCGGACGTGATTTCATAGTGAGCAGCATAGACGGAGACAATGGTTCTGCAACCTCAACGTCAGTAGAAATGGGAGCTATCGGTCGAGCGTTGACAATACCGGAGACTTCAGCTAGAAGCGTTGATAGCAGCTCATGGGTCACTTGAGGACTTCCCAAGCCAACAAGCATACCATCTAGGACTCTCCGTATGGTGGAGATTGGCCTTTCCCAGACTCCTCCAAAGTTCCAGGCATGAGGAGGGTTGAATATCCACTCACAGTTTTGGGCGAGGAGGTGACTGCGGATTCTCTCCTGGTTAATTTAACTCCCCCAGGACCCTTTTCAGTTGAAGTTGTTTGTTCAAGATGGCCTATTACTCAGCGCAGGAAGGATACACAACGCCAACCTACCTGACCACACCAAGTTCCCCATCCTGTTGCCATCCACCCACACAAGTTCACAGAATTGGTCATCAAAGATGCACACGTCAGAACCCTCCACAGTGGTGTCAACATGACCAGCACATATTTACGTCAGCACTACTGGATTCCAAGAATCCGCCAACGCGTAAAGGCTGTCATCCGGTTGTGTGTACCATGTCGCAGAGCGACTGGTCAACCGTATCCTCAACCAGCCACGCCCCCACTGCCTGCTGACCGCGTGCGTGATGCACAACCTTTTGAAATCTCTGGTGTCCATTATACTGGCCTTCTGTTCGTCAAGAACCCTTCTGACAACAACAACAACACAGCCTACGTATGTTTATTTACAGCGGAATTACTCGAGCGATACATCTGGAGTTGGTCTCTGAGTTAACTGTCATATCATTTATCCAAGCCTTTCGTCGCTTTGCTAGCCGACGTAGTCCTTACCACGTGTTATGATTTCTGACAATGCCACGAATTTTGTTGGTGCTCCAACAGACGTCAATGAATTGATCAAATCAGTTCCGATTCAAGATTTTCTCGCAGATAAACACGTTACATAGAAATTCATTCCACGCCGCGCTCCATGGTTCGGTTGTTTTTGGGAACGTCTCGTTGGAATTACTAAAACTTACTAAAACGATCCTAGGTCGTTCGCAGGTGCCATTTGACGAACTTCGCACGATTCTCACTGAATGTGAATGTATTCTAAACGACCGTCCCCTCACATTTGTATCCGGCTCTAAAGATGAACCTGAACCGCTTTCTCCGTCTCGCATTTTATACGGACGTAGACTCTCCGGCTTTCCCTTCCGCAACATTCAAAATGACGAACTTACGGACCCCAATTTCGACGCAGCTACAGTTCAGTTGCAGTATACAAGGCGATCCGCACTCATCACTCATTTCTTTCGCCGTTGGCAACACGAGTATATAACTGCACTTCGTGAACGACAGCAACTCGTAACTAGCTGACGTAACCTTACTTCACCCATCAACATCGGGGACGTTGTTTTGGTTCACGACGACAAGTCACGTAATCTGTGGAAAATAGCTCGAGTAGAGCGACTCAATTACGGGCATGATGGCTTCATTCGCTCTGCCGACATTCGTTCTCAGTCTGGCAGAACCAACCGTCCCGTGACTAAGCTCTACCCACTTGAAACAAGTGTAGACTCCGTTCAGAAGCCGGGCCACGGCACCAAAATGTGGGATACACGGGATAACGCGGTTCGGTTATGTAAGAGGTGGTTCGTTGGAACAGAACAAGAGATGAGTCTTGACGAGTATATTGAAAACTGTTACATGAGTAGGAACAACTCTCAATGCGGAGAAACAACTACTGATCAACTCATGGAAACTACTGAAGCGGTAGTGATACTACTGAAGCTACTTTATGAAATACAAGGGAAAGTGATATGTATACATATACATATACATATACATATACATATATATATATATATACATGTATATGACTAGAGAAACACGAATTAACCAATCAAATAAGACAAAGAAATAACTGACATACAAACGGTTCTAGGAATAGGAAGTATTACTCATCTTCTGCATGCGGAAAAAGTGGTGGTAAACAACAACAGTAAGTGATGTAATACGATTGTGGGGGTACACGGAAAAATGCGGTCGGTTTGGCTGTGTACGAGGTGGTTCGTAGGCAAAAACACAAGAGATGAGTCTTGACTAGTATATTGAAGACAGTCAACGAATGATTAGAACAACTCTCAATGCGGAAACAAGTACTAATCAACTCATAACACTGAAGCTACTACTTAAAATATAAGTGAAAGTGATATATATATATAGAGAGAGAGAGACCAGAGAAACACAAATTAACCAATCAAATAAATGAACAAATAAAGATGCATTATGCTAACGAATAAACAGCTCTAAGAATAGGAAGTATTACTCATGTTCTGCATGCGGAGAAAGTGGTAGTAAACAACAACAGTAAGTGATGTAATACGATGACTAAACTAAATGAAGCAAAAACACAATAACACATTCTGCGACATCCTCCCCCACAAAATAGTTGAGGAATTAAAAACAACTAGTACTCAAATGCCTAATAATGAACAATGCTAGAATTAACACGAGAAATATGCTAGAATAAGAATTAACTGGTACTATAAACATGTGAAAAAGGAGGACGTATGAAAAACGAAATAATGTGGTCGAATCGTTCAGTTGTCCAACGTCGTATATTGTGACGAGCTTGGAGAGCTGCCCGTCTTTGTGGTCGTGGAGGATGCGATGTTGAGGTCGAATTAGATGGGGTATTTGTAGTGTCGGTGGGTGGCGGATTCGGAACGGAGTCTACAATTGTTTCGAGAGGGTAGAGCTTTGTCACGGGACGGTTGGTTCTGCCAGACTGAGATCGAATGTCGGCAGAGCGAATGAATCCATCATGCCCGTAATTGAGTCGCTCCACTCTAGCCATTTTCCATAGAACACGTGCCTTGTCGTCGTGAACCAAAACAACGTCGCCGATGTTGATGGATAAAGTATGGTTACGTCGGGTTACGAGTTGTTGTCTTTCACGAAGTGCAGTTAAATATTAGTGTTGCCAACGACGAAAGAAATGACTGATTAGAGCAGATCGCCTTGTATACTGCAATTGTACAGAAGTCGCGTCAAAATTGGGGTCAATGAGTTCGTCATTTTGAACGTCGCGGAATGGGCTAAGAGTCTACGTCCGTATAATATGTGAGATGGAGATAGCGGTTCAGGTTCATCGTCAGAACCGGATACAAATGTGAGGGTGCGGTCGTTTAGGATACATTCACATTCAGTGAGAATCGTACGAAGTTCATCAAATGGCACCTGTGAACGACCTAGGACATTTTTTAAGCAGGTCTTGGTAAGTCCAACAAGACGTTCCCAAAAACCACAGAACCATGGAGCGCGGCGTGGAATGAATTTCCATGTAACGTGTTGATCTGCGAAGAAATCTTGAATATGAGGAGATTTGATCAATTCATTGACGTCTGCTGGAGCACCAACAAAATTTGTGGCATTGTCAGAAATCATAACACGTGGTAAGGAGCGTCGGCTGGCAAAGCGACGAAAGGCTTGAATAAATGATGTTACAGTTAAGTCAGAGACCAACTCCAGATGTATCGCTCGAGTAACTGTACACGTAAACAAACACACGTAGGCTGTGTTGTTGTTGCTGTCAGAAGGGTTCTTGACGAACAGATGGCCAGTGTAATCGACACCTGTGATCTCAAATGATTATGCATCTCGCACACGGTCAGCAGGCAGTGGGGGCGTGGCTGGTTGAGGATACGGTTGACCAGTCACTCTGCAACATGGTACACACAACCGGATGACAGCCTTTACGCGTTGGCGGATTCTTGGAATCCAGTAGTGCTGACGTAAGTATGTGCTGGTCATGTTGACACCACTGTGGAGGGTTCTGACGTGTGCATCTTTGATGGCCAATTCTGTGAACTTGTGGCGGGGGTAGGTCGTGCTTTGAGGTATCGACGGCTTTTTTCACTGGTGACAAACTGGTCGAGGAGGACTTTTAGCGATTGAAGGGTCTCTATATTGGGCTTTCGTCATAAGCTGCTGTGATGTTTCGAATTGCATTGGCGACATGTATTGCGAAACTGGCAGTCAGTTATTCTATGGTTGCCTAGACAATTGAAACACGCTTTCTTTTTCTTAACTATAATTAAGCGAGAATCATAAGAAATGTGTGTTGGGCAGTGAGTGGGTGAGTGGTCCCTCGAGCAGTAAAAGCACTTACGATTGGTCTTGTACAGTCTGGCCGCGCTGGTTTGGAAGGCAGCCGTTGAGCAGTAATCGCTGTGACTGGCAGACAGCTGGTTCTGATGGTGGTTACCTGTCTCCATAATATCGCATTCAGTTTTTAGATATGCGCGTAGAGTGGCAATGTCGCATTCTAAACTTCCATTGTTGGGGCGTGCTATGTTGGGCTGTATCTCGATTGGCAGCTTGTCTAACACAACGGTAACAAGAAAGTCCTTGTTACCATAAGGATCGACCGAGTTAAGAGTGCGAAGGACTTTTTCCAGGTGTGCGTAAAGGTGTCCAAAATTTCCTTGGGATGAGTGTGGCAGATATTGGAACGAACGGAAGATGTCGGCTTTGAGCTTAGTTACTGAACCGTAGCGTTCCGTAAGAAGTTCTTTTGCAGTAATATAATTTTCTGGCGTGAGGGTGAGTCCATTGATAACTTCTTTGGCAGGTCCATCAATCACCGAAAACAAATATTGAAGTTTTTGAATTACTGGAAGCAGGTGATTCGAGTCAACAGTGGCGGAGAACATGTCCCAGAATGCGGGGACGTCCAATCGGTCGCCAGAAAAGCGAGGTAAGACGCACATTTCCAGTTGAGGGTGCGTTGATCACGGCACGTTGTGGAGACGGGAGAGCGGAGTGAACCTCGAGCTGAGCAATACGAATGGTGTTCAGCTTGGTGTTAAGGGTGCCCAGTACAAGTTTGCTCTCAGGTGATGAAGGCGTAGCTCGTGTAGGCGGTTGAGCAGGGTGGTGACTTGACCTTTCTGTGGGGTGCGTTTTGACTTCAGGCGTTTCAATGAAGTGTCCATGGTAGCTAGTATGAGTTGAACGATGGGGCAGTCAGTCTTCAATCCTCGGCCACGGCACCAAAATGTGGGGTTACACGGAAAAATGCGGTTTGGCTGTGTACGAGGTGGTTCGTAGGCAAGAACACAAGAGATGAGTCTTGACTAGTATATTGAAGACTGTCAACGAATGATGAGAACAAGTCTCAATGCGGGAAACAACTACTAATCAATTCATACTACTGAAGCTACTACTTAAATCATAAGTGAAAGTGATACATATATATAGAGACCATAGAAACACAAATTAACCAATCAAATAAAAGAACAAATAAAGGATGCACTATGCTGACAAATAAACAGTTCTGGGAATAGGAAGTATTGCTCATCTTCTGCAACAGTAAGTGATGTAATACGATGACTAAACTAAATGAAGCAAAAACACAATAAACACATTCTGCGACAACATCGTCTGTGTACGACGAATATAAAACCAATTGAATGATATAAGAATTATACCATCAAAGTAATCACCATTAAAGCAAACGACATCCAAATGACTAAAACACATGCAAGAAAACTATTTATACACGCTAAGGACGTCATAGTAACACGTGATAAACAGTCATACATATAAGTATTATCGGAACTATAAACATCTGGTAGAAATCCAATACTTAACACTGGCTACGGACATCCGATACCTTAAAGGCAAGTTTAACGTGGTGGCTGACGCACTATCCCCTTTCGACATCAACGGCATATCCAGTGACCCTCGCATCTTTTCTGTTGGTGACTTCAGCGAGCTGGATCATGACCAAGACCAGTCTCCCGGAATGGCAGAATATCGAACCGCTACAACAGATCTTGATCTACAGCCATATTCTACAGCCATATTCTGTTCGGTACCTCGACCCTGCCTTGCGATACGTCCCACTGGCACACACCGACCTGTGTTGCGCTCCACTTAGACCCGTGATGTTTTTGATCGTATATTCATAGGTTGTCTCACGCTGGTGCTCGCCCTAAATACTCAGCAGGCTATATCCCAATCAGCGTTTTGGCTGGCGTGGCCGGTGAAAAACGTGACATACGGAGGTGGTGCAAAGAGTAGATCAGGCTTCCAAGATACCATCGCCACACGCAGGCACCTTTGGTAGAACGTCACACTCCAGCGACCAGGTTTCGTAATCTCCACGTGGACCTTGTTGACCCACTACCAGCGAGCCAAGGCATGACCTATCTGTTCACGATCATCCGTTGACCGTTTCACCAGACGGTTCTGTTCAGATCGCCTCAAAGCCGCTTATGCCACCCCACTCACACAGTTCAAGACTTCGGATGACACTTNACGTAATACACAGCTTGACCACTAGAGGGCGCATATATCTCACTTACATAATCATGTCCAGGGCACTCCTGTTACATAAGTATTATCGGAACTATAAACATCTGGTAGAAATCCAATACTTGACACTGGCTACGGACATCCGATACCTTAAAGGCAAGTTTAACGTGGTGGCTGACGCACTATCCCCTTTCGACATCAACGGCATATCCAGTGACCCTCGCATCTTTTCTGTTGGTGACTTCAGCGAGCTGGATCATGACCAAGACCAGTCTTCCGGAATGGCAGAATATCGAACCGCTACAACAGATCTTGATCTACAGCCATATTCTACAGCCATATTCCGTTCGGTACCTCGACCCTGCATTGCGATACGTCCCACTGGCACACACCGACCTGTGTTGCGCTCCACTTGGACCCGTGATGTTTTTGATCGCCGGTATACGGTATATTCATAGGTTGTCTCACGCTGGTGCTCGCCCTAAATACTCAGCAGGCTATATCCCAATCAGCGTTTTGGCTGGCGTGGCCGGTGAAAAACGTGACATACGGAGGTGGTGCAAAGAGTAGATCAGGCTTCCAAGATACCGTCGCCACACGCAGGCACCTTTGGTAGAACGTCACACTCCAGCGTCCAGGTTTCGTAATCTCCACGTGGACCTTGTTGACCCACTACCAGCGAGCCAAGGCATGACCTATCTGTTCACGATCATCTGTTGACCGTTTCACAAGACGGTTCTGTTCAGATCGCCTCAAAGCCGCTTATGCCACCCCACTCACACAGTTCAAGACTTCGGATGACACTTTCAAACGTCCCGATGGCACTGCGCCATTATAGTAGTGCTTTCCTCGCCGAAGGCTCTTTGAGTCCACCGAACGACCTGTGTCGTCGACGTCTGTTGCTGCAGATCAACCTTCCACTGTTAGGCTAATCGTTCTGGTCGCCTTTCGCGCTTGCCAGGGGGTACTGTGGTGCCTAGTTATAACGATCTGTTAAGTCACTGCTGTTCAGTGTCTCGTTTTCACACAGGTGTCTGCCTCAAAATAGTACTTTATTTATTCACTTAAAATTGTGTGTTTTCCGGTTCCTACAATGCACACCTAATTCTTGGCTCATTGTAAAGCAACTCTGGGGAATCGGTGAAAGCGATCAGTACCGATCTACTTAGTATTTGAAATCATGGGCAGCGCACCATAGGGGCTATAGCCCCCCACTGTTTTCAGTGCTATACGCCGCACATGGTCTATAGGCCGTGCACCACAGGGGGGGCTGAGGGGCTTTGGCCCTTCACTTTTTTCAGTGCTGCGCCGCCCTCGTAACCGATAGAAATATTTGCAGCGTTATGTACTTTTTCATTCGTTCGAATCGCACCCGAGAGAACCATGGTGACAACTTTAATTTAGAGAGTGAAACAAGAGAGAAGATAGATATAACGAGTTTTGTTATGCAATGAAGCACAAATCTACAAACTTACAACTCATCGCTAACATCTGTCGACATCGCAGCTTTGACTTACAACACAAAGAATAAAACAAGAAGAATTCGCCGAAAAACGTTTAAGTCCAAATTTAAAGGGCCCAAACAGTTAGTTTGCTTGGTTGGGATTCCTTACGAAGTTTTAGCGTAAGGGGCCCATTTTTATAGGCTTAGTCGCACTGCGAATGTTCCAAATTACGCTAAAATAGGGGTCTCGAGTCAAATGTAAAAACCAATCAAAATACAACTAAAAATTTCTTCATCGGAAGTACCAAATAAGGAATTGACCATCTTACAACCCTTTAAAATATAACAGTCAATTCTACTGACGACTCGACTTAACTCACGACTCCATCAATAAACGGCGCTCCCGTCACACAACAAACCAAGGAAAGTCATTTACTACGTAGGCCAACACTGCTTCAACCGAGTAGAGCGACGTCCTTCGTGAAAATTAAGTGAAGTGTAAAGTGCTGTTGTACTTCAACTTGGAATCCTGCTTAATCTCAAGAATACGCGGAAGTGAGTGCTGCGTCCCAACTTGGAATTCCAAGATCAAGCAAGTGATCTAGAGATTAAGAAAACTGCCAAACCCCGTACGTCAACTTGGAATCTTGCGTGAACTTGGAATTAAGCGGTTGCCTGGCACACAATCACAGAGCAAGGCGCTTGGGCTGAAATCGTTACTGAACCGAAATGAAGCTTCCGTGGCCTGGTCATGAACTGAACACTGGTTAGTACGGAGGGACTGGAATAAAAAATCATTTAAGGACTGTATTGTGATTACATGTCCCTCAGTAATGCACCCGCATTCAAGGTCATAGCCCTAGGGCGGCTACGGTGGTCATTTGAGTCGTATTATTTCTGTGTTGCAGCCTATTCTAATATAAAAATAAAGCTGAATGTTTGAAATTAGTGCCAGGTTGGCGTTAGGTCATTGGGTGAATTAAACTTTCTCTAAGTGGCTGCAATACTTTTTAAATGTTTTTTTCTATTATCTTTAGAGCCCTTCTGAGCGCATTCCCAATCGCAGTTCCGAGTTTAAGCAAGCCACACTGGTTGCTTAAACTCGGAATAATTCAATTTCTTCTCTAAAAATTCGCGATGTGAACCAAACGTTTAAGCAAGGGCGTGGCTTGCTTCAATTTGGAATAACTCAATTTCTGCTTCACAAAAACACACGTGGTGAATCAACCATTCTCTGACTGGTTGCAATACATTTTAAATGTTTTTTTTTTCTATTACCTTTAGAATACTTTTGAGCGCATTAACAGTTTTTAAAGCAAAATACGCCCTTGCATTAACTGGAATAATTCAATTTCTGCTTTACAAAAAATCCCATAGTGAACCAAACATTTGGTAACTGGTAGCAAGACATTTTAAGTGCATTTTCCAATAATTTTGGAACACTTCTGAGCGCATTCGCACTTTTTTCTACCCAATTCCAAGTTTAAGCAAGCCACGCCGGCCCCTTACTTAAACTTGGAATAATTCAATTTCTTCTTTACAAAAACCTGTGGTGTAGCAAATATTCTCTGACCAGTTAAAGTATGTCATAAATGCATTTTCTATTACGTTTGAAACACCTCTGAATGCATTCTCAATTGTTTTCAACCCAATTCCAAGTTTAAGCAAGCCACGCCCTTGCTTAAACTTGGAATGATTTTTTATTAGCTTTACAAAGTCACTTGGTGAACCAAACATTTTCTGGCGGGTAAAAATATGTTGTAAGCACAACTTTTTTCTTATCTTGAGACTTTATTGAACACTTTAACAATTATTTTCTTCCGAATTCCACGTTTAAGCAGGCCATTCTATTTTCGCTTTACAAACCCTGTGTTGTGAAGTAAGCATTCCCTGAAAGATTACAAAACATTATGAACATTTTTTTCTATCCCTGTAAATTACCAGCGATTAATTTTTACCCAATGCCTAGTTTAAAAGATGACTGTAGTAAAAATAATGCAGCAGTAAACCGATTCTAGCATACACTGTACATATAAAACTAACATTTGCCCGAGTTGCGCTCCAAACAAAACTGATTCACATTTTATTGTAAAAAACACTAATATTGACACCAGTCTCTGATTGGCTGATATGTCAGTGGTTGACAGGGCATCGACTGCTTATCACATATTTCTGCTCTATATTGCGGCATTGAGTGCATAGAGTTTACATTGCGTTTTACAATTGTATCACACCGATTCTTATTATTTACTGTTTGCCAGTGTAGTAAAAAAATCTCCATGCCTTTTTGTATGGCACCTAGTTGTTCAAACTCTGTAAAAAACGTGTTGTCCAAGAGTGCAGACACAGGACACCATCCGTTGCCCTTGCCTTGGTACAAGGCTGTATGCTAAATCAATTCAGAACAAAATACTGCTCCCTTTAATAAGCAAACTTGCAATCCATTTCTTTTCATTTCACAAAAACTAAGTGGTGAAGCAAGCTTTCTCTCGCAGATTACAATAAATTGTAAACACAATTCCTATTCTTGAGACTACTCTAACACATTAGCAATCGTCTTCTACATAATTCCAAATTTAACCAGTACTTAAAACAGTATGGGGTTTCACATTTTCAATTTTATAAAAAAAATTTAATACCTTTAATGAGTCACTTTCATAGACAAAAATGAAATCCTCGAATTGTGCCCATTCTTTTTGGAAAGCTCAGGGGTCACAGAAAACATATTCTCCATGTTAGTGCAGGTGGACTGTAGTCTCTCACTGGAGATGATGTATGTTACAACGAAAATGGTGGATAGTTTTTAAAGATATTTAAAAATAAGAATGTGACGTTGTTTTAAGTATATCTGCATGGACAGGCCTAAGTTTTTATTTTTTCCAAAATACCACCAAATTATAATACAACATAAAACAAACTCTATAAAGGTACAAAGTCTGGCTTACAGTATTTTTCAAACTAAACTACACAATGTCGTAATTTGACAAGACTAATAAAATATTTGTTTCTTTTCTAATAGAATCCAATCCAATTCTAGCTAAATCTCAACAAAAACAACTTATTGTGCAAGACCAGTCACAAACAAAAAATTAAGGACTAGACACAATGACGACATTCAACTCTGACAAAAGTTCGACTGTAAACTGACAAATTATTCTGGTAAGACGTTTATCCAAATTTGGCAGTCTTGGAGACTACTGTTGTAGTCTGTCAATTTGTTAGCATCAGGTGATACATAGCTACATCTATAAAATGCTCTCTGTCACCACCAAGGTTTGAACCCAGGAGTTTCTGCTAACCCGTTAGCCAACACCTGATGTGATCAACATATGGCGTATGTGAAGACCAACAGTTATACGACATCATTCACTGTGCAGTAAAAGAAAAGTGTTCAAGCATCAGGTTATGGCAGATCCTAGACAAATATCTAAACTGGCCGGGTAAAGCGGAAAACATATCTTGCAAATGGCTGATAGGATTCCAATAAAAACTTTCAGATCTTGTACTTTATGCACTGTTCCCCATCAGGCTTTAACAGATTGTCTTTTCACTGGTCTACTTTGGCATGGGAGGGCTAGCTAAAACAGGGAATTTCAGTAATTTCATGAAAAAGTCAAACATTGATTAAAATGAAAAGGGTTACTAAAAACATACATTTATATAATTTGAAAATTGGTCATGTCATCGACTCCACTGTTTTGTTATGAATGTATTCCTTTTTCCCCGGATCTTATTAAAAATAAGGTCATGGGACCCAATTAATAGCAGATTGATATATAAAGTCATTATATAAAGACTCTCTACTTTCATGAATTAAAGTAGTGTTTTAAAAAGTTAAATTCCAAAGTTTGTAGATATTTGTCAGTAAGGTGCCACATAACCTTATGTCCTGACACTAAATTTTGGGTTACTCATGATGTTTCATTACATGACAACTGATACTCCTGTCCTCTGATTGTCTGGAACACAGTTTGATAATTTTGACTCACCACCCTGTGGAATAACACTTTTCATTTACTTCACCAGGATGTCACACAACTAGTAATGTGACCAATCAGATACCATAAAAATCACAAACCCTGACAACAAAGTAAGAAGACAATGTCAGTACATCAAACTTTGCAGTAAAGCACTTGTAATCATTTAATTAAAGAAATGTAGACTGATCTATGAGGCAGATTAGGTTACATAGACCTGAGAGGGACATAGGCTGCATTTAAGGTAATTCATTGGCAAGCAGCTTCAAATGCTGTACCAGCAATGAAATAGGGTCCTCCATCTTTGTCAAATCTGTTGACCTACATACAGGGCACAGCAGCACGAATGGTTATCACCGATTCTGTGTAAGCGATAAAGATGTTCACTAACATGTGCTGTCAATGAGACCAGTTGTGTGTCCCTGATTTAGTAGCTTGAACGTGCTACGTCAGTCGAGGGGGACTCTTCCTCTTATCTGAGACTTTCTGGAAGACAGGAAGCTGCTTGGAACCTCTTTAAAATGAATAGAATAGTTTAAATTCCTTTTATGCAAACACGATACTACTACATACAAAACTCTTCAATCAAAAAAACGCATCACAGACAAAATTGTTTTCTTGTTGACGTGCATAATACCTGTGACAAATACATATACAACGAGTTTTGAAAAGTGAACAAGGATCCAGATTTACTGTCAGTACTATTGATATGCCATTACCTCTGTATGCCCCTCACTCACATGGGAACATTTGTATCAAACTTTACTGCGTGCCACCATGTTTCAGTCCAGTTGTTAAAGTCCTTCTCTCAAACTGCCCATGTGGTTCCAGTATCCGAAAAAAATTACCACATAAAATCTTATTTTCGACACCCCTTCTTTATATTCTTTTCGCCTTTCTTGCCAAAAGCGATTTTTCAACAGTATTTGACCCTTCTCTCTGAGCGTATGATTACCGGTTGTCATCGGTTATTTCCGTACCACATTTCCAGCTCATCAGTTCAGGAACTTGTCCTGAACGCCGTCATTTTTTTTCTTGTAACTGAATTAGCTATCGCTTGCTCGAAAAGTCTTCATTATTTTGTTTTATTAGTAATATCTTGTGATTCGTATGCATATGTACTGAATTTATAGTTTGTAGTTAGTGGTCGTTGATCTTTTTTGAATGTTACGCGTACTTAGTATGTTAAAATAGCATTGGTGTTTAGTTCCTTACGTAGGTCGGTCGAACCTAGGAACCAATATGAGTCGAACCAATTTTTTTTCGGTTTTATTTTTTTCTCGTTTTGAAAAAGTACTTTGCTATCATCGGAAAGGTAGTGCATTCTACTCAGTAAAAATCGAAAAAGTATCGAAATCGGGGCAAGCAGTGTAAAGTCATTGCAAGTTTTGTGGCGAAATTTGGGTCACTTTGTTTGGATCGCGTCGGCCATATTGGAGGACAGCGGGATAAGTTACGAGTTTAAAACTTTGTGTAAATTGTTTTCGGCAACAAATTATGGTGAAATTTAGTTAGACATATCTTTACTTACTATTCTGCACGATTTAACAGTGTTCACCAAATTTCAGCCTCGCAGTTGTTACTCATTAAGTGATAAATGTGCTCACAATTCCCGTTGGACTTCGTCTCATTTCTGGCGGCACCAACAACATGGCGACTTTTGCTCACTGAAAGGCATGTTCAATCGGCAACTTTGTAATTTGTAAAGGTTTAACGTTAATACATTTTGACAAACGTTGATACAAAAAGAAACTTTGTTCAATTTTCGTGTTTTTTGTGCAAAAATATAAGATGTATTCGAATTAATTTACTGTAAATTTCCCATTCAGGTGATCTTACACTAAGCTATAGAAATAGTTGAAATACTTTTGAAATGTTTTTTTGTTTGACTGTCAGCTGCTATTCAGGACTTGATTTGGTGTCACAAAATGATTCATATTTTTCTAAATTTTAAGTCTCAATTGCTTTCAAGTCATGTTTTGTAATTTATTGCTTCTTAATTCAGGTTATCAAGTCAAAAATATGAATAATCTTAAATTGAGAAATAAGCTATGTTGGATTGTGAAGCTTCAAGCCTCTAATTTTTGTTCCTTGCAACTTCATATTTTTAAATGATGCTTGTCAAATTCTGGTGTAAGGAAACACTATTCCGTCACCATGGTAATAGTTACATGTATGTCCACTTTCATATCATGGAAACTTTTGCTGTTGAATAGTGTTTGTAATGCTAAATGTTGTAAAGTATTGTGCATTTTAAGTTACGTATTTTGTTAAAAGTTTGAATCATTTTGGGTTAATGAATAAAAATTATAACATTTTGTATTGGACTTCTCATACTTATGTGCTCTAACGAGCTCCATTTTTGGAGAACTGGAAAAAGGTCTGCCTCAGTCAGAGAAGCCCGAATTCCGAAAAAAGTAGAAAATGAGACAAAATTCCACTAGAAGACAGGAAGTACCAAAACTTAGCGTCTGCAATTCATAGCTCTGAACATACCCACTGAATCTTATAGTAAAAGATAGACATTCCCAAAAATTCCAGCCACCCATTCTTTTAGGCTTAATGCGCCCATTCAAAGTCTGGAAAAATCTCTATTGCGGAAAGCCAATAACTTTGCACAGTTCGCCAGAAGTACCCAAGTTCTAAATAAACCTCGTTTGAGCGAGCGCTGCGGCCAGCGACCAGTTAGACCTAAGGGTAGCCTTCGCGCAAAGCTGTATAGGCCTACTAACAAGCTGTATTTTGACGATAGTCTTCACTGGTAGCTGGCACTGAGGCTAACTAAGGTCTGCCGCGGCAGTGTGACACAGGACTAACCAGCCCGTAATTTCATGCATGTGTCTGAAACTACCCTTGAATATATGCAGCATTTATGATTTGACCATTTTACTTCGACAAAACAGCTTGCAACCGCATGAGTTTACCGTTCGCCAGTGTATGGTCTCATCGGCACCGGGTCCGATAGCGGCTGCGGTCCCGAGTCTGGCAAAATAATTTCTGCCAAAATTTATTCGCCACATTTCTTCAGCAAATTCGATAAAATTTCCGTATTTTGATTTTATTAAAACTACAGCGCGCTGTCGATTATTTTATCCCCGTTTGCTGGCTGGTAACAGTACACAGGCACTGCTCCAGTCGCACTGACGGCGTTTTCTCGGCCTGGGTTCCTGAATGAAGTACTTCCGGGTTCGCGGCAACTTCAAAATGGCGGTGGTTCTTCGGGTGCGAATCGTGAGTGTCGCGTTCATTTAAACTTTTTTCGAGTACGGATCGTGTATTAGTTATGAGTAGGTACTTCTTGGATCCTTATAACAGCCTCTAACCATGTAATAAGGGTTAACAACGCGTGAGAGAAGGACTTTAAAGGCTATCAGTAGTATAGTAAGAGGTTTAGCCGCCCTGTTTTGAGGGTCTCGGTCAAAGGTCATCTATGTGAAAGGTCAAAGGTCACGTTTTATAACTGCGATCGGAAGGGAAACCATCCGCCTACCGGACGGATGTGTCAATGACGTTACACCTCATGACGTAATAGGTTTAATTGGACCCGTTAGAGAGGCACCTCGATGCTCGTTTTGCGGCTCCTAGCAACGGATCGAGAATCGAAACAAAAGAGGGATGCTGAATAAGAACAAAACTTAGTTCGTGTGCGCCAACTGTCGTCGTTGTATATTGTGTGTTCTCATCAAAAACAAAAGGCGTATACAAAAGGGGATAACCACCCAACTCAACAACAGATGTCGCGTAAAGTCTAACCCAGGCCCCGACGGCACTAAGCGAATCGTACTCGTAATAATAAGAAGCGACCAGCTAACGCAGAACATAAAACCGATAGCGTTTAAACGAGTATTAATGACAAACCAACACTACAAAAATCATACGAATATAAAATCATCAAAACGTTCAGCAAAGTAGTCTATAGCAAATTCATCAAATGTCCGAATTAAATGTTCAAAGGTCCAGTGGTGACGCCGTCGTCGAACACTTGTCGTTTGGGATAAAAGTAGGTGAACGCGCACCTCTCTTGCAGGTAAGTATACATAGTGTTGTCACCGCCTAACCGGAATCCTTTGTTGAGGGCCGAGCTACTCTTTGTGGTCTGTAATACTTTGAGATACCTCGCCTTGTCGATTGCATTTCTTTGTTTTTGCACTCCTTTACAGCTAAAATGGGATTGACCGTCGTTAGCCCCCACGTAATAGGTTTTAGAGCAAAGGGCGATGCAGTAGTCCCTTTCCGGCAAATTCCAGTTTCAATAAGCCGGGTGTACGCGTGTCGTAAGCTTCGTTTTCTTCCGTGTCCGTTCGCGGGAACCAAACTAGAGATGTTTTTCCCTCTCGAAAGCTGCTCGCATGTCTGGTTTTATTACGTCCTCAAGGCAGTTACCGGATATAGCCATGTACGCCGAGTCCGTGTCCATTTCGCAATATTCGAAGTCGGATCTGTCGACGAATCTTAACATGAAGTCGTAATAAAACTTCAACATACGCAACTTTGCATACTGATAAACGAAAAAGCCTATTTGAAGCGGCAGGTTCAGGCGGATGGTCTTCTTTTTCATCTCCAATTCGTAGGTTCCGTCCCCGATGTAGTTGACGTGTCTAAATTCCGGGAATTGGACTTCCCGTTGAGCCTTAGCCTCTCCGCAATACTTTACGTCACGATGTCTTTCTTGATTCGTTACCGTCTTACCATACGCGCTGTTCCCTATGAGTTTCATCGTCTGCGCCACGATCACTTTGTTTTTATCTTTGTCCCCTTCCCGCCTAGCGTCGCTGACTTCCTCATCAAAACGCTCGAAGCATTTTACGGGAGCAAATTCGACCACTTGATAGACGTTTGTTATCTCCAGGCCGTGTTCCAAGTACCATTTCAGAAGCGGGGTCGCCAACAAAATTTTTTTCCGAAGAAACGTCCTACCAGAGATCGTCGTGGTGGGCTCATGATTTTGTTTTTCTCGGCATACTCCCGCATAAATTCTCCTAGGTCGTCTCTGGTGATGTCTACGTTCTTGAATATAGGCTGCATTTCTGAAAAGTGCTCTCTCAGATGGCTCGGGACTGCAAAGGGGTCATGACATTGCCTAAAATTAACACATATTCTATTTGGCAGTTTGGGGGTGTGAATGTCTGACAGTCAAAATACTCTGCCCTTGTCCCTCCCCCCCTCCCCCTGCCCCCTTCCCCCCACTCAAAATCCTGGATCCGCCCGGCAGAGTGGTGAATGTTGGCCAATTCCCCTTTTGTCCACTGACGTCACAAGCATACTGGCGCCCCCCAGTGGAGGCCCTGAGAACTCGTAAACAAGCATGTTGGCGACTGTGGTTAAAGTATTTTTTATGATTTTTCCAGAGTCGCTATGTTTTAGTGTGTTTTTTAAATAATGTTGCATGTCATACTTCTCAGAAAATCAATATTGTTCCAATAAATTAAGAAAATTGGAATATTCATTCTAGCTATCCTGCAACACGATCCAACTGTTCTTCTGTGTTACACACGCCGGCAAAGCCAAAGTTTTATCCCCACGCGAAATAGCCTCGTTTACGCTCGACTAAAAAGGAATCTTTCAATCATAATTAATTGGTACTATACACCATTCATTATTATATACCATGCATTATGTTTTTAGAAAAAAGCGATACTCGACGTCCCACAATAAATACAAGTCTGTTCGCCAGCTTGGCTCGGCTAGGCTGGATACTACCGGGTTCATGAACTCGGTTTATTTACGAGTTCTCAGGGCCTCCACTGGGGGCGCCAGTATGCTTGTGACGTCAGTGGACAAAAGGGGAATTGGCCAACATTCACCATTTATGCATCCGCCCTAGCTGCAAGAGACATTACCAGCAATTCGTAAACTAGGTCATCCGCCAGGTTCTCTGCGTAAACTAGGTCATCGCCTATGGACCAGTTAGCGCTTCACTCTCCGCGGCAAACGCGACCCAGTCGCAAAATTACTTTTTTTACTCTCGCGACATCTAGCGCGTTTGCGGAGCGTCGGTCAAAACCCGGATGTGCGAAGACCGTCTGCCATGACATCACGGAATCAGGTCCTTGAATTTTGTGATTTTGGCATTCTTTTGGCATTTTTGTCGCCAAATCACCACTCGAAGGCAATTTGAAGAGATCAAATGAAACAAGGTATTCTAAGAGTTGTCCGATGCTAGTTTCGTGGAGTTCCATGCACATTTGAGTAGAAAATTCTGAGCAAACAGATTTCGAGTGTCCAATTTTTCACCGTGCTCGCTAGGTGATGTGACTTCATAATCTCAATAATTTTTAAATAGGCCAAAGGTGAGACATTGCGGTCTTGTGAGTCAAATGTTCGTTTCCAAAATGCCACCACTTATGCTTGTCTTTAATTGGCGTTACTTGAAACTGTTTGTATTTCAATGAATTATTGTTCGTATTTGATAAAAATAAATGCTGTTGATATGACATTTAATAGTCTTTGTGCACATATTTGACATTTTCATGTTTAACAACACGGCAAATGCACGGCTGGTTCCCGGCAGCACGTACGCAAAGGGCGGGAACTTCAGCTTTCAAAGTTAGCCGGTAGGATCGCAACTTCTGACCTTCGGCTTGGTTAAAAAAATGCAAATTTTGATTTCACGATTTTGGGAACTGAAATAGGGACTGATCGAAGAAAAAGTTTCATAACGGGAGTATTTGTTGGAGTTGGAAGGACTTAAACACATCGACAACCTCCTAAGGTGTTCTTCTATGCGCAAAAGGTATTTATAACAACGTGACTTTGATGGTTTAGTCGGTGCGAGGCATAATTCGCCGAAAAGCTTCCGGCGTACAGAGCGCCTATAGCCTCTACATCGCCTCTGATTCGGGCCAACAGAGGCGATGGTCATTGCCTAGGCATGTGCTTGGAAGGTGATGCCTCTCGTTGGTTTTTCAACCATATTAAAGCTCATCCACACTCAAGTTTCGACCAAATTGTGGATCATATGACCTATCGTTTTGGGGCAGATGTCGAGTGCAATGAAGTGCACCAACTTAGGTTCCAGTCAGCCAAGCAGACTTCTGACTAGTCCTTAGAACAATGGGCTGACCGTCTTACAAATTTATTCTTGTTGGCCTTTCCAGAGGCGAGGGACTCTGATGAAGCTCAGGCGGTTCTTCGGTTCTGTTTAGGTCTACAGGAGAGGTTGCGCAGTTGGCTATAAACAGTCGACCAAGTACACTCATGGCTGCCTTGAATGCCACTAGGTGGTTTTCAACAACCAAAGACTTGATGGCTACTTCCAATTCACCTAATTCGGTATCTTTTTGTAGAGAGGGGAATATGGAAGGAGATGAAGTTGTTGTTCGCCAAGTAACCAAGAAGCCAGCTCTTAAGTTCATTCCTCGTGGCTCCTTAGAGTCTCGATTAGATGTTCTTGAGGGTAGGTGCAATGACTTAGATGCGTCGGTTTCATTCCTTATGACTGACTATGCTAAGCTTCATAAGAAGATGGATGAGTTAAAGTCTGACCTTTTAGAACATCGGAGGGAAGTATCAAAAATTTTAACAAGTTGTTTGCGATGTTACAGACACAGTCGCCGAAGCGACCTTCTCCATTTTCACCAAGAGTTTCACCGAGTTCATCTCTGGGAAGATCTTCTAATCCTCCTCCCAGGTGTTTCAGGTGTGGAAAGCTGGGTCATTATCAGTCGGCTTGTTGGAATTCTGTTTCAGCTCGTCGAATGAACTTTGACCTCCCTGACAGTAAAAAAGTAGTTGGCCTGTTAGGTTTCTTGAAAAAATCGGTTCAGAAATTCATGAAACATACTGGTTGGACTGAGGCTTTCCTTTCCAAGACAGCTGAGTCATCTACTCAGACTGCTGGTGAGTTCTCTGTACCTTCAACTGAAGATGATAGTACTGTATCTAATCCAGTAGATAGTATTGAAGTTCCAGACTCATCAGTTGATAATATTGCATATGACTCATTGATTACTCAAGATGTTGCAGTTACTGTTTCACAAAATGTCCCACTAACTGCAGGGGGGCTGTCTCAGCCTGATTTCATACGAGATGTGGCAGTGAGTAGGAACATCTGTGTCTCTCCTGCAGCGTCAATTGGTGAGTCCGTTCCAGAGACCATAAAGATTAAGAAGAGTGCACTTGCATTTCTTCCCAAAGTAGACAAATGTGTTGGAACTAGGCAAGTGATTACGAATCCTGACTCCAACCCTACACTGGCTACTCAGTCACTTTCTCCATGTGACCTTGACGAGACAGATTTTGGTCTGTCCAGCATGATGGCTGTTTTATTTATAACAATACAACATCTCCGAATGTTTTAAATATTTCAGCTAAACAGTCCGCAGATCCTGATTTTTCTGTCATTATTAATCGTGAGGTCACGCAACCGGCAGACCTCATGTTCTGTTCACCATTTGTTACTTTTCTGTAGTAGCTTACTGTGCTACCTTGCTGTTGCTTGTTGTTTTGTGCACAATATGTTCTGTGTTCATTACTTGTTCATATGGTCCAAATGTTAATAGTTTTTTTAAAATATATAGTACAGTAAATTCTTCTTGTTACAAGTTTAATTTTTTTTTGACCATAGGTACCTTGTAACTAGTATTTTTCAAATTTTCAAGTGTCCCCAGTCATGTACTTTTGTGAAGTATTTAGTTTTTGTATTGTAAATCCGGCCACATAGGTTTTAGTTACTCTAGTATTTTTCATAGTATAGTTCTTATTTTTCATAATGTATATTAGACATTGGTGAGTGTCTTTTTTAATATTTCATTAGTTAAGGGGGGAGTAAAGGTTGGGTGGTGTTTTTTTTATCATTCTTCTATTTAGGGAGGGGAGGAATGTTGTGAATGTTGGTTTGTGTGGTCTCGTCTTTCGTATTGTCTTGCGTGTTCGTGTTCGTCCGTGGGTTTCCGTCAGTGGCCGGATGTTGTAAGTTCTAGTTTTGTCACGTGACTGGGGAATCAAGAGCTCTCTGTTCGTGTGGCACTGCGTTTGTGGGTCTTCAACTCAAGCGTGTATTCAAGCTTTCATATGAGTAAAGGTAAGCTGCACGAGAACCTGTGTATCGAGTCACAACAGTATCTTTAAAAAACACGTACCTGTTTTTGAAAGCTATACTTCTTTCTCTTTCTTGAAATGTGGCCCATAATGTACTTTTCCTGCTAACAAATGATGCACTCATGTTTCAGAATGTTCCTATCTTGTTCAGGTTAATTGGGTGTTTCAGATTTTGAAATTTATTGATTTTCTTGGGAAATCTTGGATAACATATGTATCACTTTCAGCAACTTCAGCTTTAGTACTACTGTTGGTGCCTTGAAACGTTGCTATGTCGTTCTATGTCCTTTCAATTTTCTGGTCTGACACTTGGTATTCTAGTCTATAGCACTCAGCAGTATACTGTGTAGGCTACCAGGACATGCAGCTGTTTTCTGCACAAACGTTTGATCTACTGATCTACAGAGTTCCACAGTCAATCAGCTTTCGTCAGGAAGATTTCCTAAGCTTCTTTAGGCTCTGACATCACAATTTTGTGCTGTTTGATAAACCTTGAATTATACAGACATCGCATTCCATGGGAGCAGCCATATTGAAGTAACTAAGCACAACAATACAATCTGGCTCTCTGATTGGTCAATTCACTAGAAAAGCGCCATCAAGTGGCAGGAATGTGCATCATATTTTGTGCAACAAAAACACCTTTTTTTAAAGAAATGTGCAAGTGTAGACGTGGGAACTTTTTGGAATTTGATTTATAGGTATATTATCTAGCCACATAGAAAAAACTAGGTTGCCCCCCCAAAGTACTCACAAGGATGAACGCTATGAGATCTGGCCCACCGACT
>NMRA01001095.1:20874-57309 GCA_002633005.1 Phoronis australis | reverse complement strand
TTGCCCTAGGTCCTGTTGTCAAAGATACACGTTGTTGGTCATGTGGTGCCAGTTTTAGTTGTCAAGTTTAACAAAATAACCAACCAGGACTTAAATCTATTCTCATGTGAAGCTTTCTATGTGTTTCTAAACCCAATTAAAAATTTTACCAATACTAAGTTACCAGGACAAATGGATAAGACAGTTTCACTTAACTAATTGATCTGGAAATACAAGTTCTTCAAAATGTTATGGCTTGTCGCATGAGCCAGAACTTTTACAAATTGTTCCTCACTAAGTAAACAGAAGGTGTGGAGGACTAATGATGATGTAATGAGCTATCTTGCGACACTCTTGTCAAGTTGTGTCGCTACTGTAGAATTGTTTCAGGAGCGTCACTTCATCAGGAATCATTCTGTCTATCATCCGTTGGGAAGCTCGGTGTGCTCAGAGCTGGTGGTTCCTATCTTACATGTACCGTCATTTTCGTAGCTGCTGATTTCGAGAACCTGGCAATTTAAGTAGATGAAACTAATTCTGAAAATCACGGAACTGCTAATGCATTCAGTTTCAGCTACCAATCTACGAATGGAAGAACTGTGTGCAGGCTCAAATTGTCACAATGTCCCAAGTTGTCGCAAGTTCAAAATTGTGACAACGTCGATCAAAGCAGCAGTTGTTATTCGTCACCAATAGTACACATTTTCACAACAATTTTTCGCGTGGTAATTTGAGCATGTAGTATAGCACAGACTCAAATCGTCACAATAATGCAAGATATGTCAAGGGAATGTTCTAGCGATAAAAAATTAATGTTCTGTCAAAAAGGGCTCGCTTTCCTAATTACACGACGAAAACCGAATTTTTGTCTAAAACCGAGGTATACTTGATGCTGCAGCGGTAGTTGTTACCAGACACAAGCGCGCGCACGCACAGACAGCTAAAGGCAGGGCTCAGAGTTTAGAACATTTTCCAGGTGTGCAGACCCACACTTAAAGTCGCAAGATACGTGTTTTACGGTCTTTCCATTAAGATTTTGAATTTGTGCATTTTTCTTCTGCATGTAGTTTCAAATTTCAAAAACCTAGATCCGCCAAAAGGTCGCCATTTCGTCGATATTTCTCAACTCTCCACAAGGCAAAACACGTGTCCCTATTTGGTATGGCCAGACATTGACGTAACGCGTTTCGCTTATATCCTAAATGTGATCTTTTCCTTTGATGTAAACAAAACAACGGCGATTATGCACTTGGGAATTGTTAACTGGCAATTCTTTGAGTGCATGTGCGCATATAGCTTATAAGAACAGAGAATTTGAAAACTGCATTGGGATGAAATAGTCTTACATATATTTCGCATCTTTTTCAAAAATAGTGAGTATGACAATTTTTTCTACAGAATAATTCTTGCTATACTCAAAGTGATTAACTTCCACGTTAGCATCTCAAGAAGTGAGTTTGTCACAATCTGATTAAGCTGAATTTTTTAAGGTTTTGCTTTCCTGATCCTCGCTATTAGGCGGAGCTGAACAATTAAAGGAGTATGCCACCAGTTTTAATTTATCTTCTTTACCGACTTAATCGGTCTATATCCACATCACTTCGTATACGGTCGATCCTACCTCGCCGAGAGGTGTCTCGTAAACCTGTAAGGAAGGTGAGAAACGACTCAGCGACGTCAGTGGTTCTTTTGCAGTGTGAGTGCCGCTATGGTATAGTGTATCGTTCCTGCTTGTTCGAACTATGAAGCTGCAAGAAAAGCGGGTATATCTTTTATTCGATTTTCTCGAGAGCCCATAATGCTTCGGGAGTGGCTGGCGGTAGTGAAGAATGAAAAGTACGCGGTCAATACCAAGAATAAAGCACTGAAACATCTCCATGTCTATGGCCGGCATTTTGTCGAACGCCTGCTTACTAAACAACTCATGCTTAGGTAAAAAGTGAGGTTAAAGTCAGATGTTGTGGCTAGTGTGTTGGCAAGAGGCAAACGCAGATCGATTGTTGATCAGTTTTTGATTATAGAGAATTGTAGTTGGCCATGAAAACATTAACAATTACAGTCAATTCAAGGCATGAGAACACAAACTTTTATATAACCTGTTTGGTGACTGACTCGTTCGTCAGGCTTCTGTTTGGTCCTAGCTGTAGAATGTTTTCGCCAGTTCTTTTTCCCGGCCCTAAAATGTCATTAGCAGACCTCTGTTCAGAAACTGTGACGGTGCACCTACACTTTGAGCCGCGCATGTGGTTTGTTCATTCTTAATTTTCGTCTGACAGTCTGTTTCATGCCAAGCTGTGGCTAATCATACTGTTGGCCTAAGTTGTAAAAGTTTCTTACCCATTGTATAACCTAGCATAGCTTTCGTACCGTTTTTAGCGATTTTATTTAATGTTACGGACTACTGTTGTCCCGCTTGAGTGTGTCATGGCTACTTTTCGTCAGCTTTTTCCCTAGAGTCAGTTGACTTATCATATATCTGATTTTGTGTAATGTATATCATTTTAGAGAAATTCGGAAGAATTGTTACTGGCCTTTGTTTATTTTTCAGCTTTTTCCCCACGGCACAATACACGGTTATAAGTTTGCTTGCAAGAGGCAATACAGATGCGGTGCAAAATCAGGGTGGTCCGTAAGACACATCTGCGCTTCTCCAAGAAGGCGTTTCACTTCCAGAATTTCGTCAGTGGCAGCAAGCGCAAGCGTCAGTCGTTTCCATTATCGTGCACTTAGAGTATTGACACCATGAAAACTCATTCAAACGGTTTTCGGAAGTATCCATATGTCCCGTATGCACGTTAATGGCGCCTCTCTAGTATTTCTTGATCAGTGTATTCCGGTTCGAACTGATAGCCTGTGAAACCTAACGATCGGGCTGTGGAGTCTTTGTCGTATGAGCACTCGCTTGATCGGGTTCCGAGCCAATGGCCGGAATATGAAGCGTTTTGTGTTCAGAACCCAAAAATATCGGAAGTCTGAAATTGCAACGCACAGCTATGTTCTCCTCTCTGTATTTCACGGACGAACAATTCGAATTTATCGCCTAACAGGTTTCAAATTCCCGCGACCGCCCTTGGTAAATTGGCCAACTACCGAACTTTGTCTACGGTACGTTCAAATACCTATAATCCGAAATAAAAAACACTAATGCTCAATAACTCGACGAATTTGTGAGGGCTTTACAACAAATTTGGATGATTTATTAGCGTAAAATGATGAATTGAAGCGAAAAGTTGACACCAGTAAGCGCTCAGCAGACTGCGTTCGAACCTCTGACGTCATTTTTTAATTTCAACACCTCAGTCTGCCGTCTGGTGTCAAGTAAAAGAATTGTGTCTTGCTGTTACCGAGTGGAACGATTCAATCTAAATTGATACAAAATATGTTGCTTTTTGGGTGGCATTATCCTTTAAGCCAAAACGAAGCAAAAACACATAAAGCAAATGTTTACAAATGTCATCCTTATCGGGTACATTTTTGAGGGAGCAAAATGAAATATCGATTCTCTTATTGGCCTGGCATTACGAAAATTTGTGTTTTATAATGTATCACATCTTTTTGATAAGTTTCCCATCAACGTACCTAAATTGTTCCATTAGCACAACATTGTTGTGACAGTTTGGGTGTTTGTGGCAATCTCAGGCTGCACTACAATAGTACACACATACATGTACAACCACACACACGCACGCACGCACGCACACATACACAAAAGTGTGAACCACGGTAGGTGCAGAACTGGAAAAGGTGGGGAGCTACAGCCCCCTGCCGCCTGTAGTGCACCACCCATGTAATGAAGGCAGTCGGATATGCGAAAATGTCAACTTCTTCCACGCACACAACTTGCTCTTTACGCCATCTTATCGCTGAGTTATACTGCCATAAGTTGTTGTCGTGATGTGAGAAAATATGTCAACACTTAAGCAGATGCATTTTTAATTTCATTGTGAGTACGGAAACTAGGTTCAAAGATATCTTCGGTGAAAAAAATAACGATTATGAAGATTCTGATCAACATATGTTCTCGTAGAAAGCCGACTATCTTTGGAAAGGCCACAGTATTAAAAACGCTTGTGCTTCCAAAATTTGTACATTTGCTAACGTTGCTTACGAGTCCCAATAATACTACTTTTGGCGTTATTGGAACTTTGTTTTTAAATTTATTTGGGACGGTAAACCTGATAACAAAAAGAGAGGTACTCATTAAATCCAAAGAGGAGGGTGGAGTGAAAATGATTGGAAATTTAATATGTCTTTAAAAAATTCTTGGATTGGAAGACTCTTTGTAACAAAATATCTATGCAAAATATCATGCTCACTAGAGATGGAATGCTGAGCTATGGCGACTATAGGTTTACTAGTTTAGATAACTGTAAGCCTTTTTGTAAAGGATCTTTTCCAGTATTGGAGCATTTTAGTCAACAAACAAACCATTTCGGCGCACGAATATACCGCATCAATCAATGTGTGTGTCAACAGTAATATTACGGTGGAATACAGACCTTGTACTTATGAGTTGTTCGTTGTAAAAGGTGTAGTATGTGTGAACGATTTTTTTAGATTGGAGCAGTAACTTTTAAAACTTTGACAGTTTTCAAACGAATTATCAGATTAATGCCATTTTCCCAAAATTGTTAATGCAGTGAAAACGTATTTCAATACGCTTTCCTAAAATTATTTCAAAAAAAGGTATATGGACCACTTTATTTTTTTTTCTTCATAAATATAAATTTGACGAAAAAGGATGTCGAAATTCTTACAATAATCTGTGCGAAAATTACATAGCACCATTGGCACCATAGAAATTCGAAGTATTGGGATTTTCGCTATCAGAGAAGATGTGGAATTTCTATTACAAACTTCCACATGAATGTATGATTGATAAAAAAATACTTTTCTCTCAGTTCCGCTTGCTGCATAGAATTCTGGAATATAATTATTTAAGTAAGATTAGAGATGAGGACTCAAACTATTGTACTTTTTGTAGATGATTTCCCGAGACTTTAGAAAATTTAGTCTTTCAATGTAAATTGTTAACTCTTTTTGTCATGGGGTACGCCTCTGTTTAATGGCAGCAATGCAAGTAAATTTTGAAATGAACAAAACGGCCATTACACTGTATATTTTATGTCTTCAAAATGAACAGAATAGAATTTTGAACTGGTTCAAGTTTTCATTTTTAAAACAAAATTTGACAACGTTATACCTACATGTAATTCAATATGTCTTAAACATTTGTGAGGGTGTGTTTGATGTAGAAGTCGGTGATTCTTTAAACACGGAAATATTATGATACAAAAAATGGGAGGATTGAAAATGTGCTTTTGAAATAAGAAGAGAACCATAGAATTGACCAGATGCCAGAACAGAAATTCAGTTAGTACCTTTGAACTGCATATAGCTTAAACGTAACTATCAAATGGTCTTTTGCTTTTTTCTTCACTGTTTTGTACGTTGTTGCGTTGCTTTGTGTTGCGTTGCGTTGTGTATAATTGTGTAATTTCATGTTCCTGTTTTTGTGATTAATGTTAAAAATATGTACAGACCGCCGATGCTGTGGCATGAGCTTCAGCTTTTGAAAGTTTTTGTTGATCTTTGTTCGTTTGAATAAATATGTTATTGTAAATGGAAAAAAAAACCTTCCACCTTCTGAAATTATTGTCGCAAACCGGCGTGGAGTATTGGAATCTTCTTTGGACGTTTCACACCAAAACACTAACCTGGACACCAGAAAAATTAAATAGTTTCAAAAAAACAAGCGATGTGCTGTGTGAAACTTGATCTTAAAAACGCTCATTAGATTAACTTACAGGTAAGTCCACCCAGCCCCATAACGCAATGACATGAAATACTCAGATCGCCTAGTGCAGGTCGTCCATCTGACCGTCCTGTCCAGGTCATTGTCACTCCAAGGTATGATACGTCCGTCATGCCATGCTGCCCGGCACACTGTAGAATCCTGTTAAACAGAAACAGAGTATAAAACGTGAAACAAACAAAACCATGGTTTACAACCAAATGATTGAAGCTAACTGGTAACTCTCTTTTCCAACATGCACTACGAGCTTTCAAATTGTTTTTTTATATTTACAACAACAAGTACAGTGTATAAACCGCTTTTCCAGACATACATGTAATACAAAGAGACCGAAATAACGTGGAAAGTTGATTACACCATTTGCTATATCGTTCCACGACATAGACAAGCAGCTTCTGGCCCTCTTGCGGACTTATCGTTAGCGGGGCGTGATGTATTTGATCATGTTTGGTAACACCCACTTACGCTTGTGTAATGACACGTTCCATACACGATCTTGTCACTGGGACAGTTTTCCTTGGGACAGACATAGTCTGTGCTAAAAATCAACAAAAATATCCCTTTTCAGAAATGACAATAGATGTAATGCTCTGTTTTAGAAAAATTGCGTGCAAATTTTTGAAAAAAATCATTAACAGTAAAGCGTTGTACTAAGTAGAAAAGCACATTAGTGCCGAAAAAATCAATAAAACTGAACATTCTGTTATGAATTGCCAATCAGTAGTGCCAGTTGCAAATACGGAATTACCGATTGTTAATTCGTAAAGACGGTCTAGCTGTCAATCCTCAATTACTGTTTAAAATTATACATTTTTGGAGTTAATGTGCCTTTGTAATTTTTCTTTCTGTATCTAAATTAGTAAAAACGTGTTAGCAAATGACTTTGGTTTTACCCATTGTGCAATGTACTGTCGTTATTCTTAATTCATCCAATTTAAATGACCTACCCAATGCGCAGGAAATTCAGGTTCACAAGCACTTAGGTGTGCGCATGCACGTGCTATTACCGGGGTTGTCAAATTTCCCAGATGAGTGTTTCCAAAACCTACACTAGATGCCCATATGTTAATGATATGCGAATGTTGTCCTCAAGTTAGGAGTGTATTAAGCGATTATTTTAAATCAGCTTAATACGCTTTGAGTGTTATCATAAGACTTACTTATCTGAACTGTATCGGAGCTGAGAGTCACATGATAAAGACGACGTGGCTACAATCTTTAGACTGCACCCTGTAATTAAGATTAACCGATAGATAATTGCTAATAACAGAAACCAACAATACCATTAAAGCACAAATGTGTAACCGCTTATAATAAATTCAAGGTTATTTATAACATGCATTTTGTGAACACATACATGTACAAAGCTCTGAGAAGGCAACTATAATCTGAGCTTGTAACTGTTTGAAATTGTTTATGAAAAGTATGCATCTCACTCAGAAGAATTGTTGCTGAACGAGTACAGTCAACATCTTGTCCGTGTTTTGCATATACATGTACGCAGGCTAAATGTGACAATTTAACTTACGGAAAAGCCAGTGCTTTGAAAGTTTTGTGTTACTTCACTTGAACTGAATTTATGAACAAAATTCGTCAGCATTGAAAAGATATCTCCGTCACTTCCATTGGCACAGTATTCACGTTGTCGTCACATGTTCTGATGATTACAGTCTGGACGGAATGAATTGTAAAAAATCATTTTCTGAAAAGAATAGATTGCTGTGAGGGTGGAGCATGTTTTCGTATAGTGTTGTGAAGGCCCAAATTTTCACACTTCGCTGCAGACTCAAATTGTCACAAATTGCACGTAGTGTCGTAATTTTGTGATATAGTCATTTGATACATCAGTACCAGCTCAAATTGCCAGAACACACCAAATTTTCACAATAACGTAAAATGTGCCAGAGTAATATACTTGCTCTTTCTTAATTACAAAATGAAAACACATTTTCCTTCTAAACTGATATATCTACGTAATTTTACAGCTGTAGTGGTTCACAGGTATACGGGGAGGTGTCCCCAGATTCAATCGTGTACATGAGATGTACATGTAGAACGTTAAATCAGACTTGCAGAGCGTTTTTGTATGCTGGAGGTGTGGAGAACTACTCTTATCACGGGCAGCACACATACATGCACTTTGCGTATATAGATCTGCTAAAAACGACTATTGTGTAGAAGAGTATACATTTTACATCTCTCGGAGTCTCAGAGGTCCGTCATAGCTCGATTGAGAGCAGGTATTCCACCGCGAGATGTTGATGTGGGGCGGTACTTCGGAATTCCTGAGAGTGAACGGATTTGTCGTGTTTGTAAAACGGAATTGAAGATGAAGTTCATTTCATCTTTCATTGTGAAATATATGCTCATATTCGAACTTCATTCATACCGGGTTCTGCCCTACATATTTCAAAATAACTTGAAAGGTCTAGCAAAATTCATTAAAGATGCTTTGCAGATTACAAGTAATTACTTGTTTGTAAACTAATCTGAAGTTGTCAGATTTGAGTATGTGCATTATGTTATGTTATGTTATGGTTTAATTGTTATTAGGTGACTGAGTAAGCCCATTGAGGCTGAGTTGTGTGGTGAATATTCTGTATTTGACATCATGTATTGACTGGCACCCTTATGCCACTACAATAATTAAATAATAATAATACTAATAATAAGAAAAACAATAATAATAATAAGAATAATAATAATAACAACAATAATAATAATAATCATAATAGCGGGATGTACCACACAACTGACAAACCTTGTCGCACGCATAACATTTTTACAATGGAGCTTAAACCCCAACCACAGTCAGGCATCCTTAGCATGAAAAATTGCCAATGCTATTGAGGAGGTTTCAGGTTCAACGCCTCTTTAAACAGGATTTGTTAGTCCGTATATTGAAAGTGCAAACTCGCATTCGAATTGCTCATCAAATACGAGCCTTCAAAAGTCGAAAGTGCTGTCGCGTAAAAACAATTATCTGCACAAATAACACAGCATTGATAACTGCTCGAAAATCTAGCTTTTTAAAAGAACATTTCTACTCAAAAGTTACCCTTTTTAATATTCACTTGTCGCATCGACGTTTTAATTTTTACCTAACGACGAATTCGTGAACTTAAAACATTCGCTTGGATCACTGTCAGGTACTCAGGTAACTACAATAGGAAACCATTAGGCGAAAAATTGACACTATACGATGGCAGGGAGACAATTTGATTCAAAAGGAGGAAAAGAGAGCCAAAACCTAACCGCGTAAGACTAGTTAAGGTTCCCTAAATGCCATGAATACATGAGAAATTGTTTTTTTTTAATTTTCCCCCATTCTTCTAATTTACATGTATATCAAATCCGGAAAATTGTGAACAAGTTCGATGGACCTTCAGTTCCGATTTAGCTGAGTATCGGCTACAATTTCATGGGCTGTAGGTACAAAACAATGCATTTGAGATTGCCAGACATGTAAATAGAATCGGGGAGACCCGTGAGGTAAATAGTGCGGCGAAGAAGTAGGGTGTAACCGGAAACATTGTGGTTGAGGCAGATACACCAAAAAAGAAATTAACTTGGACAGTGCATATATTCTAGAGACGATGGCTGCAGGTACATGTAGCCCCATGTTTCAAATTATGTAAAAGTGCAGAGAATCTGCCACCGATATTTCGAAAGCTACAGTTGCCAAAACGTGACCAGTGCTGGATATGGATCCAAGATTCAAGATTATTGTCACATTTAGATAGCCTGCAACTGTCATGTCTCCGATACTACCTTCCTGGTAAGGCCGTAAGATACGCTTTCGTAAATTCTTGCAAGTATGAAATACTGTATAAGGTGGGGATAACGACTCCGACTAAATAAGTAGTTAACGTTCCCACCAGTCATAAAGAATGAAATGTTATTTTGGAAAACATTCAGGAAATAAGCTATTTCCTCAATCTGGGTGCTTTGGTTGGCAAGCTAAAAAGAATAGCCCACAACCCCCTCTATGATACTCAACCCACATGTCATAGAAAAAAACATGGGCGGATCCAGGATTTTGCGTTGGGGGGCATGGCAGATTATTAGCCAGGATTTTACCCATCAGACGATTCCCACACCCGTACTGCCGAATGGAATCTAGGCAATTTTTTTCGGGGGGGGGCATGACCCCTTGACCCACCTTAAATTCGCCACTAAAAACATGCGTGGATGTTAAATCAACATTGGACGTAATTCGTACATGATTCCCAGTGTGACCCAGTGGAACTCGAACCTATGGAACGCCCCAGCGTCATCTTCTGACGGGTCTTTTCTGACATGTTACGAGTCATCGAAGCACGTCAGAGTTGACTCGAAATTCAGTAGTAGTTAAACACTTTTTTAATACACTTTATTCACGATCAGACAAAATTTACACTTGATACAAATTTACACTTATGGAGACTCCGCGAAGGATCCGAAGTGTCCGCTGACCATGGAGCCACCAGAGGGCATTGTGAACTGAATCTTCAGCAAATGATTTAGTACAACGAGGAGTTTGTAGGAGATGTCGTTGCCTAGTGTAATGTTCATGAACAGACCCACGGGTTATTAAATTGAACGCGTTGAAAAATGAAGGTAAGTAATTGTTAACATATTTATTGAAGAAAAGTAATAATAGCAACAACATACAAGTCCTTTATTTTGAGTATTTGTGCAGTCTTAAATAAAGGATCTGTAATTTGAATATTCTATTATGTTCAAACCCCCAAAGCACAATGCCATAATTAAAATGAGGAAGGACAAGACCATTATATTCAATTTTCAATGTTTCAAAGAGCAAGAAATGTTTTAGGTTATTACGAACACCACAGAATCTGCTTATCTTTCTCAACAAATTGTTTATGTGTGGACTCCATAACAAGTTTTCGTAAATGGTAACACCAAGTAAATTGAAAGAACGAACGCTTTCAATTTCCAAGTTATTAAACTTTAAATAAAAATCATCAATACAGTTTGGGGGTTTATGAAAAACCATAAATTTTGTTTTAGTTGCATTTAAAACCAGTCCATTTACATATAACCAAGACTGAATTTTCTCCAGCTCCGCACAAAACGTATGTGACTCATTAACAGACAATGTGCTATGGATACCATTAATAATAGTAGAATCATCAGCATCAAGTATGCAGTCAAAGAAACGTGTGCACTTCCCAACATCATTGATATAAATAATGAATAATAACAGACTCAATATAGACAAGGGATTACAACCATAATATAGAAGTTTGTCGAGTAAAATTGAATGACTTAAAGAGTCAAAAGATTTGGAAAGATCAACTACAATGGCCAGGGGTAATTTATTATTTTCCATAGCCTTGACAATTCTATCCATAATTTCAACTAAAGCCAGTTCTGTCGAGTGCCCCCACGAAAACCATATTGGGCAGGATGTAGCAAGCCATTAGATTAAAAATATTCATGAAGTTGATTATAAGTAAGTTTTTCGAAAATCTTAGAAAAGCCAGGAAGAACAGAGATAGGCCTGTAATTATCTAAAAACAACGGGTCCCTATTTTAAATACAGGGATAAAATTATTTGTACAAAGATAAAACCCGAGGTGGTTCGTAGAAAAAAATACTTGTGCTCGGTATAATGTATTAAAAGCTTCTGATGTGGTAGTATAAAGATATAACATATAACATGCAAGTGAACCTATTCGACCAATCAGAATGTGCGCCACATATAAAACTAACCAATGGGGAACTTCAAGATTAGCTAGGGCTGGGATGGTTTGTAAATATATGTCAAGAGATAACAATTAATAACTTTAAACTGAACATGTACAGTAAATGCCTAAGCTAACTAACCATGAAAACCTGTCATCAACACATTCCAATAAATTTGGTTGAAAATGGACTGCTTAAACACAACACATAATGTACTTCCCAAGTGTGTCGCGTTACCGCCCCATTACTGTGGGACCAATAAGACCAGTTGTCGTTTGGTCAGCGATGACGTATACTACGATGTCAGTCAGTTTCCCCCCAACTGACCCGACATTTGATTAGCCGAAAAGGTCATCCTCCATCCCACTTTGCATTTGACGAATAACGGACAATTTTATATGCACACTCGTATTAATTAAATGAATCATAATTCACCTCTGTGAAGCCTAAGAACCAGTAACTACGGGTTCCTAGGGGGAGTTTAGCGCCTAGCAACTGTACAACGGTGGCTTCTGCGTTAGAATAGCATGCACCGTCAAATTCTTATAAACGAAAGGTTATCCGAATAAAACGAGGCAATGCTGTGAGTGACGAGGATTGGATGACTGTGACCTTGGAGTCACGGTGATTTTCACAGTGCTGTGCCAACAGTTGTAGGTTCTGTTTGCTTGATCAGTGAAGATGTACCAGTAGGTACATGTATTACAGTCTTGCTCAGTCAAGACAGGTTATTGTGTAGGTTATGTTTTTATACGAGGCAATGCTGGCCATTTTTATATTTTTCTTTGTGTCAAATGCTCAGTGAGGACAGGGTATGCTACAAGTTGTTTTTTGTGCGAAAGTGGTGGCCTGTTATTGTTTGGTCTTTGGAGTACTAAAAATTGAAACGCGGTAAAACGCATAAAATGGTCAGTGAAAAAAGTCTTTTAATACATTTTACTGACCACAGCATCATTTTAATGGGTTTTTCCGTGTTTTTCTTTTTACTACTTTACGTCGATAACAGCCTTCATACAGGCCAAGTACAGTGGCCGATCTAGGGTATTATAAGAGGGGCCCAACAATTTGTCTCGGGAACCGCGGAAAGCAGGGTTGCGCAGCCTAAAATATAAAGGCTAGCTCGAATTTCTTATGACAATGCTCATTAAAAAAAAGAAACGTGAAACTGTTTGAAGTCAGATCTGAGCCCCCACACGCAAACTGAAGCTGCACACTGTCTTGTTTCAGCCGCACGTTAATTTCCCGGGTTAGTTAATGAGCTCAATATTTCCTCACGTTCCGGCTTTTTATTTATTTTGTGGCAGCCAAGCCCCTACCTAAATCAACCTATAAATACGAGTAGGGATTTGCAAAGCACTTCAACATGTTTGTGTTTGAACTTAAAACATTAAGTAGAAATGCCTTTAATAAAGGGATAATGTCTCTCGGTTAAGGAGCCACACCATGTCCAGAGGCATGACATTTGAATTAGAGGATTACCATAACAATACTTCCCTGTTTCTTTTCAAGATATATGTGAAGGACTATACAAAAGTGTATGAAATTGCTTAGTGTGTTTATATATTTTTGTAGGAATAGCAGTTTCACCTTCAACAGCGTCAATCGAGCAAAAGATAAGAATTTGGTTGTTAAATCAGTTGATAGAGTAATTATCGGTTGTCCCAATAAAAGTTGGCACAAAGTAATGTTATGCTACTTCTATTGAGGACGTGAATTATGTAAGAAAAGCTATCAACATTCTGTAATGTCCTAGGGACGATTGATGAAGAGGGTGTTTTCTGTTTGTCATCGTAAGTTTGGCCTAGTATTTAAAAATACATGGAGTCAACAGCATGTCAGAAATTTATTAATGCGCAGGCTTCTAATGGAGTCTCTTTGTAGTCACAGCAATTCAGCCATAACCAAAAATACCAAGGCTTTAAAACCTCATTTAAAGCTAGAACAGAAACCCTCAAATTACAACGTCAAACATACAAAAGAAATTGACAGAACAAACTAACAACTTAATCTTTCCCACCCAATGCAGAAACTCCAGTATAACAGATTGCAAGTTGCTAGCTTGTCAGTGTGAAAGACCATTTTAACTGCTAATTAACACGAACACCTCGCATATGAATATGAATTTGTGATAGATTTTACAAATCGAAGTGTTTTCTGATAGCTGTGAGTTTCTCTAATGTACATGTACATTTGCGTGATTGAAATCGCGTTTTCGTATTTTACTAAAGCTTTGGGGGGAATATCTGGTTAGCCCAATACATCTAAAATAACAAAATTCCGTTGAAGTTAGGCTTTGAAATCCCTGATCTTTTCTCTTTCGTGAACTATATACTTTTCCTTTTTGACAATCCTTAGTTTTTCCATATACGAGTTAGAATGGAGCTCACTAAATATGGTTTGACATAACCTTAATTGTAAACAATGGAGGTGACACCGTCGGTCCAGGGGAGCTATTTCTTCCGGAGAAAGGACTACATGTATAGTCATGCGGATAAACATCGGAATTCAAGCTTGGTATGCAAAGCGAACAAAGATTGTTTTACTATATTTGCCCTCAGTTAAGAGAGTACAGTACCTATATATTTCCAGGGTTCTGCGTTAGTCGATTTTTGTCCAAAATTTTAAAAACGTTTTTCCTCCGAACAACACCTTCGACAAATCCGGAATTTGCTTCAAACAGTCGACTTTACGACTCCAACGTTTTCGTAGGACATCATGTTTTTCCCGAAGCAACTAACGCTGTGCACGTTTATAGTAAGTTAAACTGCTTCGGTGTTGTGAATCTTCTCTTTCCGTAGTCGTCAATGACCTCCAATTTACAAAATGGCGTCAGAAACACTAAGTGCAGGAAGCTAACGACTCATGTTATAACTATCGTGTGGTGTCGTTGGTCTACGCGCTTAATACAGAACTTTTCATTTGTTAGCAAACAGGGGCTATGGCAAGAAGTAGCAAATTTGTTAATAGCATTTTTTGACAAAGGTTTACATTTTTATGACATTAAAGTGGTGAAATAAAACACTCACCTCACCGGTTTTCTAAGCTGAATCCAATGATACTGATTAGAAACGAACGTGGCCGTGCCGGCACAGGGCCAACTGAACAAATCGGAACAGAGACGCCATTCAAAATTTCTAGTTCCAAACCACATCATCTTTTTGAAACGTGTTGTTGTAAAGATGGCGACCCTATTCTTAAAGAACTCAAAAACAATGGATCCGAAATCTGCTAGGGTGCTTTTGCATTAGATTTAACAAGTAAGCCAACCGTTGTTATTTTAGACAAGTTGAATGACGGAAGTGAATCATATTATTCAATGTCAACTCAACAAAGCTTCCTGTAATTGGCTAATTACGTTAAGCATGTGTTAAGTTATGGCTGAAACAATCCAATTATAATTTGGGTACAAAACAAATTCTTATTAAGGACGTCAATACGTGGGATCATTTTAAACAATTGGATTTTCAATGTAACCTGCAAAACCTGTGTTATCAGTCACAGCGCTATAACATAGCTTCCCGGTTGATATACTCATTAATTTTATATACTTTCTTAGCATGCTGAGTGCCATAAAGCTCACGAGTGGAACGACGTCACAAGATACCAGTTGTGTTGCAATAAATTGTTCTCAATAACCTCCCCTGCAGTGTCCAGATTTCAAAAATTCGAAGACACGAGATAGTTATTTTTAATTTAGAATACAATAACAGTGGTCAGTTGCTTTTATTGGAATTTGCATTGCTATCAGGCCCACGCTATTTACAACCGCAATTAATGACAAGTCGAGTACAAGACAATGGCCAAACAAGTTGCCGGTGATCTATCACCCGCAACTTTTTACACACCAGCTGATACGCAAAGTTAAAGCTTTACTTGCTTTTAAGATTACAGTGAGAGTTACACTGATGACACACGATTCAAAACACGTTACTAAGTTTGAGGGAATGAAATTGACACAGTAAGGGAATTTTGGAACGTTTTTTGTCTGGTGGAATTTCACACAGCTTGTTTATTATTAGCCTATAAACGCGTTGAATCTTGCCGTCCAATACTTTGCCAATAATTACACTGTCCTGCAGTTTCCAGGGTCGTTTGCCAACAATGACGACAATTGTCAAATGGCCCATTTGTGTGGAGCGCCTTACCTTATGAAAGTTACAGGTCACTGAGTTTAGTAGCAAAATGGCTATTTATTGAGCAATCTCTGCCAAATTTTGACTAAATAAAGAGTATTATCGTTTCAATTCAAGTAAGCTGCGCGCAACTTTACCTTTAATGGTGTCACAATAGCATAGCCTCCTCGCTTGTTGTTCAAGTACAAAAAATAGAAATTTAATGCCAAAACTTTTTAATCATTGTCACTAGGTAATACCTAATTTGCTGTGCAAAGTCGCTCAGGATAGAATATGACATGTTAAACCAAATCACCGAGTAGTGCTTTACTCGAACAACGCTACACGGTACGTTGAAGACAATGGCAGGAAAAAACAACTGAATAGGAACATTCCTTTCTTGTCACTATTCGAACGTATTTATCTGTCACTCTTATATTCAGAATTGGCGTGGTTCGTGTATTTAGTAGAAAGTTGCTGGCTTGCATAAAGGAAGAGAAAATTACAGGAACGTGATCGAAACCATACTTACAAATAAGAAGTAAACGGGTTACGCCTCGGTTCTCCATTAAATATATCTACAATGCACCCGTTTCCTGCCAAGCATTGATCAACCGAGTTGCACGTTCTGTAATTTTTTGTCCTAACCTCAAGCCCACCTTGTGCTTCAAGTTTTGTACCTGTGACCTTTGCGCTAGACAACATCCCTGTGATGATAAATGCGTGTAGTGTTTCGGGCGTACATTAAGTGTTTAAACTTTCATAAAACGGTCGTGATAAGGGAAATGTAGACCGGCAGCCAAGAGCACTTACAATGTAGCATAGATGAACGAGGTACCAACATCTGACGATAGGAGCACCTACCGTCCAGCTCAGTATGTACAAGAATAAACGATGGACGTGTGCCGTTGTCTGCACTCTGGATGTGACCCCTGGGGACCTTAAAAGGGAGCTAAACATGAGCTAGAGCAGATACTCGAGTTACCGGCCAAAACTGATACGGACAACAGAACCTCACTGAACATCGAATGACCCTTTACACACAAATTGCTCTATGGAATGGGTACGGAAGAAGCCAAAAAAAGACCCCCGAAAAGGAGCAACCTCATAGATTCGTGGTACCACACAAAACCAATTCCATGTCATTCGATACATGTCACTGATCACTAAATGCCCTATGACAGACAAAATGCAATCTGGATTGTGCCCGCCAGAAACCTCCCCTCCCAAATTGCCAACAACAGTGTGGCAGTGCACGAACAAACCTGGGAAACCTCCCGTGGAACTCGTTATATCTGTCGTGTTTCCATCGTGTTTGTCTTTTTGGCACCGTCTTTTTCCGTAGTAGCTCCGTGTTGATTCGCGATGGTAGCCCGGAATATTTAACTATATCGGTGTGATCCATGTACCTACTGTGTAGGGTACTTAAACTACCCCCGGGACACTCAAAGTGAACTTGCAATGTAATCCTTTATTTCTGTGTTCACATGGTCAAATTAGTTGCAAACACAAAATACAGGTTGCCATGGCGACAATGTGAGTATGAAGTAGGTTGAACATTGCCAAATGTTTTTAAGAACGAGATTTGAAAATGATATCAGCTGTAAATCACTTAAATGTGCCCAGACGTGGTACAGAGGAATAACACTGCATGATGTGAGCCCGCAAGGTACGTCATTAGTGCAAAGGTCACCTATTTACTGATTTTTTGTTTCCACATTTACAACTTGTGAATGAGTACAGCTGCACTTTGCTCAGCGTATATTATGTTCAAATAGCATTGCTTTTTCATAAAAAATTGTCTGTACAGTACGGTAGCGTGAATAACCTTCTTTTAGGACAAAATTACCCCTTGTTCACTTGGAAAGCGAGTGGTGCGTTCTTGAAATTTGCAGAAATTCTGTGAGTATCGATTGTAGCTACTGAGTACCCTCCACCCTCAAGTTTGTGAAAGAATAAAAAGTTATGGTAATCAAACTTGTTACCACCGTGATTGTGTCACTGCCTTAGTCAAATTGCAGCCACATGTTCAATTACGTGTACAATCTTTTAGTATAGACTAGAAAAGTAATAGCAAACATTTATTGATTAAAAAATACAAAACCACGCAAGTATCAGTACACGGCACTAACATTGTTTATTTACCTTTCCTATTAAACTGAACATTTGAAAGCTGCAAGGGGCTCCGCTTTCAGTCAGTTAATGTTAAATCGTTGAACACGCCAGTTCGTGGCTAATTGACATAAATAATTACGTGTACATTGTTTCTTTGGCTCACTGTTGTAGTCTTTTTGTGACTGGAGGTTTAGTTTCCAAATCAAGCTGGTTCATGTTCGGTGCCAGTCCCGGCGGCCGCGATGGGCCTGATCGGGTTCCGAGCCACTGGCCGGGGTTAACCAGTCAGTTCGGCCGCGACGGGCCTGATCGGTTTCCAAGCCACTGGCTGGGATAACAAGCGTTTTGTATGTTTAGAACTCAAAAATCACAATTATTAACAGCTGTATTTCACTGAAGAAAGTGGTGAATTGGCCTGCCGAACTTTGCAAGCTACGGTGTGTCCAAATACCAATAAATCCGAAACAGCAACATAAATCAACACGTTTTTATAAGAAGTCTGTGTATTTTTAAGGGTTTTAAATCGAAGTTTAATGATTTATTGGTGTTAAACGTTGAATTCAAGCGATAAGCTGACAACAGTAACCCGTGTTGTGAACTGCTGAATTGACTACGTGTGAAACCAATGACGTCATTGGATAATTTCAACACCTCCGTCTGCCGTCAGTTGTCAGGTAACGCAACTGAACGTGCCGTTATCGAGTAGAACTATTCGATCTAAATTGATACAAAATAGGTTGTTTTTTGGTGGCATGCTCCTTTAAACACTGTAGGTCTTGAGAATTCGCAAGGGGTTGTCGTAAAAACGATAAGACGATGGATGATGCTTCGAGCGTGCCAAGATTTGCGAGTGCAGTTTATATGCACCCGCTGTAATAAAAACATTGTAATACGAACAATACCGATCCGACAAGGAAACAAATTCGTTGACATGCGTACACATACGTGGACAAGGTGAAAATCGGCTGAAAATATGCGCCTAATTCGAATCAATTTTAAAGCGACTACATTTTGGACTCGTCTGTTGACGGCCTCCGAGCTAACGACTCCTAGAAAACCGCTTTGTTTCAGTCGGTGTCAGCTAGATATCATGTTGCCAAATCACTGTCGACCAATAAAAAATGCATGCGAAGTAAAAGCTGCAAAACACCAATGGAGAATCAAACATGGAACACATTTACCACACATAGAAACTAGAACGCAATAACTGACATACAGGTGGCAGCATGGTCGCGTTCTCATCAGCAACGACTAGGAGAAGTTGGCGTAAGTGTCAAACGACTGAATGAACTTCTCCGCCATACTGTACAAAGAGTTGTACTGAGCCTGAAAAGACAAAATACACAGGATGAAAAGGCAGTGTGGACACAATGAAAATGGAGGAAAGCAATACATATTGCATGTACTCCTGAAACTTTTCGCTTGTCATACCAAATCTCAATCAAACTACGATATTCTGATTCGAAAAAGACCCACACCTGCTTACCCTGAAAGATAAAATCATTCCGATTGTCATGGGCCAAGACCAAGCAACATCAAAGCAATATCCTTGAAAACCGTAAGACGACAAATCAAAAACGTGCTACGCTGCACAGAAGCCAGTAGAAAGACAATAGATATTTTTAATGAAACACAGGAATAAAGGACACGAAAATTACAGCTAAATTTGAGGCAGTCGTTGAGCAAAGACCAATGACCACAATCGTTACTCGCTGAAACTTACCACATTGGTAATAAGCTGGAATCTAGAGGCTCTAATGCTTTTCACAGTCTGGAATACGTCGACGCCTTGATCGACTTTGATCTTTTCAAACAGGTTGGCAAGAGTACAAAAGTATCCGCTTCGAGTACAACCGTCCCTGAAATGGACCATTTACTGTAGAATTGACAAGAATACTACTTTTCGGCTTCTTGACTGTATTATGTTATAATTCATTTTATAGCCACTTACTCCATTTCAGTTCCTAATTTTTGAATATTTGGAAAGTATACTCACATCCATGCATCATAGGAACCACGCATGTTCCCTCATGCCCCCAATTTCGCTTTCCCATTGATGCCGCAACTCCCCGTTTTGCGGAATTTCGATTAGTGGCAAATACTAACTACCGTCCTTAAAGTTATTGCAGAACCTTATTTAGATGCCCCTTTTCTAAATCGTATATCAAAAACCTAAGCTTTGTCAACTAGTACCCGTATACATTTTCTTAAAGGAAAATATTAGGGTATATGAAAATACATTTTGCATTAGTGTACCATTATTATTTTTACGTTTTTAAGTCAATATTTTATTTCTAAGAAAGGTACATTCATAGCAAAATAACCCCTCGGTCAATTGTGATGAAACTTTTTTCAAGTGGTTTCTATGACAAATCATCTCGCAAAACGTACGGTATTTTTTGTAAAAAAACGGAAGTCGTAATCGTCTTTGTTACATTACGAAAAATAGGTCTTTATATCAAAAATCGGTGAGACTGATGACTAAATATTAAATTTGGAAATATCAACGAAATCCACCGGGCAGTTTTCGAGAACTTGCGTTCCTAAGTTCAAATAAAATCGATTTGCCGAAGCGGAGAAAAAAACGATTAAACAGGGACAAGTGAAATTATCAGTCTTTGCTTAATTATTCGGTAAAAACTTGTTATCGGTACACATAACTTATACAAGCCTTACATAGGTGCGCTATTTCAACTTTCACTCGCAATGTCAACTGACTTTGCAATGCGTAATTAACTTGATTATCATTAAAACGTACCATTCCTAGCTCAACTCTTACTGTTGTATGCGACCTTTTGACCTACTTCTATATAAATAGGTCACAGTTGTTATACACAATGTGGTAAATATAACTAGAGTTGACATCCCGTGGTTTTTGTTGAGCAGAGTGGTCCGCCATCTTGCTAATGAACCATGTTAGTCGAGATGCATGTGTACTGTGTAGTATCTAGGAACCAATACTAATAACAGCACGGGATTTTAAGTAAAAACTCACAACTTCTATGTTAGTATCATCAAGTGCAAACTAGGATTTTTAGAAAATCGTCCAAGAAAATCACTGCATACTTGAGCACAGAATTAAAAAGTCTTACCACCTATCTTTAGTTATAGCATAAAAAATCAAAAATAAAGTTTGATTTCCAGTGTAAAGGTTATACCCAGAATAAATGATATAAATTGTTTGACCTTCAAGGCTTAAAAATTGAAACTGAAATAAAATGATTTTGTGGGAAAGAAGCTGATCGCAGAAACAATATTGTTCAACTTCATTTACTCCCTAGAACACCCACATAAGTCCTTGTTTTATGGACTTTTATTTGACTTTCCTTCTTAGTCCGATATATCTTTAAGGGTTTAGTTACCAAGATATCTGTTGTTTTCTAGCAATGACGAAACACAAAAGTGACTACAAGATTAATAGTTGACATTGTTACATTGTGGACACCAATTCAAAGATTTATTAATATAGAAAGAAGGGATACCCCAAGAATGCTACATCCCACAGTGTTATATTGGTACGGGAGATGGGTTGTTTTTGTAGATTTCAAGAGATTGAACAAATGTTATGTAGCCCGGCAAGCTATTTAAATCTGCAACTGTCATTCTTGAGGAAAACCATCATTTTTATATTCTGTCCTGCTAATGGCCTTCTGATACTTACAATGTATTAACGTCCGGGCATGTAGGACAGTTGAGTTTTGTCATATTTATTTTCTGGCGGAGTGTTGTCAATACAAATGTAAATTTCGGATCCAACTGAATTGAGGGATTAAACTAGAGTTGCTGAAGTAGAGTGCATGTGTGGTAACAGTACGGTACAGTAACTTTGTAACTGCTAGACATTTCCCTTTTACTGTCACGGTGTGATTTTACTGCGTGATGGTGATATTTTGAAATAAATATATTGTGAAATAAATGAAAACTTTCAAGTCTGAAATGGTTACAGTATCTCAATGTGTTGTTTAATCTGTGTCAGCATTTTGTTGCCCTTCTCGTTCTGGATCGCCAATCAGTGGAAGTTAGTTTGTTAGTGAAAGAAAAAAAATCTGCTATTCCACACGTCATGGTCGAATAAAAGGGGTACATTGATTGGTGTAAAAATTAGTATTGGTCAAGATAAATTGTTTTTATTAAAACTCTGGATCCGCAGCGTGTGGTTTTACAACAGAGTCTATGACGCAACTGTTTTAACTGAGACCATGTAGTTTTCAAACTGTACAGTTCACCATGCTAATATAAATTAGGTACTGGGACAAGTAATACTAGATAGTTAAAGAAAAGTAGTCTATCACTGAAGTTATTTTCTTTGAGACACCTCAGCACGCCTTACATGCGTTTTACTTCCTGATAAAAGTCTGCATTGTAATATAATTATTATTCCTTGGTAAAGCCTGAAGTAGACATTTTCAATCACCTTTCGGGAAATTAAGTCTGGGCAAATGCATACTTCGACCTCGGCTTCGGCTGCCCAAACAGTCACTGTAGTGTTCACAGGCACACACGGCTAACTGATGTATATGTGCGTGTCTTACCAACCAGTAGGTCTACAGGGTGGTTGTGGTGTCGTGACTTCTTCTTTTTTCATTGAAGTACTTAATGTTAACATATCAGTTTCCACAACTCTATCATTTTGAAAAATTTTGCCCCCAACTTTCATTCAAACCGGCCTATGCCCACAATCCCGAATATGCACATGTACACAAACACGTAGGATTACATTGGTCAATGACACGACTTTACATGCACACATACTGCTGTTTGTATGCTCATCGATTTCCATGGGTTTCTATTATTTTTGTTCTACACAGTGTTCAAGTGTTTCACACGAACACATGCCTCAAATGTTTTATAAAATAAATCAAGTGGCGTCGGGTCAAGAAAATTTTAGACCCACACTAAAAACTTTGGGAATGCAGTGATGTATTGTTGCGCCGGAGAGCGGCCCCTTGACAGCTGAGGGTCTTGTCGGTTTGTAAACGACTGGAAAATAGGTACTATACAATTATAACAACGAAACAGGTCACTGTGTAAAACAGTGACGGATCTAGGATATCATAAGGGGAAGAGACAACAATTTGTCTCGGTCAAACGCACAAAGCACGATTGGATGCGCGCACGTCGAAACGTCGGATTTTCGTGGATGTGAACCTTCTAGTAAAAAACAGAACTAAAATAAAACAGACGGGCGGCCTCGATCGGACACTTGCAATGCAATTCAGATCTCCCCGGCAGTAAGGTGATTACCGAAGTTAATTAGTAAACCAGCCCCTCCCTAAATCCGCCTATGTAATACCATTTTCTACACTTTATACATTTCATTGATTGGCTTTTCGACTGAGCCGACAAAACCTCCCAGGCTCTAGCAGCACTCCGTGAGAATTTCAGCCAAAGCATTAGGGATTTTGTCTTTGCAATGGCTTATATGATCGTTTACGAAATGTGCTTGTCACACGTTTACATTGTTTTATGTTACCAATATTTTAAAACCTCGTTACCATTTAAAATTTCAATTTTTATTCTGAAATTTCCCAGGCTTCCATAAAGCCACCGTGTTTTTTACTCTGCTCGTACAAGCGCAGAGTACTGTTGTTTTTACATATCGTTCATAATCAATATGGCGGACTGCGTGTCACGCGCTGTCTGGCTTGCGAATCTAGTCGTGTCACCTCTATGTACATGTATATAGATCACTGATTATACATGTACAATTAGCCTGTACACGTCACTGATACGAAACCATAAAGAAAGAAATGAATAACAAAAATCGAATCCGTGGGTAAAGCATGTCGTTACCATGAGATCGAAACATTGAAAGTCAATTTATTAATTGAATGACGGAAATAAGGTGAGGATTTGTCTCTTTTCACAACTTGAAGTGTTCATGACCACAGAGGCCTGAGGCGACAATAGCGTTCGTTCTCAACGCCAACGGTCGTATGCATGTAGACGAACAACACCCTTAGGATCAAAACTACGTTTTGTCTTTGTTTTCCCCGGCACCATTCTACCATAAGTACACCTCGTTGACTCAATGTTATGGCAATTTCTTGAATGAAAAGACTGAGGGTATACTAAGCTGTTCTGTAGTTGGCGGGAGATTCAATTTGATTGAAAGCCCTTTAGCCTTTGACATCGGATAAGTAGTAAACAAATAGCCACGCGGCTGTGGGGTTCCCAGGTGGTTCTGTTAAATCTTTTGTTTTTCTCGCTACGCAATATATATTTTGTATTCGAAGTTCCCCGAGAATGAAGATAAGGTATGTTTCTAGACACATCTTAAATATTGTAAAAATGGTCATTTTTTGTGAATAAGGTTTGAAATAACCTTAAAGGCGAAGTCAAACTTTTCATGTCATTTTAGTAACACTACGGTTCGTTGATTATCCCAGACAAAATTTTCAATTTATTAAGGCTTCCCGTAATTTTATTAATTAGTCGTGCCTTACTCCGGAAGTGACGTTCAGGGGGTTATGAATTTCCCCGCCATTTTGCTTCTACGTTGAGTTTACTGTGAGTATCTGTTCTACTGTTATTTCCGAATTGCTTTCCTAAAATGGTTGTCACCACTTTCCATCAACGAGTACATGTATTCTACGACAAGCCATGCCGTTAGAGGACTCAGTTACGTTGGACTTAGGGAACGCTTAGTTTGTAGTAGCTTGAAAATAACTGGAATCGACGACTCAAAGCACTGACACAGTGACGTGAGTGACAGAGACATTGTTCATAGCAGTGGTGATGAGGAATTTTTTCACGAAGTGAGTGGATGGATATATGCTTGAGCCTGAGTATAGTAAAGCCGAATACGCACAGGCTGTTGTTGAGAGGGATGAAACACATCAGCCGATTTCATAAAGGTGGTTTAACAAAACCAGGTTTAAGACTTAAACCTGGTCTTCCTAAACCAGGGCCCGGTCTCCAATCTCCGTACTCAGACTCGAATCATGCTCAAACTCACACTTCATACTCAACTCGAGTACAGACTCAGCTTTGGTGTATTCAATGTCNGGGAGCGATGAATCAGCGCGGCTTTGCGTGATTTTGCATTTCACATTATAAAGAGTTCCATAGCAACTCGAGTATGAGTGTCAGATTTGAGTACGTTTGGAGTCTACTCGAAATACGACATTGGATACGCTTTTTTGAGTACGACTCCAGTGAGCACGATTTTGAGTATGAAATCTCGAGTATGAGTATGAGTGTGAGTACGGAGATTGGAGACCGGGCCCTGGTCTAATTTTAGAACTGACTTGCATTTCACCCACATGGTTTAAGAGTCTGAAAGCCTGGTTTTGCTAGACCAGGGAGCTGGTTCAGTAAAACCAGGTTCAAAGTATCAAAGGCACCCCACTGTGTCTAGCTCGGTAAACCCAACAAAGAAACTATTGAAGTGCTTCAATGAAACCTTGATCACGTGGGTATACAATGGCATACACTAGTAGAATCAGTGCAGACATTTACGAAAAACATCTAAAAGCTTTTCTCATGAGGAAAACTGTAATTTCTGTGCTCAACACACACACATTAAAGAACATGCTCCCGATTAGATGTAACATGTTTAATGCCCAAATTTATTTCCTTGTCATTTTAGTGTTTCTTTTCCGCGGCCAAAGGGGGGGAGACCCCTTCCTGGCAATATTATATCGGAGAACAGTGGGGGTGGAACTCAGTCAGAGGAATCAGAAGATGCTGTCTTTAGTCAAATCTGTGGCGCTTACGACTATGACGCCCTGCTCCACCAGTCGTATTCTGAGAAATCCACAGGACACACTCCAGCAAGTACTGGTCTACGCATAGGCGGATCCACGGGGTCAAGGGGTCCGGAGTCCCCTTTTTTCCCTTGATTTTAGTGATATCAAATATATAATTTTCAAATTGTTGAATTGGCCCCCCCTTTCAAAAAGTCCTTGACCATCCCCTCCCCCTTTAAAAAACCCTGAATCCGCCCCTGCTACGCTTGATCTTGTGTCATAGTAAAATTGAATATTGAAAATAGTCCATTTTCGCTCTAAAAATGCGTCGCAAATGCACTCCGCGGGATCATTCAGTTGTACCTATACCATGCAAGTCTGACATATTTGACAGTTAAACCTGGGTCTGACCAAGTCTAAAGTTAAACATGGTTTAAGATCTTAATAAAGGTCTAAAGAATATAGACCTAGTTGGTGAAATGAAAACTGATTTAGACCAGGTCTAAACTGGAGTTAAACCAGGTTTTACTAGACCACTGGTCTAAAAGTTAAACCACCTTTATGAAATGCAGATTATCTTTAAACCTGGTCTATGTCCAGTTTACACCAGGTTTAACTTTAAACCACCTTTATGAAATCGGCTGATAGAGAGGACAAACGTAGTGGGACGTCTTAGTTCAACTGCACTGTGTGCACTGTTATGCCGACCTCATTTAAATGCCTACGCTGTTCCCACTGGATGGTGACCTGGGCACCCAAACCGCTTACATCCGACCGTGAGACTCCCTAACCACACATCTGGCAGCTTCTAAATACATTAGTCAAGTCAACAATAAACTTCGCAAAGTTTGGTTCACCGGCCAGTTCACTGGACGACGATCTGTCCTCCTAAATGGGTGTCGAACTGGGCCTGTATTCACTCCAACAACTAAAAGTCGCTACAAGGCTGCTTACAGCCTCTGGACTGGAGACAACACCAGAACATGGCGAATCACTGCTAGTTTCCCGGCATTGCACGCGCTGGGGGGTACCTTCGGAGGCACGGGTGACAGTAGATGAAGGGCTTCCAGTAACTGTGGAGGCCACAGCTCGTGAGGCTTCCCTCTTCAAAAATGCACTTCGCGGAGGAGGCACAACTGCGATTAAACATTGATGGTATGGCACCCTTGTTCAGGCGTTGTTTTGCAATAACCTTCATAAATTCCGCGTACATACATGTATCTCTTTCGTAACCCCACTGCAGAGAACACTTGCCACGCACTCGGTAATTCTCCACTGCTTTGTACGTTGCCTGGGCGGGTAACGTTGCGTTCCTCACACGAACGAACCACGTACGGCGGAGTGTGTCATCTTTAAGAAAGCGTTAAAATATAATGGCATACTCAGAGTGTGAGTGAGACGATAATGAGTACAGCACGGCACACAGCAACGTTGTGGCATGTCGACTACCTCGTAAACAAAACCAAACGCTGACCGAACTTATCACAGCCGAGGTAAAGCAATGGCCGACTCCAAAGCTCACACGCAAACACAATGGCATGAAATTTTTAACCCCCTAAACGTCACTTCCAGAGTAGGGCACGACTAATTCATAGAATTACGGTTCGTCATAACTAACTGAAAAACATGTTTAAGATAGTCAACAATTCGTAATTTTACTAAAAATGACATGAACAAAGGTTACCTTCTCTTTTAAACAGCCATCCTAAAATTCCTCTCAAAATAATTGGATTCTAAAGCAAAGAGGTTAATTCTTTTCCGATGGGAAAAGTCTCCACAGGTGGCGACATGCAACACAGGAATTCAATAGAGGGTGCGAATAAATCTAGGTCATATGACGTTAAGCCAACCTGTAGAAATACTGGAAACTCCGATGGCACTGTAGTTTCGCTAATGGTAAAGCGACAAACGAGACATTAACACGACAGCTGTACTTTATTGTCTTACCCCAGTAAAACACCTGATGAGTTTAAAGCACCAAGTATGTGTCTTTACCAGTTGATAAGGCGGAACCGAGGCAGTCATTCAAGTGCAGTCATTCCTACATTTAACATGATTCGTTTGTAAACATAGAACTTGCTACATTTACTCACAAACAATGTATTACAGCCGCGTTCTTCCCAGTTTGTTGCTGCGCCAGCTCCACAACTTCTATAAGTTCAATAAGCGCACTTTGTAAGTTCACTGGTAGCACAGCCAGTTTGTTTGGCCAGTGTCTTACTTGGAAATGTGTGATTTCCCGACCTTTGCTGTTCGGCTGCAAGAAACATGCAAGACGGCATACGTATTCCCCATTATCATAAACATAAGATCTACTGTTCATGGTGATCTAGTTGTGAAAATACATTCATTACTTCAACAGCGCATAATATTTATGTACAATTTGGTTGGCGCACCATGCGACTAACGTCTGCAATCAAATGTAGGATACCATTGAGATCGCAGATTGGTCAAGACAACATGAACTATGCAAAATAACCAATACAATTACCCTCCTTGTGTCAGTCAAAACCAGAGTTCGCTGCTTGATAACCTCGCCGTGGTGATACCTCGACCCAACGCATTCCACTTCATACCGTCCAAAGCGCACAGACTCTTCATCCGGCCAGTATTGAGGACAAGTCTAAAACAGTGGGTTACCAGTAGCAGAAGTCATATTTTCCAGGGTCTCAATGAGTTTGCCTAGAGTGAGATTGAGTGTAGCAAAATCAAGACATGAAGAACCTTGGAGACCAATTTGTGCACTCAACAAATGAACTACGCAACTGAGGACAATTATTACGTTAAAGAAAGCAGGAGCCACGCAGTGTGCCGCTCGCAGTAGTCGGTTTTCAGTTTTGTTACTGCATTTGCCACATCTTGTTTCGTTCGTCCTGCCCATTACCGGAAATACGTAAACTAGGTCATTCTCCAGGTTCTCTGCATAAACTAGGTCAGGGCTTCACGCACTCGGCCTGTCTCACTCCAAGCTCAAGGAAGATTTTAGTAGCCCAAAGTTACCACAAGTTCAAAGATGTTCAAATAAAAAGGAAAGATGAAACATATCTCTGAACAAATGTGGCCAATATCAAGGGTCGCCGCTCGCAAGCAACTTAAAGCGATCCCTATTACCCGTCGCCTTATCTCGCACTACCGGTCGACTAATTTTTCCCAATGCAACAGAAAATTCTCATACACTTAATTTGTGATGACTCCTTTCAATTTGAAACCACCCACAATACAGTGAAACAAATTAATATTAAGTGCTAAACCTTTCTTACACTGTGAAACGTTTCGTAAAAATAATGCAGGTGTTTGATTACTGCTAAGCTTGATTATTCCGAAAATAGTTGCGTTGGTCTCCTTACTTTTAAATTGTATGCCTTCGATTCCTATAGACTCAAGGGTTAATTTAAAGTTGAACGCCCTTCGCCGTCAATAATAATCAAAATGGTACATATAAGGTAAACAGTTATAAGTGTAATGGTGAAAAAATTATCAGTGACTTAACCAAAAACTTCGAATTAGCTTGACCCACTGATGATAGTATGCGGAATTCAAATACACACTCAACTGAATACCCACGAACACTCCCGACCTAGTGACGAGAATTCAGACCTCAGTTTATGGAGATAACAACACGGCGACTTGTCTACATTCGCACCTTCTGTTGAAAGTCAAGTGTCTAGTAATATTACTTTGGAAAATCAGTAAAGGGTTAAAGAAAAGGAAATCTTACTGAGAAGACAACGACGAGCATACTAAATCGACAACAGATAGGGGAGAGCACGTGGGAAACTTACGTCATCATTTTGGTTCGCGTCATCCAACATGACGATCACATGACAGTCGTGATCGTGAACCATTCTCCAAAAATCACAAACAGTGTTGGGTAACGGACTCTGTGTGACGATGAATGCATCGCGTTGATTATATCCCTGAAAACGTACATATCTATCAAAACTCAGAGCGACATGACCTTCCGGTAACAAAATCGAGATACCTTTCTGAAACCTTCACCCACAATTTCAAATGGATCGAAATCGACGGTACAGACCCCAGTGTTTGGAATCAAAAGAAATATTCGTCAACTCAATATGAACTTGAAATAATACCAGCAAGGTATTGACAGTTGACAAACAAACTAACAAAATCACCACATAAGCCCGGTGGTCAGGTTCGTAGCAAGCATCTGTGGTCAAATGGGGGACTCGATTGCTAAACACATTGTGTTGTCTGCAATATTGCGTTTGTTGTGGTCAAGTTGTCGGAATCAAGACTGGTGAACAACTGTCCGATCGTATAATACTGATACAACAGTAAAAGTCATGAATTCAACGCAAACGCACATGTAATAATTCCAGATCTTCAAACATGCGTCGTTTTTTGCCAAGGACAACCCTAAAGTGATAGTGCACATTACTGTCATGACAAAGCTCAGCCTCCCGATGAGTATCACCTGTTCCAAAAACCAAGATGTCGTCAGAAATACAAGAGATGCCGTGTAAACCCTCTAAAGCCTCATGAATCCGTTTCTGAAACTCTTCTGGAGCGGAAGATATCCCACAGGGCAGACGATTCCAGCGATAACGTCCGCATGGGGTGCGCATGGTATTGGTTAGGATCGAGTTGTAATCCAAACGAACCTGGGTAAACCCATCAAGTGCGTCAACTATTGTAAAATATTTGTGTTTTTTTCTAGCTCAGGCGGGGCAGAAGCTCTTCAATAGCAGGAATTATGTACTTGGGAATGACACTGCCATTGTTAACAGTCATTCTAGGATCAAGGCAAAGGCGTATCTTGTGTTCACCATGGAGTGTCTGTTTTTCCAGTACGTGCATGTAAGAACACCAGTCAGTGGGTTCATCTACTTTTATCAGCTTTCCTGAAGCTACCATTTCACCAAGCTTAGCCTTAACACGATCCCCCTTTGAAACAGGGAGGCGGTGAATAAGTGTATGACTAGGTGTTACAGTGGGGTCCATGGTGAACAACACTGGCTTACCAATATTACCTAAACCACTCCAATTAAAACATCTGAGACGTGAGAAAAAACCGAATCTTTAGTTAATGGGCTACTGCTGGGGTCTAGTGAAGTTTCAGAAATCTGGTATGAACACCCATAAACACGAGTTTGATCATAGTTCATCAATTGCATAACAAGTACAGTTTTGCTACATAATAGGGCAGCCCTGACTGTAGCACCACGAAGATCAACTACCTCAAAGTCAATGGGGAAGTACTTGTTCGAATCGTTATCGCACACAAGACTGATTTTGCCCAGAGTTGGATTTTTCCCCCACCATACGAGGTTAAGTTTGTGTTAGACGGAGCCATACAGTCAAGCGTACCCAATTTTAAGTACAAGTGAACTGGCAACGTATTTTGAGTTGCCGCAGAATCAAGATGACAGGGAAGAGCACAAAACGTGTCTCCTGTCACAGACAAGTTCAAATCAGTGGATAACTTCGCAGGAGTATCGTTCTTTGACTGGTCGTTGACCATGAATAGAGAGACATTGATGTAGTCACTATTAAAGTCAGCATCATTGTCATTTACAGCATGCACTAGGTTCAACCTCTGTCATAGCTATGTACTGCGATTTCCACTTGTCTTTGGTACTACGACATACAACTGTAAAGTGTTTCGGCCCATAACAGTGTTTGCAGAAAACTCCTGGTTTTGCTGCCGGGCAGGTTTTACGGTTATGGCGTTCAAGTGCCCCAGAATAATTACACTGTATAGCAGCAGGTTGCGCTGATTTTGGATTTCTGTTTAGCTGCAGTGTAATTGACATGCTCATCAGTGTTGTGGGATTCCATAACGCAGGTGTTTACGAGGTCTGCCCTTCCCCATGCCTTAGCCTTGGCAACAACGTCATCGAGTGTGTACACAGTTCCACCATCCTTACAGTGACGCAAGAGTTGAGCACGCAAGTGATCATCATGGAGACCGATGATAAACGGATCTCTGATTAGCTCTCGCTCAGGGTGTGCCATGTCGTTGTATTTGCACTTGGCCCCCAGATGTTTACACCGGGCCTCGAAATCGTGAATGGATTCTTCTGGTCGTTGCCGACACTGTTCGACAAATTTCATTCTGTCGGCCAAAATTGTGTCTTGTCCAGAGTAATGAGCCAGGAGCTTCTGCTGCCAAGTCCAGGGCTACCCAATGTAGGTGTCATTTTTGCCCGTCGTGGGCGCAGAGGTCGTCATCGTTGGGACAATAGCACTTTTCATAATTTTTTCATAATTTTTAGAACCTCGATAGGGAGGGCTAGGCGGAAGGCACTAATTTCGAACGCCTAGTTTGCCGGGTTCCACTGTTCATAACCCTCTTTTGAGAGATCTCGTCAGTCTTGCAAAGTACAAAAGTCATTGAAAAGTCCTAGCCACAGCTCAATGACCTCTGCTTTGTCGTCAGTGATTGTTGGGTCGAGTTTCGGTGGCTTTGTTTTAGCCATTTTAAGATCCTACCGCTGCCACCAAGTTGATTTGTACCAGACAAGCAACGTGCACTTAGCAATCAACCATATTTATAACTCGTAGCTATCCCACACCAAACACACTGAGAGATGCTGTCACCTGGCGAGCAGCGCACACATTAACAATATTCCCTTAACCATGAAAGTGTTGAACTTAAGATTACACCTAATAAAAATCGGGTCTTGCTTGCATGAAGAACCAGTAAATGATAAAAATGAAGCTGTAACCAAAACGTGAATTTATGAAATGCACTACTTGCAACTACATCAAATTTATCTACTCTAATGAATACCATTGCTAATGCCATTGTCAATTTCTGTTCAACTTGGTCCTTGCTTTGGTGAAAAGGAATTCTGGGCTTGCCAGTGGGATGTAACAGGCAAATATTATAGACATAAATAGACTCACAAAATGATCCTCTGTGACATGTCATGCTGTAGGATCAATTCTCCAGCAATGACGAAGTGTTATGTCCAAGCCCAAAAATCATTTTTAACCTTAAACTCTTGACGGGAATGTGGCTTAGCAGGATTAACTTCACTCACGTTCACGAAGACTGCATTTATGTAGTCATTTCCTCCATCATCGGCCGCCGTCATCAAGTAGGGACGAGATCGTCCAACTGAAATGATGTACAGAACGCGGTATTAAAAAGTATTCTTAGCTGACAGCAAAAAGCTCCACACAATTACTGACCAAAACCTTGGGTAATACAAATATGGCATTATTTGGGCTTCAACTAAGAACAAAGTAAGAAACATCGCTAGATAATGAAAGCTTGCCGGTTGTTTCAGGGTGGAATACCGATTTTATTTTCTCTCATGAACGTATTCAGAGCGAGAGTAACAATATTAGTGAGAACCATAATTTGTACAACTTAGCCATGTCACCCTTTAAAGGTAATGATGGGTATAACGGGGTTGATGATCGATGTTCACATATAAAGTTATGAGGTGGGCTTAACTAAATCAACAAAACCAGTTTTGAGTTTTATTTTTCACTTCAAAATGCTAAATTTCCTCGCGACGTAGCTAAAAAGCTATCGAAAACTTTAAACTCACGCGGCAGAATGTTTGGATCTCTATTCTTGGGAGAGTTTTCTTTCAGTTTCCCAGCGGCATACTCCTCGGCGTCTGCAGCCAGGCACAGTCGATTTAAAGTCTACAATGAGAGCCAGTGGCCGAGATTACAACAAATAAGTAATGAATTAAGTATATTTGACTTTACCAAGTACTACGCACTAAGCATCACTTCCCTTGGGATTAGACCCACCTCTGGTAAGAGAATGAACTTCAACAACGACGACGACGACGATGAGAACAACCAACATATAACTAACAATGCCAATAATAACCTACATATATGTAAAAGGACAAAAACGATACATTTAAGGTCAGCTAGCATATGGAAACAAAAGCAGGAATTCTCTCCGATGGACATATTGGTTACATTTTCGTTGATAGTTTGACAGGTAGCTGATAAACATTTGCCGCAAATTGCATGCAATAGACCGTAGTTTAGAGAAAATACTCACTTTGAGCTCTTTCTTCAAAGTTGTCTTGTTGGACATGATTTCCTGTAGACGAGACTGAAACTCAGCTGTTGGGATGAAGGTGTCTCCCGTGTGTAGCTTTTCTACCATTGCGGTGTAGATGAACTTGTATTGGTCCTTAAAACAGTGACAAACGTGCTTAAAATCAAGGTGCGCAAACTGTTGCTCGAAATATACAGTTAGTTAGTTCACTTCCGGATACAGTTGTCGCCATTATAAAATCCACACTTTTCTCAATCTTCAAAATTTGCACCACGTTCTCAATAGCTAGGAACCACTAAAATGGCAGGATCTAGGTATGCATAAGGTGGGTGCATTAAATGAAAAAGAGATCTACTGTTTCAATGCCTGCTCACTCTTGAAACGTTTCCCATAGCATCAGATGGCGTTGCTAAAAAAGAACTCGACCCATTTTTTTCTGGCATGTGGTGACTTTTTTGAAAGCGAAGGAAAAATACCACTTCACTACGCAATAGGAACAGAAACAATTGTCTATTTTGTCTTATTTCCAAAGCAAAAATAGAACCCTTTTCGATAAAAGTAGGCAAAAAACTTCAGACATTTTGTTTGACATAAAAAATCGAGCAGTAGTCCTTTTGCAGTTAATAACAATAACGCGAGATTATGTGAGACTTAACTGTGACGTCAAGGGAAGTGGGGCAATAGCTTGTGGTTTAGCCATTTGCCCATTACGGTAGCAAAGTGTGTTCTGATATTTTCTTCGAATTTTTAGCCGTTTAGTTCCAAAAATGCCAAACAAGCATTGCTGTTCAGGCAAATGAAATTCAGATTCCCATTACAATACGTTCTATCGCGTTCTGTACTTATCTCGTCCGGTGAATTTCAAAAGGGCGGTAGGCGAAATCCGATCACTGATTAAGTTTTCACCTCTTCAAAAATACATTCTACACCTAAAATTATCACCTAAAAAGGCGCTCAGTGATCCTTTCTGCTTCTAAACATATCTTCGATGAAGCATACATGTAGCTACGGCAATTCAGGTGACCGGCGAAGAATTTCAACTCCACTGTGTGGTTACTGTTAACTTTGACCGCGTGCGCGATAACCGGTAAGTATTTCAACCGAGTCAGGTGAGTATGAGGCAAAGGCTAGCGCGAGACTGAGCGAAACCCGAGACCTGACGCGTGACACTTGCAAAATAGTTTGAGAAAATATCAAGTGAAATTCGTAAGATTTGTGTCCTTTAGACTTTTTGTTGGTTAACAGGCGGGATTTCACGTAACTTCCTCCAAATGGCGCCGGTGAGAGAAACTCTAGCAAACAGTGAGGTTTTCATGGATACGTTCAAGTTATTTTGTTGACTATATTGTATACAGAGTCAGGGTATGTGTTAATTATAACTCCATGTGCACATATGCATGTTTCATTTTGTTTTATTTACTGTATTTTGAAGTGAGTAACTTTTTATGGAGATACTCTATCGCCCTTGAAAAGCTGTATGCCTGCGGTAATCAGGCCTAGACCGGGTTGAGTTCCAATTTTAGTCCGTTCACAGCTTCGCACAACATAACAAGTTCACATTTTCTTCGTCCATTCACTGTTATTTCACGATCCATCGTAAAATTCACCATGGAAACTCCAGTAAGATTTAGCGTGTGCAGCAAAGACTCGGGGTAAAACATGAGCAATATGGCGGCATTTGCCCCTCTTCCGATGACGTCACATTGACTAACGAGAAACTCGCAAGAGAGCTATTCCTATCACCGTCTTTTTCGTGTTTCACTGTCGCCAATTGGACATCGTTTGTTTGGATTGTCCAAAGTGCAGTCCACATATATTTACAAATATTTTAAAATATCCATACCACCGTTTGCACCATGTTGACTCGCTGTTGGCGAAGTTGTCGGAGTTGACCTAAAACGTCAACCGCGCCCTCTGCGTCTGCTTGATCGGAAAGGATGTCCATCATGATGAAAGTGCCAGTTCGACCCACGCCAGCACTGCAAATGTGAAAGATGAAATTTAAAATACCCTTTCACTTGCGACACCATCGATGAGCGGATTGCTCAGAAAGTTCATCATTGGCTGAGACGGGGCACAACAAGTCAGCTTATCCCGATGTTTTTTCAGAGCTGCCATGCTAACATCTAGCAATAAGGAAATGTTCGTCCTTTCCACGCCCAGTAGTAGCAAAATTGACACAAGACACAACTTGCGAGTTGACCGTCTACCTTCACCGGCCGCCAACCGGGAAGATGGCAGTTATACGAGTAAGTAAATGCGGAGACCAGGAAATATACAACATTATAATTTCATTATAATTGCCACCTTTCGCTAATATTTGCGCCATTTTACAAAACTCCCAAGAATCTAGACTTAAGGAACACAGCGTAGGTTTATAACACAATTGGATTAAATAAAACGTTTGAGCTGGCAACAACTTAAAAAGTAATTTTGTCTAGAACGGAAATATTAGAAACACGAAGCGTTCGTACGTTAAAACAATGATGGCGTATTCGCGTGTTGTTTCAACTCCATTGTAATGACATCGTCAACAACATTACAGTGCGTTTGATTACAGTGTATATGTTTATGGAAGGTTGTAGTTCATGTTGACTTACCTGCAATGCACCACTGTGGGTACGACGTCATTTTCTTCCCGGATGTGGTCTTTGACGATTTGGTAGAACTTCCACAGAGCTGAAGAGCTGCTGGGAACCCCGTGGTCTGGCCAAGATGTGAAGTGGTACTGAGTCGTCTTAAGCGACTGCTGCTCACAATTGGCCTTCCACAGAAAGTGAAATGTCGTCTTTGATTGCAGAAAGGTATTTTGAACAATTGAAAACTATTACAACTGAGACTAACTGGCACGAGGACGTTTATCTGATTACCATTGGTAATGGCTTCCTCAATTTTATTCGAGAGTTAGTCTCTGTAAAGAATTTTCAAGGTTGCTAAATCATTTGAATTTTTAATTGAGAACAAAGACTTATATTTTTTCAAGGGTGTGATTCAGGTTATATGGTGATATAAAACATCCAAAAATTGACGAAT
>NMRA01001095.1:0-20787 GCA_002633005.1 Phoronis australis | reverse complement strand
CCCCAACCGGGAAGATGGCAGTTATACGAGTAAGTAAATGCGGAGACCAGGAAATATACAACATTATAATTTCATTATAATTGCCACCTTTCGCTAATATTTGCGCCATTTTACAAAACTCCCAAGAATCTAGACTTAAGGAACACAGCGTAGATTTATAACACAATTGGATTAAATAAAACGTTTTAGCTGGCAACAACTTAAAAAGTAATTTTGTCTAGAACGGAAATATTAGAAACACGAAGGGTTCGTACGTTAAAACAATGATGGCGTATTCGCGTGTTGTTTCAACTCCATTGTAATGACATCGTCAAAAACATTACAATGCGCTTGATTACAGTGTATATGTTTATGGAAGGTTGTAATTCATGTTGACTTACCTGCAATGCACCACTGTGGGTACGACGTCATTTTCTTCCCGGATGTGGTCTTTGACGATTTGGTAGAACTTCCACAGAGCTGAAGAGCTGCTGGGAACCCCGTGGTCTGGCCAGGATGTGAAGTGGTACTGGGTCGTCTTAAGCGACTGCTGCTCACAATTGGCCTTCCACAGAAAGTGAAATGTCGTCTTTGATTGCAGAAAGGTATTTTGAACAATTGAAAACTATTACAACTGAGACTAACTGGCACGAGGACGTTTATCTGATTACCATTGGTAATGGCTTCCTCAATTTTATTCGAGAGTTAGTCTCTGTAAAGAATTTTCAAGGTTGCTAAATCATTTGAAATTTTAATTGAGAACAAAGACTTATATTTTTTCAAGTGTGTGATTCAGGTTATATGGTGATATAAAACATCCAAAAATTGACGAATTAGACAATATTCCGACTTGAAAATTTATCGGTCCTACCTTTGTTACTTCGAACTTTCTTGTAGTGAAGTCGGTCCCTTTTTCTTTGTCTACAGTTGTCACTAAAATATCGCCATATTTTTCGGCTAGCTTCCTTTCTGGCCAGTAAACCTCACACTTGCGCTAGAAGTACACGGTAATCCTAGCACGTATCAATGCTGCAATGAATCTGCATTTTGTTAAAATATCTTAACTGTTGATTCACACACCCCCTTTTTATATCGGTTTCAATTTATTTATTAGTGAGACAAGAGATGAACTTCAGAAGGATTGGTAATTGGCTGGTGCTAGGAGCCAGGCTTAAGACGGTTCCTTGATCCGGTGACCATTTTAATAAGCTGGGAATGGTCTCGAAGAATAACGAGATCCCAGATCGTGTAAAGTCCAGGAATTACTTCTAATCGGAGATGGGGAACGTTGAGACCGCCTTTGCAATACTATGACAGGACACTCAGATACGATCCCCGTATACGATAGTTCTGTCATACACGACTAATTGACTAATTGAACATGTGCTCCGACATAAATTTTCAATATCTACAGTCAAACAATTTTGTCGCTTGAAAAAGTACATGTCCGAGTTTAATACGACAAGCGTTCGATTCAGGCAAAAACGTACGCCAGGATCGTAACGCCACACATGCCGTGTGTCCTAAACGATTTTGCATTTGACACCATGTAAGACAGCTAGCGGTTGACAATTAGTCTTCCAAGTCAACTTTAATTTTTGGCTAAATTGGGTGCATAACTGCCTTTAAATGAATTGTGCAGATGGAATTAAATGCAAAGACGAATCATGTATGTTAAAAATTGCAACTATCAGCAGAAATAAAAACGCATCGCAGCGTAATTACATGTCTACTTTAGCTAGAAACCATTGACAACATGGAGGTCCCGGATGAAATGCAAAACAAGGTTATATCACAGAAATGGTAACCAACCACACAACCCTAATGTTATTGAAAGTTGATAGTTAAGATAGCGCACAAACTGTTAGACACCCGTTGTTGGTACAGAAAGGAATGTGAAGGAGTAGAGATGAAAAAGGTTTCGTTATGCTTTCAAGCTCAACAAATTTATACACTCTTCTCAGAACTTCTGGAAGACCAGAACTTGATATGATGTACCAAAAACACTATTTTTATGACTGGAATTTCCACAGTCCAAGGTCAACCGATTGTATATCAATGCTGAAAACAGAGAGCAAAGCTATGCTCAGTGAGATTCAGAATAGTCTAAGAGCAGTGTAAAGCGTTGAAATGCGCCATCAACTGAATTGCAGACGACATGCTTGTTAGGATTTTTCTTTGTATCACAAAATGGTCACATGATGGTGCAGGATACGTCTTACCGGTTCAAGTATAGGCGGGTTAAGCCAATTTACAAAATTTCAGTATAGTCATAGACAGGCAACCTTAAATAGTGAACACAGCGGTAATGTTTCTGAACAAATTAAGACCAAGTGTTTGTTTTGTTAAAGAGTTCCCAACTGTTTAAGAAGAATAATGTCCCAGAAAAACAGAAACACTAATTTTGAGGGCCATGTTGTTTGCCACCTTGAAAAAATAATTTACATCCCTCCGATTTTTTGTTTCTTTTTCTCGCAGAAAGGGTTGATGTGGATTCCTTTTCTGCAAAACAAAAAACATCATTTGCTATTTCTTGTAGGTTAGACCCTCTGGAATCGAAGAATGACCGGGCTACATAAGAATACCACAACACACTTCTTGCAAGATACCCAAGGAGCAGTAAGGATAGGACTCAGATTGCAGTAATAACATTATGAGGAAAGACATTCGTGAGCAGCTTGGTAATCTTGTTAATATATTAAAACTGAGTTTATGCTTGGAATACGTCTTCCTTCCAATAATTAAATCCAACAGACAAAAACTATACTAATATCAACAAAATAATCTGTGTTAATGCACGTATCCGAAGGGGGCACAGATCCAGAAACTATTGAGTTATGCTGATAATTTTTATGGCTACACTGGAGCTACATGTAGACATGGTGCACCGATGTCTTTCCAGTGAGACCCCTTCTTGACAGATCCAAGATACGAGCCTGCTACTAAATGATATACCTTCCCATCTTCCACGTTCTTGGTCAGCATCACAATCCGTGTTATTTGTTCTTGCCATATCATTCGCCAAAAGTCTTCCACAGTGTTTCTGTTGGGACCTAAAGAGTGCAAGGTACAAGCATTGATAATGACTTCAAATTGTTTCCGGGAAAAACGCGTACGATGAGCCTACGCCACATGGTGACCAAGTAATAAACCAAGAATGTATGTACCAAGGTTAGGCTCCTGAGAAATCTGCGAGAAAGATATATTAGATACACGTACGCAAGTCATCGCGAGATGTCGCCAAGTACCTGTTACCTCATTTGAAAAGATTCATTGATTCGTGAGTTTCTAGAGTTAACAAAATGGGCCACTTCTAACAAATAAACTAAAACTATCTCGAGTCAAAATACACTCTATTGCAATATACACCGCCTCCATTACTCACCCATTGCAGCAATGAATGCCTTAGGACGGTTGTAAGCATCAATGTAGCTGGCGTTAACATAGCCAGAATTGATGTCGTGGGGCAGAAGTTCAAGGACGACGCGATTTTTGTCATCTAGAAGATGATGTTGGAAGATATAATAGTTTGTATTAGAAATGCAAGACTCACTGTCAATACCTGGCAAATCAATAACAACAAATGGTAGACATCTGAAATGTAAATGTAGACGACAAGGTCGGTTGTTACGCGAGATGTCAAGGACTGGTTAAGTAAAATGTAAAGCAAACTTCAAGAATTTGAAAAAAAACAACCAACGGAAACATCATTCATCTGTTCATTGGTCGGTGCAAAAATTTTCATTTCCATTGTTGAAAGCAGTGTTTAACGTGCCTTTCTTCATTTTAAGCTGCCAAAAAACGAAACATGAATTCGGCGTTTTGTTAGTTGATAAACCCTGCTTTGCTTTATTATATACAGTACTGGAAGTCGATTTCAAACAACAAGAACGATTCCAAAAACGCTTTAGTGTGTGTGGGGTTGGCAAACCTTCAACTGCAAATTCGAAGATAGCACACGTACGCAGTTCTTGTAATTACAGTTGCCGATTCATTTGGCAAAAAATTAAGAGAAGTTTGTTAATATTTTTCCAATTTTAAGCCCCATGTCAAAGATAAACGTTGATAGGTAAACAGTTGCAAAACCACCTTTGAATAAGTTATTTACATGCTAAGATGTTCTTGAATCGGTTTTTCTTCTTATTCTCCTCTTTAATTCCCTCGGTATGGGGGAAAATGTGATCTGCGGGTAGGCTCTGAAAAATACAAACACAGAATATAGACAGAAGCTGCACAAAACATTCGAACAAGTGTTTAACACAAGCAAGATTTTTCATGTATTTCATGCCTAACAAATGTATATTGTTTGGGACAAACAAAGAAAAATCAAAGCTAAAAATCAGTAATTGAATGATGGTTTACATAGTCGTCTTGAATAAATATATACAGTATGTTAAGTTGTGGATTATCGTATTTTAGGAGCACGTGTTGCTGTACGTTGTCAAAAAAGACGGAATGAGTGATTACGGAATAGCATAACTTTGTCTCAACACAGGCAAAAAACACAGACTGTTACGCTGGCATTCTTTACAGGACAAACTTCATCAAAGTAAACTTGAATCGGATTGTCAACTATAGACTGCAAGTCGCGCACGAAAAGTGTAGATTGAGCGCTCTCATGTTCTGACAAAGCCTTATATGTATATACAAGGAAAGTGAGCGATATGTCGAAATGTTTATGTCAAATTTACGTACCTCGTACTCTTTTACAACTATGTCGTTATTAAAGGCATTTCCGACGTACCACACCAAATCTTCCACTTTGATTGATTTATTGAAGTCTTCGTAAACTGGGTCCGACAGAAGTGGGTTGGACGGTTGTGGACTTCCATTCATCGGTTCGGCATTCACGTACGCATTTTCGAAGCCATTGGTAGATTCTGTTTTTGATTATCACCATTAGAGGAATTTCCAAATGCAATGCCAAACTCTCTTAACAAATATTTTCTATAATAATAATTTTCAGTCATAGGGCAATTACCACTGCCGCTACTACCTCCAGAACTGTGATTATTATCTTAATCAGAAGCATGACTGCAATTAATGTGAACACAACGTGTCTTCCTGCACGGAGATCTTATAACGTTCAAACGTGTACATCTATATGTAGTTAAAGAACCTATCATTAACCCTGGAACACAAATGGATAAAACCTTGACAGAGCTTCGGGGAGAACAAGCTCGTAAGCCTTGGTTGGCAATCAGTCTAAGACAACGCCAAACTGAAGTTTAGGCCCTACTCCCGTGAAAACTCTGTATCAGCTGCTGACTGCACAAGAGGGTATTAGCGCTTCCGAGCACAGACCTCTTCCACTTAAAATCTAGTACAGGTTGCTATCAGCAGTCTAATCTAATGAGTGCAGACACAAGATGGCGAACTGCTTGAGCTAAGTCTGATGCACAGATATAGTTGGCGCGCGGGTTTGTGGACCTGTTTTGGCTTTCTACCCGTTAAGTAAACTAGCTTAGGTCACCAACGGAGAAGCCCGAACACCCTACTTTCACAAGACGTCTATCGAAATCTCATTACACAATAACGAGACGAGACTCCATCTACAAAGTTGTGAACAGGCTTAGCTGTAATAGATGTGATATGATAATTACATTGAACCACAATAAGACAAGAAGTTAGTACAACTGACACTGACCGTCTGTTTTGATGTTATCTAAGTGCAGATCTGAGGAGGTGCTCTCGTTTGCTGCCTTCTGTCTTCGCCTACAAATGATCAGGAGGAAAGTGGGAATGAATTTAATCCATATTATTAGATTGTGCCTAGTCACGATAATATCACGAAAAATATGACACGAAATGTGTGTTCACACATTTAAACAAAAACGCATTGTTTTACATGAAGTGTTGTCGATTTAACTGATACTTCAGTGTTTGCTTCAGGGCCACTCCTAGATATGCATAAATTTGCAGTCGACAATGCCGTTTTGGCAAACCGCCTTTAAGTTAAAAATCCAAAAACTTTTGACCACGTTGTCAATCTGTTTTCATTGTTGCACTTACATGTACAATCTCACTATCCTACGTCATTTACTTGTTTTTTTTTTGCAAAATCTATACCAGTCAACTGTTTCACCCTTTAAGGTGACTGAGTAAGAAAGTTTGCGTTCTCACCTCCGCACAATGAAAGCTACCAATGCTAGAACCAACAGGAATGCTGCAACACCACCACAAGCGCCGCCAATCATTGCCATTCTCTCTTGTTTAAAGTTCTTGGCTGACATAGATGGAGCATAAAACATTAATTTTAATTTATTCACTATAACCACATTTTCCTTCTCATCCTAATCTTTGAGTTTAGAAACCAGTGACGTAGTTGGTTATTATTTGACTTTATATAACATTTTCATAACAAGGCAGACTGGAAAAACATAAAAAGAGAGCGAGTTATTATACAGTCCTTATTATAATAAACGTCCCGATGCTCCAATCAAATACAAGCACACTGGACACTGGTTACATAGCAGACTTGCTACTTTTACACCGGTACGACCAATAAGCCCCGATTCCATGTGGCGGGTAATTCGATAAATGGCCTGAAATCTTGGGATCACCTGAACATTTTAGTTGGGAATACCATTAAACTCATTTGATTCTAAATTTACTCGAGGGTTACAAACCTTGTTGAAGCTGTGAACATTAAGCTAGTGTTTTGCGAATACAAACGTTTACGAACATTTCACAGGAGTAAACATGACACCCCACATTGTTACTTTAATGAACTGAAAAGCATATTATTAAAATGTTCATAAAATCACCTTCTATGAATTCACTGGATGCCAGTCCTTCAAATTCAATAACTTGAAAATGAGTTTTATTCTCCTAAAACATAAGAAAGCAAACATCAGTTTTACTAAAAGAACCAAGTCCATTTTGTACAACGTCGTGAGGAAAATGACACAAGACAGAACAAAAAATCAATGTCTGTTTTCATCAAACCAATATCTCTCAAAATTGGAATTTTGAAATACATGTGAAGTACTATTCTTCCAGTTAAAAAACAACAGGACGGTGATTTAGCCAGCTTTGGTGCACCGAATCACGTTCATGTACTTCACATCAAAACTGGAATTACTGCCGAAGTGCATCCTTCTAGAGTGTTTCGGGATTGCACACTGACTCTTGAAGATGTTTGCAACATAGAGCTCTGCGAAAAGATTATGCACGAGAACATAGAAAACAAAGGGAATGGTGTTCAATGATCAAACCAAACAACCAACAGTAAGGCAATTTCACTCCTTTAATCTGCTTTGAGTTATTGCTTGATTATGTAAGCATTTTAACATCCAGATACTTACAAATTCGTTCTGAACGAAAACTCCGATCAGGAATCTGTATCTATCTCCAGCTATGAGTGGCACGTTTTTATATCCACCGTACGTCTTTTGGTCTCCTACAACGAAAGTCTTCCTTGTTTCCATCTCCGCTGCGGTCAACCTAGCGGCTATATAACGAGAATTGCCACTAGACGTCGCCTCCTCATAATCTTTTAAGGTGGAGACGTCGATAGTTTCTCTCCTTGTACGGGAGACAATTTCCTTCCTTTCGACGACAATAAGGTAAAACCTGTTTCCAAGTAAATTAAGGAGTTGAAACAAAATGGTTTGAAAATAAACCTTAATATCATCTGCCTACTGTACACTCTATGTCGAAAATAGGAACACAGGAATTTTATCCACGTAACTGCCATGTGGCTGATAATTTTGAATTTCACAACTATGACAGCATAATGGTAGTACCGGTTTCAAAATATTCACGAGACGATTAGTCTCAGTAGAGATGGTAGCGCTACAGCCAGCACATACAGGCCATTTTGTGGAAATATCTTGTGAAATGGGCCGTGCCACGACGCTATGGACGTTCTCGTAAACTACAAATGCAGATATAGATGTAAAAGCTTAAAGAAAATGTGCTCGTGACAGATGCTTCTGCCTGTTTACATGTATTGAAGGCCAACAGATTTAGAAGATAACTTGGCATCAAGGAGTTAGTGATGTTCGAGTGCTTAAAATACATTCTGAGGCTGATAACAATCTAGTAAATACAACACTGCAGGCTCACAACAATTGATTGTAAGTACTTGTACTTATAACTTAAGGCATGCAATGCTCTTTTTATTTCATGATTTGAATGTTTCTAGTATAGATCACCCATGCTATGTTCTCTTCTTCCAAGAGTGAAGAGTCATCAGCCTCCTTACCATATCATGTGTTTCTTCAGTATAAACTTTTAGTCTTATTGCAGATACACATTCGATTATTTTTTTCGTGGACAAAATTCGTAAATAAGGCGTTCCACAAAAATATAATAGCGGAAAAAATCTGAAACCTCTTGTTTCCCCAAAAAAGTGTTGACTTACTTGATATCATTGCTGTTTGGATAACCTGAGACTGGTGCAATAGGTAGCGTTACAGTAGTTGATGTCACTTCGTCCTTGTCTATCTTCGATAGTTGAAGCTTTGGAACTTCTGAATAATGATATAAATTTGATTAAAAGGCATACCATGCACGTCTGTACTATTGTAGGTCCACTTCCTCAAAAGTAAGAAAGAGACGCAGTGGTCCCGACAAAAGCAGTTACCATAGTAAATCTCATGGTTACTGACATGTAATTCAAGACGGCAAAGATCCTCGAAAAGTCTTATTATCTCTTACACACAGCGGTGTATCTAACAATCCAAGTCGATTCATAAATACCGACATATCAACATTCACCAGACGTCATACGCAATGAAACAAAGGTCTATTCAAAAACAGCCATTCTACATACAACTCTTCACCAAAGCGTTTTTAGTTGTACATAATGTCAAACTGTGGAAGGAAGAAACCGGACAATTTGACAGAAACAAAACTCAATTCTTCAATTCACTAACATTTCTGCTTGAATCGTTTGAATATCCGACCAATGCAACAAGAACCGTTAAAGGGGATGATGGTTCCAAATAATTTACCAAATAATTTATTCTTCACCACGTTAGCCGATTATGGGAAAACGTACTGGAATTGCAAAAACAAAACTTGAGTTTGGTAGCGAAATGAAGTATGTTGTAATGGTACATTAAGTGCAATATCGATATCTTACCAGACAAACTCGTCCAACAGATTTTAGTCGCCGGTGGTCCAAAACCAACTGAAGTTGTCGCCTCCACGTGCATGGTATATCGCGTTCCTGGATTCAGCTTAGAAATTTTTAACTTCCGGATAGTTGGTCCCACGGTCTCAAACGACGACTTCTCATGTTCAGCTTTCCATGATATCTAAAAGAAAAAAACAATGGGGTCCAGGCTCTTCCAAAGTGACGTATAGATGGCGCGCCAATCGATTGTACCAGAAGTCACTTAGTGTTTGTCATTTGGTTGTGCTTTGTCTATCGTAGTCTTAATAAAGTTAATGCGAGTATGCCGCAGTGTTCTGTCCCAGGCTGCACAACACAAGTTGGACATAAGTTCCCAAACACGAATCCAGAGTTGCTGAAGAAGTGGATAGTTGCTATTAAGCGAGAGCAACCAGGAATCCCGGGCAAGCGTTGGGAACGGTGTCCGTCTGTTCGCGTGTGCTCGATCCACTTCAATGAAGATGATTACAAAACCTTAAACTATTACGGTAATTTTACACCGGAAAATATTTTTGCTCGTTCATTCCACGTTGGGTTTTGTCTGAAAGTTGCTGTAAACGACATCAGTATTAGAACGGCACTCAGTAGCCACCTTACAACACAGTTCTAAGTCGTGAGACAAATACATTGGAGTTGAACGTCTGTTGCAGTGTTGCATTATCGCAGATACTGGGCCGCTGATTATCCTCTAACAAAGTAAATAAAACTTTAGATATTATTTAACCTACAATCAGTACACTGTTGCTGCTCAGGTACCCATGTTTTATAACTTGAAATTGAGAGGGAGTAGCTTGCGGCTCTGACATGAGAGAGGGGAATCCGTAGTAGATGTTAGCAGATAAACGTGCCGCCAACTGAGCAGTGCACTCTGCTGTCCCAAGTATGGCCTTAGGGGTAAGTCACGTTTCAGTTATTGACTTGGTTATGTATACCTGGCCTGGGTATGCAGTTATGATGTAGTCTGAACATTAGCATTTTTATATCCAGTCTGTGGGTCATAATTGACAATGGACTGAAGCGGGAGTGAATGAATGTCCAAACCAATCCCTATAAAGTTTTAAATTTATTACTTTTATCGTCTAGGAAATACTCCAGGTAAAAAAGAGCTTAAAAGTGATGCTGTCCCACACTTTAAAAATTCTTGCGACAGCCAAACACCACGGGCAATGCAAGTGAATAGACGGAAAGGAAGTGAAGTTCAGCGAGAGATCGAAAGACAGGCAGCATACGAGACAGTTGGTGGCATGGAAGTTTTGGAGATTGGGCCAGACATAAAAGGTAACACTTTTAAATGTGACTCAAACTCTCAAAATATGCTGTTCACTACAATGCACAAACTGTAACAAAAAAATCTAATATATTTGAAATACTATACAAGGTCTACTGCTTAAAACTTGGCTTCATATATCCGCGTTGGAAGGCTTTCTTCTGATGGAGGTGAAAACATTTGGGAACAGAAGTTAACAAGGTAACACTGGAGTGGAAAGTATGTAAGAGACTGACGTCTTCTAAAGGCGATTTTGAATAAATTTGTCAGTCACAGTGTTTGGTGAATGGGGGAATAGAGTTGTTTTGATGTTAAATATACTCTTCAAAGTGGTAGAGAGCTAATTTTTTTCTTGATCACTTAAGTGGGGGGCACTACCCCACAACTTCATGGGTGTGGGGACGAGCGCCCCCTTACCCCCCACTTCCTACGCCTTTGACATATTTGTCATTATTGTTTTAGTGTTTGTGATTTATCCTCCTTCCATGCTGGTCATTTGAAAACAAACCGCTGAGTTATTTTTTTCAGCTGAGGAACCTGAGGCATCTTCCAACATACAGATGCTTTCGACAGTTGCCACTCAGACCGATGAAAGTGACAACCCTCGTCAGTTTTATAGTGCTGATAAATGTGATGATTTCACCTACACTGGCTTGGAGTCATATTCCAAGTTCAGAATGGTTCTGGCTAGTTTAGGTCCAGCAGTGAATGTACTTAACTATTATAACGGAGTTGTGCCCTATGGGATATCTGTGGAGAATCAGTTTTTTTCTCACGCTCATTAAACACCGCACCCATCCAGCGAACAAAGAGCTGAGTATTTTTTGGCATTAGTGAGAAAAATTTCAGCAACATTTTCATCACTTGGATGAATTTCATGTATGAGCAATGGGACAAAATCACCTGGTGGCCGAGAAGAGAGCTCGTGAGATATTTTTCACCAAGTGATTTTAGGGTCAAATATCCTAAGAGGAATTGTTGATGGAACAGTCGAATTTTTGATCAAGAATCCGAAACAACCAGTTGTTCATCAGGCAACTTTTTCTACATATAAAAACAGAAATACGATGAAGATTTTAGTGGGAGCTAGCCCTGGAGGTCTCGTCAGTTATGTGTAGACGGCTTATGGAGGATCGACCAGTGACCGCCAAATTGTGGAGCGGTCGGGGCTTCCCAGACTGTGTGACCACATGATGAGGTCCTGGCGGATAAAGGGTTCACAGTGGATGACCTCTTTCTTCCGTACAGGGTTTCAATCAACATGACGTCTTTCTTCAAGAGGAAGAACAGGATGTCGCGAAAGTCGGTGCTCAATGACCGCAAGATCGCCAGGAAGCGTGTGCACATCGAGCGCATTATAGGACTCCCAAAGACATACACAATTTTAAGAGACCCTATGTCTAATATGGAGTCCTGTCTGGCCTCTAGAATTAATAAGAATGTGTTCACACTATGCAACTTTCGCCGCTGCATCGTGTCAGAAAATGCTTGAAGCAATCAGCGGAGTGTAGTGTTGTGTAACGCTTCGTGTAGCACGTTTTAAGTGCATTGTTGACAACGTCTGAGTGTAAAATAAAAGTTTGTCTTGCATTTTTGTAGTAATATTCTTTTTGACACTAATACTTTAAAGGTGTATTTACGGTTCAAAAAGTAGGAAACTTCAGGACGGTCACGGAATGTCCCTTTAAGAAAATAATTTTACAGTGTCGGAAGTTAAGGAAATTACTTGTATTTTAGACACAACAACTACAGGGAACTGTCGTTAATCACATGCACAATTGAGAAAAGCAATAAACAGACTATTTCACATGGGAAATATGTGGGCGCATAAAAAGGAGCGTAAACTGCTTGATCTAATCAAAGGATTGACACAGCGGCGTGCAGACACAATGTAAATAGAACACGCCGTCCGAAATGCGCGAAATACGAAAGGTCATGTAACGCGCTTCGAAGTCATTTACCTCACAGCCAGGTTTTTTTCTTTCCGCTTGTACGAATCCCTCGCCGTTTTAGCTCATCCCGTAACTCTTTCAGTGATTTCAAGCTATATTTGCCAGACATATCCAGATCAAATGAAACACAAGTGTCAGAAAATTTATCGTGAACAACCAAGGAATAGACCGAACATGCGCAGAACATCGGTCTTAGCGCTCATAGCGCCACAGCGTGAACAACCTGAGCCTGAACCCCATTCGTTGAGGTCGAAACATTTTTCTGGACAGTTATTAAAGAGCTGAAATTTGCTGTTTGGATGTTCTAAAAGTAACGACGGCATGGAACAAAAATGACAAGTAATTTTTCTTTGAATACATCTTTGTGTTCGGTAGTGGACGAATAGGTCAGATTTTCTATATCCTCTACTCGTACAAGTGAATCATACGTACAAACCACGGAAGCATGAATGTTGCGTACGAACAGAATTTTTACACACGAATCTCAAAATCAATCGTTCAACAAATCAAGTGCACGAAGCATTGTGAAGACATAGATAACTTCAGAAAATTTTACTTTCGGTTTCCGTCTTTTTTGTAGGCATGTATGCATGCTACGCCGTGAATTGGTTCAATATTTCGAGCTGATGGAGCAGTGGTGTGTTCTTCGAAGCTCGCATGTGCAATTGATCTATCGCAAGCTCCGCCCCCTTGCGTAATCTCGACATACAATAAGCTTTATCCGGCAACATGTTGCTTGTCAGAAATAATGGCGACTTGGAAACAAAGGTGTTTCAAGAATGATGAGTTCTATATGGTCAGTTAAGCTGTCACTCAAACTCCTGGCGATAGGTCAGTTGTGTCGCACAAGTATCTTTAGACATAATCACGAATGTCACTCCGCCGTTGCGCATCTCAGTCCTCGACGTACATCGCTCTACGCCGGTCACGAGTTTAAACTCCGTTGTAGCCACATAGACCACTTTAAGAGATTGTTGACATCCTTTATAGAACGAACCAGAAGTTTTTTTCGCCAGACTGTTTTTTATGGGCTTTGAAACTTTTTTGAAGAGTAAGGTGTGAACAATTCCACGTTGTTTTAATAAATAAAGCAATATTACAAAAACAGTAAGCAAATTGCGGCAAATAATCACAATTTCTGTATTTTCATTACTATAACGTGAACATAGGAGCTAATATACCTTGTATTGTGTTAAGAATCCATTTTTTCGACTTGGTTCAACCCAGTGAACAGTAAGTGACTTTGCTGTTCCGTCCTTGCACCAAACGCTTTCTGGCATTTCAGGAACTGAAAGTGGTGCAATCGGTGAACATACAGCATTTGACTTCCCTTCTGGGCATAACTATACATGAAATATACATACATGTAAACGAAGAACAAGTGGTATTAGATTTCCCTACATGAAATGGAACGTGGTTCGGCACTACTGGTTAATATCGTGGACGAATCACAAAGTAGAAATCCATACGCCTTACATTTTGTCGTCTGCAAAACATAAATACGAACGACCAAACAGCCAGAATCCTGTGAAATTGACATGGTTATGATTAACGAATGGGCTGTCACGGACCCAAGTCCTCAATTTTGACGAATTTTCCAAGAGATTTTGCCCTTGTCATAAACTTGCGACTCGTTCAGGATTTTCAATTTACTGAATGGTCAAAATATGTCATCTCTGAGGTGACTTCAAAGCATTAAATACCATGTACCGGGAATTTCCGGAAATACGCCTATGAGAATACCCGGTAAAAAAACACTATCGATGTGAAAGTGCATGACGTGCTACGTAGATCGCGCGACTTTACACGACCACGTGAAGCCATCAAAGACGTAGGTTCAAGCCCTACCTCCCTCTTCAACAGTCTCATGAATTGGAATGCTCCAAATGCCCCAGTGAGTAGTCTTTGCACGAATCTGGAACATGTAAATTAGATAACAAAATATACATCTCTCCTTCCCACGTGATATCGTACAAATTTCGATTGATAATATTAACACTCAGACTGTACGTGGTGACACGAGAGATCACTCTAGGTTCATGGTTGAAAGCTTTGAGCAATAATTGATTCTAAACAATGAGAGCATTCGAACGAACATATGAACATCGATGTATCAGGACTGATTGTGGCATAATCTAAGATAGAATTTGAACTGAATTCCATGATGATAACAAAATGCACGAAAACTTCTCAAGTAATAAGTCAAGTTCCGTAGAAGGGTGCAAAAGACACTAGAAGGAACAGGCAATTCAACCTCACCTTAAACTCGTACGTGCTTTTGATCTCCAAATTAAGAAGCTTAAAAGAAGAACAGTCCGCACAAGTGGTTATGTTGTCGTCATTGTCGTTAAGACTTTTGTACTTAAGTTGGTATTCCCGTATGACGCCGTTAGGTGGACACGGTGGAATCCAGCCAATGATGACGAATGTTGGGTTCATGTCTACCACGCTTAGGTTCTTCGGTGGTGGTGGAGCTATAGCATTTAAAAAGCGGTACGATAACGAGTAGCAGTAGAAGACAATCGTAGGTTTATTTGAATGTCACAAGACAGGCTTCTAGCAAACACACACACACACACACACATATATATATATACAAAGATTTTCGCCAACTTCTTAGGAAGTGCATACCCAACCGAGAGGACGTCGTCATGTCGTGATTATTGATGATAACGACTGAAGCCTACATAAATGACTTAATGGATTACAGTTACTATATGACGCTTGCACTTATTCAATAATACACTTTATTCAACTTCACTCTAATATAATGCCAAAACAATGGACACTTGTTTGACCAACACGATAGTTTATTTTTAGCAACTATGGTGTTTTTAAAATTCACTCATTATCATTACATAAAAAACATCACGATCCGTGTCCATTAACCTTGGCACAAATATATTGTTTAGAAGAAGCATGCCAGCCACACCATTGGTCAGTTTATTGGTGAAGCCTTGGAGTCTGCTATAGTGCCATTGGTCGTTGTCAAGTTTTCTCCTGAGGCCAAAAGAACTGCTTTCAGAAACGCAATTTGTATCTGGATCAAGGCGTAGTCCTTGATTCAGTTTTTATTGTAAATACCATGCGAAACAGCCACTGAAATCTGGGGTGTCAAGTTTTTCTACAAAGCATTTTATAAACAAAACTCATTGTGGTCCAGCGTTCACTGTTTAAATTAACTCATGTAACTCATCTCATACATGTATTTGCACAATTTATTTCATTCGAAGCACATATACACCGCGAGTAAATGTAAATTTACATCGAGGTCGTGTGACAGAAAAGAAAAGCAACAGTTCCTTTAAGTGCTTTACAAAATTGGATATCTGAAGCCCCCGTTTATATGAAGAAGTTTTTACCGGAGTTTATATTTACACCCAAGTGTTCACTTAATTTTGGTGTTTCTCGTCACAGGAGAAAACTTGGCACTGTCCAATTACAAGTGAAAGATTAAGTATTACCACTTTCGTTAGTAACATTACGCATCCAATTACTCCAAGGTCCAGCCAACTCTCCATTTAATGCACGCACTCTGAAGCTGTAGGTCACGTGGGGTTGGAGGCGGTCAAACGTCTTTGAAAGTACATTGGTTGAGTCGTTGAGAAACTCCTTAGAACGACAAGGTGACGCTTGCTTTTGCAGCTGGTAGTCAAAGTTGTTAGTAGGACCATTACTTGATAAACAGGGTGGACGTTCCCAGTTGAATTTCAATGTGCTATTAGAACGTTCTGCAATCCTGACACTTGTCGGTGGTTCAGATGGGACTGAAATAAAAACTCGTACACTGTTACAGTCCTATCGACAATTACAGAATATTCAAACAACATATTACCTTGGTTCTCTAATGTTCGATTGCCATCCACGTGAAGGTACAAAAATTAGTGAATTCATCTTATTTATTGAACTCCCAACCTACACGATTCTCTTAGAAGTTACTAAATGAAATAAATAGTTGTAATAAGTTAGTATATGTACACCTCAACACCATCTACTAACGGTAATGATGTGTATCCATGGTGATTCTTTCTTCCTCTCCATCCAAGGTTTCCGTTCTTGCTCGTAAACTAATTTCGTAACGTGAGTACGGACGTAGGTTGTCCAATGAAATTGTTAGTTCAGTAGTTGTGGCCGTCTTGGTGTCCTCTGATGATTGGTCCGCCACACTGCACGCTAGCACTTGGATGAGCTTGCACTGGATTATGTAGCTTTTCACAGTACACCCGTTGTTAACTGGTGCTGCCCATGTTAGGTTGATAGTATCATGCGTGATTGATGAGTTCGTCAAAGTCTCTACTTTATTGGCTTCTAGAGAAAAGTAATTCGCTCAATCAATTTCAATTTTAATTATTAAAACATTCATAACTTCATTATTTGTTTAGATTAGTTGAAAAAATGGTACAAAAGATTTGATAATTTAATGACCCTTAAAAGGGTATTTAAAAAGGCATATAAATCACATCGCATCATTTATAAACTGATTTCAACAACGATGGGTGCTCTTGACATCCTGGACTAATAAAACAGCATACCGTCTCTATCGTAAGCCATTTGATAATTCAACAAGTTATCACATGGTAAAAGGTTCCTTCAAACATAGAATCCCTTCCAAGATTTATATGTTCATCTCATTCCTTATTGACAGAAGTTTTGAGGGAAATGAGACCGTAGTTTCCTGCTAGAAGATTGGAAAAGTGGAACTCTCAAAACACCTTCATCAGAAAAGCTTTACGTGTGCTGCTTTTAGTCAAAAAGATGTATGAAATCGCTTTTGGAGATTTTATGCAGACCTTGAAAATAGCTAAATGCTTAGCCTAATCAATGCTGAGAAACGTCAAGATCATTAGCGTGATTTTGATTTAGATAATGTACGCTTTCCGATAACGCAAAAATGGATGGAGCGGACGTAACAGTAAAAGAGAACCGCGATTCGAAATGAAGTTTACCAATTATAAAAATACCGAAGAAACTTATGTTTCAATGAACTTTAATGCAGGTTGGAAATCCGTAAAATCAAAAGCATTTTTCTCCCAAACAAAAAATTCCATAAAATTTGCCAAACACACTTTCTTAGTAAACTAGGCTGTCACAACGCCAGTAACTATATGTTATTCCACGAATACCTATACTTTTAGTCATGTCTTTAAGGGTCCCTTAAATGGGTAATTGAAGCTGTAAAGTAGCTGCAAGTTAATGAAATGACGTGAAATCTATATTAATCGCTCGATAGAACAATAACAACCAGATAGGCCTGGGACAATTAATATTTTCCGTTGACCAGAAATACGATTTAGTTTCATCAACGCAAGTTATGAGAGGATTAAAATATATTGAGCATATCGAAGTAAAGAGGTTCATTTCATTTGGTGATTCAAGGAAGCTACCCAAACGTCATTTTGGATTGGAAAAGAGCTGAAAAAGAATCGAAAAAAAATAAAGACACTTGGAACGATGGTTGTGCACCAGCGAAACTGTAAACAATGACAACAGAAACAATAAAAACAGCAACGACAACAACTACATCATCAAAACTAACACCCTCGAAATGCCCGTGGTGTCCACTCACTTTTCTCGGGGGTGGTCAACGACATCTCTTGTGAGACGTCCGAGTTCAATTCTTTGTTGTGTGCTTGTATTTTAAATGTCCACTCAGTGCACGCTAAGGTAGGGAACACTCTTTCCACCGTGCTGGACGGTATGTTAGCTTCCCTTGCCCAGTCCGAGTTTGAGCTGTTTTTGTAGAACAGGCTGTATGTGCCTACCTTGTCACATCGCCAATCAGGCACCTACAACGTTGAACGACCAGTGAGTCCTACACAATGCTGGAGCTCTTTTGGAATCGATCTCTCCTATTAACACATACATGGAATGCGAATTTCTTAAACAAGAAACGTGCAACCTGAACTTGGCCGCCGATACTGCAAAATTATTAGGAAGCTCAAACAGGAAGTGCAGTGGGGGCTTGAATGACAGTTTGACATAAATGATGACTTCGTTTTTATGTCTACCGGCTCAAAAACCAACCTTACATGTACTTTTAACGATCAACTTACATTCCACGTGACGCGAATTGCACTTGATTCCAGGGCGAGATGTACGGTTGGGAGTAGTGGAACTGAAATTAAACATTTACTGTCACAAACCTCAGTGAATATGTAGCAGAGATTTATTTTAAGTTACCGAGCAAATGTCGCCTGATGGCAAATGCAAACGATTGGCCGTAGACCAATACAGGGCTATCTCTTCAAAACATACAACATCTACACTTTCTAAGGACAGAGACAGACACGTTTATTGTACGAGGAATTTAAAAGTAGATATTTCACACCAAAGAAACCCAGCGGTTGTGGCTGGGTCAGTGTTTGTGACAATCGGACAGGTGGTTTAGACATTGCTCGTATGAAATCGATTGAAATATATGATTTTTAAACATGACATTTCAATATCTTACGTCCACACGCTGACGCTTCAGCACTTGGATTTCCAACGTCATTGATGTCAACTTTTATTCTAATCCTTATTTGGTACTGGTTTTGGACGTCTGTCGATGGAATTGAATACGACGTGACAGCATTGTCAATCTCAACGCTTTGTGTCCAGTCAGAGGCCGTCGTTAATTTATACTCCACAATGTATTTGTGAACTGGTCCTACACCATAGTCAGTTTTGTTTGACCACGGAGGCCAAGTCACAGTTATCTCATTAAGACTTCGAGATATACTAGGTGGATGGGTAAGACGAGCAAATTCTGCAAAACAAACACACTAAAATTTAAAATGTTTATATTAATGGCCACAACAATGTAGTTATCAAGCGATAAATTTGTAAATGAACTTCAATCTCGTCGTGTGCCTTTTTTTGTATAACATATTGAACCTACAGCTGAGATAAGTGGATAAACCTAAGAAACGTTTAACATGAAAACAGACCTTAAGTAGCAATTTCTGAGAGAACCTATGTAAAATAAATCTACATGACCGTCACAGAATTGGCTGAAATTGTAATAGTGCGTTCAGATCTACATGTACATCAAACAATATCAACCATCATAATACATTGACCTCTCCTTTTCTTTTTATACCCCCATGAAACTTTTGCTTGATGCATGCAAAAATTTCAGTTTAAAAATATTCATCTCCTAGTCCAAAACCTAATTTCCCAAGAAATAAAATTGCCCCAACGAAGTGGGGGCATTTGTTTTGTCGTAACCCCTAATTTAAGTACATGTATCTTATTGGTAAGGATATAGTAAGCCGTACCAAGATGACTTTTGAAGTATGTACATGTACGCGATGAATAAAAGTTACACTAATAATGGTCAAAATTTAGGTCTTTTTTGATTTTACGAATAGCAGTTCAAATGAAAATGTGCATTTTTGTTGCCAAGTGCCAAGTACTTTGTTGTAATTGCTTAGTAATATAAAATACAAACAGTGATTGGAAGTTTATAATTGACATTAGAAACATTTTTAAGCGTGCACAATGATCCTGTTTCAGGGCTGTAAAAAGCGGGATGCGTCAGGGTTAAACTGTGGCAAACGACCCAGGCGTGGGGCCCGGGACAGTCGAGAAAGGAAAGACTGCGAAATACGGAGAAGAGAGAAAATTTGGGAGAACATTCGACAACTCAGTATCAGTTTTGGAAGCAAAGTTTGTCTAAGTGCACTTGAAATTGTGCACTTATTCATTCACACATGCAGTTCTAAAAAATTAGAAAATTTGTAAAGTGAAGCTTTTTGGGGCGTATTAATTTACTGGATTTTAAACTTTGACATTACAATTTCATGAATGCAGAACTATATTTTTCAGAGGCACCCCTCTCGGCAGGGGTAATGGAGACAACTGTCGCTCTATTTTTTCTCGAACTTGTACATCACATGAGAAAAAAACTGATGACCCTGACACATAACACCAATTGTTGCGCATTTCCAGATTTTTGAAAATATAGATTTGTTTATATCTAGTAGCCCAGCCCTTGAAGGAAGCTATTGATGACACTCATTTGGCCACTTTATATGTTTTTGTTGACACATTCTTGAGGGGGCGCTCACGGAGGGAGGGATAAATACTGGACTCGATTTCATCTATTTTCCTGTTTTTGTGAAATCGTGCAACCGGCTTTCATGTTTAGAAAGATCACTTCCCGCAGCGTCGTCTGACCACACGACGGTGGAATGAACTGACATTTATTTCCAAGCTTAATGATGTTTACCTTTTTATATTATGGTGTCCCATTTCAGACAGCACCCCCTCTTGGAGGGGCAGTAGGGGGAAATGTCCCTTGATACACATGTAAGTCCGACACTGCCAAGTATTCAGAGGAAATCTGCCAATACTAAAATCAATTGGGAAGAAGAGGTTATTCAGGAAACCAACATATTTATGAAATTCTATGCAAATATTGACATTCTAACAACCCTGCTCTAGAAACTCTTCTTGATAAAGTTTGTGTCTCCAAACTGAAG
>NMRA01001094.1:0-57340 GCA_002633005.1 Phoronis australis | reverse complement strand
TTATCCAAGAAAAAAAAGACAAAAATAAAAAAGTCATAGAACGTGTCAAACAGGAAAAACTGCAAATACAAGAGACTCGAAGTCACGCCCTGGCGGATAGAGAGCGCGTGCTTTACCACTACACCACCGCGATTTAACTCCTAATCTGAGACTACGAGATTTAGTTGTTTATCGTCCACAGCGTTTGCGCGCGAAACCAACTTCTTTTTGCAATGCTTATTACATGTTTTATAATTTGTACAATCGGTTCTTAACAAATTTGTATTTAAAATAGTCTTCAAATGCCCAAAAGACCAAATTCGTTTTTCGTGTTGGCAATAATGACGGGATTGCTTTGGAAATCGTCTTAAGTTAAGATTTGACAAAGAGAGAATTATGAGTTTCTGAGTGATTCACTAAGGCTTCGATTAAAATTCACATCTTACCAGCAGCATCTGTTTTTTCATCGTCACTCAGGTTCCATTTTCTTCAAAAATGAAATAAATGTTCTTCATTGCACATTGGAGCAGACGACGGAAACGGAGTTGTAGTGCACAGCGGCACTGCCGGCCACCTGGGATATCATCGCGGGAAAGCCCATACTTAGCCATAGTTCCGTTACGAATGCGCCGTGTTCTGAATTTAACACTTGAAATTGGATCTGATCCCCCCTAAATCCGCCTATGACTTAAGGTAATCAACGTTTGACGAAATGGACAGTGGCTTCCACCGTCCTCAAATTACGACGTGGACGCTGCCCACTTAGGCGTAATTACCATTACAGCTACCTAAGTATTTAATGTTTACAAAAAAACTGGGAAGAGGTTCCCAATATCTCAGGACTATGGCAGGGGATGACGGCCACTTGGGCATGTTGGTTGCAACCACCTACTCCATTTAACCTTCTCCCACAGTATAACGCCATATGATTATATCTTGGCCCAAGCAGAGTCGATGTGGCAACTGAACAAGGGAGTGTTCGAAAAACATTATTGCAAGAGTATTTGTTTAAACTGGGAACAAATGAAAACATTAACGGCCTCCTCAGAGGCATCTCTCTACGCGGTACTTCTAAAGTTATGTTTTAACCAGTGTGACTTTGCACAATTTGCCGAACAGCATACGGCATATGGAGTACCTATGGTATGATCACCGTCTCTACTTAGTCAGCGGTATTGTCTAAGGCCTAGGCAGCCAAGAGGCTAAACAAGTTAAAGAACAACTGGTGATAATGCTGAAACACATTTGGAAAACACCAAGATGTACCTTTCAGAAGCACTGTTTTTCAAAGCTATATAGTTCTTACTTCTTTCTCTTTCTTGAAATGTGGTCCATAATGTACTTTTCCTGCTAACAAATGATGCACTCATGTTTCAGAATGTTCCTGTCTTGTTCAGGTTAATTGGGTGTTTCAGATTTTGGAAGTATAATTGATTTTCTTGGGAAATCTTGGGTAACATTTGTATCAATTTCAGAAACTTCAGCTTTAGTACTACTGCTGGTGTCTTGAAACGTTGCTATGCCTTTCTATGTCCTTTCCATTTTTGGTCTGACACTTGGTCTTCTACAGCAGTATACTAATACTGTATAGGCTATACCAGGACATGCAACTGTTTACTGCACAAACGTTTGTGACACCTCTTCTTCTTTTTGATCTTCTGATCTACAAAGCTCCACAGTCCATCACCTTTAGTCAGGAAGCTTCTCTAAGCTTCTTCAGGCTGTGGCATCACAATTTTGTGCTGTTTGATAAACCTTGAATTATACAGGCATCACACGTCCTAGGCAATGACCATCGCCTCTGTTGGCCTGAACTGAAATAGGGACTGCTCGAAGAAAAAGTTTCATAACGGGAGTATTTGTTCGAGTTGGAAGGAATTAATCACATCGACAACCTCCTAAGGTGTTCCTCTATGCGCAAAAGGTATTTATAACAACGTGACTTTGATGGTTTAGTCGGTGCGAGGCATAATTCGCCGAAAAGCTTCCGGCGTACAGAGCGCCTATAGCCTCTACATCGCCTCTGGTTCGGGCCAACAGAGGCGATGGTCATTGCCTACACACGTCCATGGGAGCAGCCATATTGAAGTAACTAAGCACAACAATACAATCTGGCTTTCTGATTGGTCAATTCAGTAGAAAAGCGCCACCAAGTGGCAGGAATGTGCATAATATTTTGTGCAACAAAAACACATTTTTTTAAAAAATGTGCAAGTGTAGACGTGGGAACTTTTTGGAATTTGATTTATAGGTATCTTTCCTAGCCACATAGAAAAAACTAGGTTGCCTCCCCAAAGTACTCACAAGGATGAACGCTATGAGATCTGGCCCACGGACTAAATTTCAGCCAAAAGCATTAGGAATATTTTCTTTGCAATCATGGCTTATTTGACCGTTTAAGCATGCGTGGGTCACAGATTTACATTGCTTTATGTTGCCTCGTTAGTAGCCAAATTTTATTCTGAAAATTCCCCGGCTTCCATAAGACCACCGTGCTTTTGTTTACATAGCGTTCATCATGCGAGTAGCCTATAGACGTGTCGTCTCTCTATACTGTATAATAGCTCATTGCACCTATGTAGCGTATTTTTACCGTACTAACGAAGTCACCAGGCACAGACTTGATATTCAACACAGTCTTTTAAACTCAACAGCTTAAAATATTTTCCATTCTTTACACATTACGTATATAGTAATCGCAGTCTGATCCTGTAGAAAGTTTCGTAACAATTGCTTAATAGTAACCATAGTAATTTGTCTTGTTATCGTTTTTTATTCTGAATTCGACGGTGGCGTTATTGCACTTTTACCAGCCAAGATCTGCCCATGCTTATCAAGTCCTGGCACATTTCATTAACGCTAGGACCTCGCTAAAAAAGACGTCGCGAGATTACGTGAGATAATGCCATGTATTTCAAATGATTTTGGATAGATTTCAGGGAGGCCCTATGTCGTTACTGAACTCTACTCTGTATTTCAAGTAATAAGCCGAGGAGGAGGGGGGAGGCAGCTCAGAGCAGTCCTTTCCACGACACTACCAGGCCGTACGAAGGGGCAGAGTACATTTTCAGGCGTCACTGTCTGTGAAACCATGTCCGACATGGGTATAGGGCTGGGTGCGGTGGCCATTTGAGAAAAGAAATAGGCCTACAGGGAAACATGTTGGAGCATAAACATTTAGGAAGGGGTGATTGAGTTAGGAGAGCTTGAAGACCATTACGTAGTGTTTAAAGACAATGTTTACGATGTTTTTATATCGACAAAATTATCGATACTTCTTACAAACGAGTTACAAGAATAGTATTAGTTGAAGAACACATTGGTGACGATATAGTTTTTCGTAGGAAACTTGCATTTGTCGACCAGATTGCGGGGTGTCATTTTTATGACCATGCACAGTGTTCATGTCTAACGGATGAGGATGTTAAGAGTACATGTACTGGTAATCGAGTTTCTTGTTGTAACGGAAGTTAATGGATAATCCATAACGGGCAACAACTGAGTTCCAGATATCACGTTGGGCAGGAATAGATTCCTGGGGTAGGAGACCCGTGCCCACTTTGGGTTGCTGTGTACCGTACTCTCTCGGTTTCACCACAGTTATCTGCACGCAAGCCTTCAGATATTCTCTGTTTATTCTATACACGCGTTTTCTGCCCACAAGTAAATCATTAGAGGTGCCCATTGGACGAATATAAGGACAGGGGATGGATGTGGAAAAATAGCTTCCATATTAAAACGTTTCAAAGTTTCATAGAGAACGAAGAAAAAAGACTGGCCAAAGAAATTTTTCACCAACACACTGCCTGCTGTGGGCATTCATACGTCTCTCTTGTTTTCTATTGGCGCGCCAACTTGTGCAGTTTGGGTATTGGTACGCCCGAAGGTATATCTGTTACTTCCAAATGCACTGGTAGAAGTGTTCTATTGTATCCCGGACATGTCTGTTGAAATGTCCTGTACTGTGCATTTCATATTTAAAGGAATAATTCTACTACTTGCATAGAACTTAGAAAGCGTGCTATTTCTACCTTTCACAGTCAAGTGAAGACTGCACTTGAAAGGTGCGTGAACTCCGTCCCTGCAACAGAAACTTATGGACTTCGTCCTAGACCTTTTCGCAATGCCTCCCATCAAAGACTTAGCAGGTGCTCGTGGACTGTCGCTGCTGTTAACGCAACCATGGGTCTCATCGGCGAACACATGATCGCGCAAGTTGCTGCTTGGCTGCCAGTACAAGAACTTGGTGAGGAACCGAATGTCATCATTGCTTTCAACAGGGAAGCTTGGGAATGGCCTCCTGGAGTAGCCCAAGCATTGTGCCGTCAGCAATGGCGTGATCTTGGCGGTATTAATGCCATCATTGTAGCAACTGATGGATTCTTCGATGGTAAAACTAATCGTGCGGGATGGGGCTATCAAATACGCTGTGCTAACAACGTCATTGCGGAAGGTAGTGGCTGCCACCATATATCCACAAGCAGTACGCGGATGGAGTTTGAGGCTATACAACGAGCCCTAACCAAGCTGTCACTCCTAGACCTGGAGAATCACACCATTATCTTTGCCACCGATTCCATGGCAGTGTTGATGAAAGTTCAATCTGGAAACCTCCCAGCCAACTGGGGTGTCTTCCGATCACGCCACCCTCATCATGTGGTGATCTGGTCTTTCGTACCTGGCCACGCCGGTGTCTTGATTAATGAGCGTGCAGATTACCTCGCTGGCTCATGCACCACCAACCAACCCCTCTACTTATATTCGGCTGACGTTAAGCTGCTGGCTCGCAAACGCAACCACGAGCAGACTGCATCCCAGCTGGCTGAGTTCAATGATGGCAGCCGCCTGCTCGAAGCCGGTATTATTTATGGCCATGCTGCGAAGAGTCACAAGAAGGGCCGTGCCCGAGTGCTGTCTAATCAAATGCTTACAGGCAACGTCAGCCCTGGAGTTCTGCGCCTTCTGCTGTGACGGGGATGGTCTGGGGAGGGGATTAATGCACCAGCATATCCCCAATGATCCTGTCCGTGACAGGTATTACAGCTGATATTACAGTATTCTACCTTTCCTGTTGCCAAGCGACGCTTTATCAGGTCGAGGTTGTTTTATTCTAGAGACTGGCGAGGGTTCGTTGTTTTCGATTGACGCACATGTATTTGTGTATGCTACCCACGAAAATGACTTGATTCCGATAGACGATTTTTGACAGATGAAATTGATAATGCTTTAGCAACCTTAGATGAAGGTGGACAGTCGGGAAAATCTATTATAATACCGCGATCTCCAAAACCCAAAGAGCACCAGGTGATTTTATCAATTCGAAATAACCCTATCAGGAACTGTTTTTAGTAAATTTTGACATCGGTTGATGAAATTTGGCCAGTTCATATTTGTCGCCCGGTTGCGGGTGCCCAGCCTTCAGAAACTGGGTAGCAACTGGAGATTTCGGCAATGTACCAGTTACCCAGAACCTCACCATTTCACTCTGAACCTTCAAAGCATTACCCTAACAAAGTAAATCTTTACATTAGACCTAATTTTCAATCGCAGAAATAGACGCAACTAAAGTTTCCTAGACGATGTTTCGTCTGCCCAATGCCAAGATGCTCTCCCCGTATTTCGCAGCCCGAGCGAGGAATTTCTTACGTTACAACCCCCTAAATTAAATAATGATTTTGGTAGTATAAGAATTTCATAAAATGAATGCTTCCTTAAGGTCAAAATTCAATCCTAAAGTCGTCACTTCTTTGACAGGTCTACTAAAATGAGGCCCCTTCTCGTGACATAATGTTTAAAGATGTTGTGTACTCACGTTTTTATGGTCTGCTTCCCCGTAGTTTATCCGCACGCCAATAGGAGTTGTATGTGAGATTGGCGACAAGGGGTCGGACATGATGGCGATAGGGAGAAGTCGAAACAGTTTGTTCCCTCCCCCCACCAGTAATGTTTACCTTCCGATGTGCAGCCCCACGAAAGAAAGGGTGGCTTTTCCCCTCTGCGAACGGGTTCCGTTTTAAAGTTATAACTCTGCAATTTTACATTGGAATGCTAGAAAATGGTTCCGTGTATAACTATCATTCCGCGAGAGCACCGAAAGGTCAACTCTAGGGTCACCGACTCAGATCTTAAAAAATTGGGTGTACATCCTGGTGGGATATGTTGAAAATGCTTGTTCGAAATTTTTCCGGCCATTATTTTTAATCTAGAGCATCATGAATATTTTGGCCCGAAATAGTCCATTTTTGGTGCAAGAAGTTTCAGTTAGTGAAATTGTTTTAAAACGGCTTAAAAACGGGAAATGAAAATATTTATAACGTTGATGTGGACATTGAATCTCTCCATCAGAAGATAGTCTATGAATTTTCAAAAGGTTTTCCGTTAACCGTCAATGGATTGACAAGATTCGGTAAATTTTGCCCAATTATGTGTTTTTTGAGGTGCTCTGGGGCCAGTTTGCGGGATGTTGGTGATTTCCAATGATATTTTTCATCAGTTTCTGATTAAGAAAATAAAAAAAAATAAAATATGGGCTTTTTGTTTGTTTTCAAGCAACAACCGATAAAAAGACATACCATCTTGTATTTTACGGTGCTTGACTTCGGGCAGTATGCAACTGTATCTCATAAACCTCATAAAGACGCTTCATTAATTTTTGCAAATAAGTTTCTATGGTAATCAAATCAGTCGCCGTCAATTTTTCATTCTTTGGCTACTGCTGGCTCTCTGGTGGCAATTTCTAGAACTAGATTTATTTGGTGAAATTTCATGAAATTTGGCCATGAAGTTTCCATCGAGGAAAAGATGACACATGCATGTTTGAGAACGACATTTCAATATTAATCTAATTCTGTTACAATATAGGGATTTCTGTCTACTATTGTACCTGAGGATGACTTTTGATTAATATCGAAACGTCGTTTACATGCTGCATTCTAGCGTCGATTTTATTTTCCACATCTTACTTCTAATTTAGCCAAAAACTTATATTATTGAACATGCATGTTTTCGAATGAGTCTTAGCACTTTGGAAACCGATCATGCGTAAAACCTGTGCCTCCCTCTCTCCGTCAGCTGCTAACTGGTGTCCTGGCAAGGTCCACCTTATGACCTGATAACCATTACATAAAACATAAAAAGTCACTCTAATCTGAATTTTGTCATTTATACAGAATGTTAATCTTTAACCGATTTCTCCCAAAGCTGATTTTGTCACTTGTTGTGACACACCTCGAGAGATAAAAATGATATTTCTTAAAAATTTTGGACGCACGGGTTTAAAAATTTTCATTGTAGCTAAAGCTTACACCTAGCAAAGCGATCTCGTTACAAATTAGTACGCAAATTAAAATGATCCTAAGAGCCTTTTGTCACAGTAAGTAACTTAGACTGTACCTTGGAAATGTTCAGCAAAATACAGGGTGAACCAAGCTCACGTTAAGTATGAAAGTAGACATGCATAATTGTTACCATGGCGACTGATAACCATAAAAGTTTTTGTCCTTAAACTAGAAATTGACTAAGCATTATAATAAATAATATGAAGATATCACACAGAAGGATTGGAGTAAGCTTCACTCTTCATAATCCAAATATAACCCATTTCTGTAAATTAAGTAAGATTTTTCACATTTTGTTGCTTTGCTATATCTTGAAGTAGAAAGTAACTAGTTACAAAACAAAAATCAAAAGCGCATTTTGTGCATAGAATTTAGAAAAAATATGTGTCTTGTTGTGAAAGATAATCGTGCATTGAAGAGAAGTTGAATTTAAAAAAAAAATATTTCAGAGCAATTTCAACAGAATTTAGCAGAATGCAAGGTCAATTGAATGGGCAACTTACATTGAAATAAATAAAAGATTCATAACAGTTATGTCAAAAAAATTTATGGCACAAGCACCGAGCAAATGTACAAAACTGCTTTTTGTAGCAGTGCGTTTGCAAATGTATTGGTAATCAAATCTTCACCGATGTAGCCACTTGAACATGCCTTTCTGTTAAAAAAGTCGCCATGTTGTCCATCGTGAATTGAGAGCATTTTAACCATTCAATTCAATATGTTACAACTGCGTGATTAATTTCTGCTGTTAACTCTCGCATTGTACACAATGATTAGTAAATGCATGTGCTACTAAATTTTACTGCTAACCTATTCGTGAAAAGCACTCCGTAATTTATGCTGCTGACATCGCAAGATGGCCGACCGACCGAAATAAAGTCAAAATTTGACGCATAAACAGCGATAACTTTTGAGTGCACCACGCATTTTTGATATTTTTTCATTTTTGTATTTCAGAAATTTATGCCTTTCCTGTGATGTAGGCTTTTGTCTTCAAAGTGAAAAGAATATTTTTTGTTCGACCGCTTCACACAGTCTAGGACCCTTAATTCAAAAGATTTTTTTATAAATCAAAGCTAAATTGCCTTGAAATATCGCACAAATCGGAATTTTTTTATTAAAAATCACATGAATTGTTCATGTCAGCCTGAAAATTGTCTCTAAGGTCGTCAATCATTTTGAGTTTTGGCACCAGACAATTATGTCATCACTTGCCAGTTATGAACGTTCAACGGGTGAAATAGTGATATGGATATGTCAGACAGCATTAAGGTCCCTAAAATGTTGATACCCATTAATTATCTTTCTTGAAACCATTTTAAATGTAACGAAGATACAAAGACATTCGTTTAAAAACCGTCGAACACGCAACGTTTGGGCATTTTTTAGAACGAAAAATGAAAAAAGCCCAATCGAGTGATTTTAAAATTTGTTCGGATATCCAAGATCTATCCAAAACATAAATTTCATTGTCCACAGCCCCTTAAACTGACTGGCTTGTAGAGGCACGTGAGTGACACTCATACAAGAGTATGCAGTTCACACTTCGATTGTACTTGTCTACCATTATTCTCCCGTTAACAAATTATTCGCGACTAAATCTAACCCCTGTCTGTTTCAAACCGTAATATTCATTGGCTAAGGTGAGAAAAATCCGCTGCCTTTTCAAAAAAGGGATCATCGATTTTAGTTACGCTATCGCTTAGTGCCAACAAAACAAATATTACAACAAATTTAATTCACTGTTGAACATATAATTCCTAGCAACGACCTCTGGGGTCATACGGGGGACGCCATAATGGTTGTCAAGGCTCGACACCGTGAATGTTGCCATTATTCCGCCAAACGTCTCTGTTTTCATAGGTGGACGTTTAGTATTGTAACCCATTGTGCATATTAGAGGACGAATGAATACCGGCAAACAATCTATATCACTAAATACACTGCTAAAGAGCGAATTAGGTCGAAGCGTGTGTCCGAAGCTGGGAAAGAGAAGGAGTTTTCTGACAGTCACTTGCCAAGCATTTTAAACTAGACAGGTATGTAGAATTCAAAGGAATCTCACGGCACTTTTTTAACTGATGGCCACGCGAAATAGCGGTTCAATACCTGTTTTATTCAATTTGTTTCATGCACATGAGTCACTTGTTTATCGACTTACACGTGAAGCCCCCTTCTATTTATTTCGGTCCTCCTATCAGTCGTTGCGAACTGAGTGGCCGAAGAAGTTTTATGTCTGATCCACAAATACTCAACGTAAATATATTCAAAACAGGAAACATGTTACAGGTTTATAGTCTCGCGGGATGAGCCGTTTATTGCACGTGTAATGCTGACAGAATATACCCGAGTTTCGTGATGAAAAACTTCTACCGTCAATTTCACAGGTTCAATTCACGTGCAGCGCTGCAGGGTTGAGAACTTGGGTCATGCTGATGTTCAAATGACTACATCCCAAGAGTCCATTAGCGGACCTCGTATTCAGTATAGCCAGGAATGGCCACTGTTCTACCAGAGCCTCCTCAACGTACATGTACACTGTATACACGTACGAACCATCTTATAATTACACTTAGCAGGAATACATCTTTTGTTATGAATTCTGAGCCAACCTCCAAAAGCCCGTACTTTTGTGATTCTTTTTATATCTTGTGGTAGCGTGTGGGAAAAGGCAATTAGTGTTTACCGATTGCTGAGTGATGCATCTACATAGTGGCCTATCGGATAGTTTCTTGCTGTCCATATACAGTACTTCCATAGCCTAAACATTTGTTCCAGCCAGCACTTTGGTTTCCATTCTACCCGACGGTAGCCAAAGGTACAACACCTTCGTGTAACTAAGACTAAACTGTCAAATAACTTAACCATAACACATTATGCAGACCAATCAGTCTCTCCCATTTTGAAAACTAAAGTAAAAACAAAGTTTTTAACCGCCATGGCACTACTGTTTTAAATGGTGAAGATGATTATATTTTTCCGCGCATCTTTGCAGTATATTATGATTGCAAATTTTCACATTTTGTTATATTTTTCTTGATATTGTTTATACCGTGTAATTCGTGTCAGTTAGCTCTTCTTATTGTTTGCTCAGTTCACACGACGACTTTGATGACAATAAGTCGGGAGACACTGCAGCGTAATTTCATGTGCAAGTATTTTATTTACCCGTGTATATATTTCACTGTATATTTCATGTTTTATATGAGATTTTCCACTCCCTAATAGACCCATGTAACAATCTACTTTTAGACTGTCTCAAAAAATGAACGCTCGTTGACAAGTCTAGTTATGGGAGGAGGAGGGATCAAGTGAGGTTTCAAACTGGGATGTGACGTTGTCATCGATTCCGCGCTTCACTGTGGCATTTTTTCTAAGTCACAGTTCACAACAGCCCCCGATCCCCAATTATTATTTCGTTCGTTAATTGATTTATCAAAATCATTAGGATAGACCACAGTAAATATAAAAATACTGAAGATAGAGATAGACGAAGATATGAATCAAAATTAGGACGGCTAATAGTGTCAAGGTACAAAAAAATAGACTAAAAGATAATCGATGTGTGAATGACACGGTTAAGTGGTTTGTTAGTTCAGTCCCAATTCTCGCCCTCCTTCTCGAATTCTCACGAGTATCATGATTCACCACAGCCCAAAATGGAATATGAGAGTCACTATGGGCGTTGGGTTACGGTTCACGGATGTGAAAATGTTTCACGAATCGTGATAAATCCTCCACAATGCTGGTTACAGTACATTGGCCGTACATGTAGCACATATATAGTCCCTGGGCGCGGTGTGTTCCCTCTCATGGTGCATCTTAAACAACCTGCTATCGCGAAGTCAAGTATTCAGATAGCAAATACTATCGATCGTCACTGTAAACATGTTTCAAACAAAAAATTCTGGTAAAGCGGTTTCTGATCTTCTCTTATGCATGCGATTAAGGCACTTCAATGCAGCGGACAGTGGAAAATGTAATTGTTGACATTGATTGCCGTCTGAACAAGTCTTTCAGTACAGTAGATCCATGTATTATTTTCACCCTGAGATTATGAGGTAAAAACCTTCAAATTCGCTATCGTGTACATGCATGAAGATATTGCGTGACGGTGATGTGGCGTGACACAGTTAGATGGTAACGACACGAACAAGTAAACACGAGACGATGAACAGGTATCCAGTGAGCAAATACTTTAAGTCAACTGTAGCCCCAAGGTAAATGAACAAACACTGATTAGACACCACCCAGGAGATACTCGAATATAATAATGTGTAGATAGAAAACTATAGGGAACCACTGGCGGATCTAGCATGTCGTGAAAGGGGTCCAACCACATTTTTCGAAGGAAAACTCCCGCGTATAGGCTGTAAAATCACCGTGTCAACGGCTTTTTGGTCGTCTTAGGCCCAACTCCCGTAAATCCACCTATGGTACCTTGTAACCTGTTAGATAATGGACATCCAGGCTTACGTATGTATAGGATGCATCCTTGATAAGGTCACGCGTTTATAGTTGTTTAAGTGTGTGTAAACCTTTGTGTATTGAAACTCCAAATGTGATCATGTTGACAGCGAACTCTAGCGGCACACTAGGGAACAGGTCCGTGAAAAAACCTATTCATCCCGGCAGGTCCCCTTACATTTGAACTTGATTCTTGCAGCTCCTAGCCTAGACTTACGTCATGCCGGCCCCCCGCCTGTTCAAGGGCAAGACCCCTTTCACCACAAATTACCAGGATGACTTCTGCTTTAACCGGGGGTACTTAGTGGACCAGGCCAAGGTTGCTCCAATTGAACCGGGCCGCAGGAACAACCCCCATCCACACGAGGTGAGTATAGGCCTACTGCTCAACCGAAAAAGACTTTCAGCGTTGCACCCCTTCTTGCATAGATTGTTAAAAATGAAAATCTAATTAGAACGTTTTTACTATCATAAAATGGGTGTTCTTTTATTCCTTAATTACTGTCATGGTTCACCAACTCAAATTACGGACTGGCAATGTACACGTGCGTCATTTTCGTCTTCTCACTTTTAAGGCTGGCACGTTTCCTGGGTCGATGATGGTTTCGTTGTTCTTGTTGGTAACGGAAATAGAACCCAATTGCCGTAAGGAACATTATGAGACGGATTTTATGACAGTAAAATGCAGCCCAGTTCGATTTTTGTCTTTTAGCCAGCTCAGCAGGGCGGACTGTGATCTTAATGTTTCAATGTAGGCGGGTTGGACTGAATACTCCAGCTAAACGTTTGCTCCAGATGTTCACCGTATGTTTGTTTCCAGTACCAAAAAATATTGTCTTTTCATGTTACAGTTGGAATACTTAATAAACGTTTACTTATTTTGCATAGATTGGAAATGTAAATCTGCGTAGTCTGCCACAGGCTCACAGTTGATGTACAAGTGTACTTGTACCTATACCAACCTTACATACTAATGTTTTTTTGAAATAAGTTGCCTTTTAGAAAAATGCCCTATATCAAGCTTTCCGATAATTTTATGTTTACATGTATTTCAAACAAATCAAAATCAAAGTGATTTGCTGTACAAGGTATTCTCCACTTTCTTTCAAACATACAGAAATTGTTGAAATTTAATGAAGAATATTCAAGTGACAATTTCTTTATAACACTTTGCTACGCCACAGGCAGTAATGACCCGAAAATACAGGATTGTCATTTACGAGACATTTTATGTGTATGTTTTAAACTGGCGAATTAGAGTAAGGAGTCTCTTGTTCCCTATTAGTATCAACATGTAGTGTGGAAGTTCACAGAAAATACTTCGTTTGCTTCAGCTGTAAATTCAATTTGCAGAAATCTTTATCGCTTTGAAAATGTCAGCGACTGTACTTATCAGTTTTCAAACGTGTCAGAAATTGGCGATAATCTCGTCATTTTTCAATGTCTGAAACCTCCACCAAAGGGAACACATCTCGCCTAATCTTTCGTCAAATAAGCGTATTATCATATGAAGGTTTAGAAACGCCTTGAGCGAGTATTTCTGAATGTGCGACTCTTCAGTAGGCTTCATTTAATTTGATTGACTTCAAAACTAGAGTAATCCTACAGTCATTGCTACATGTATTCTATAAGGGTAACGCAGATCTGGCTTATCCTACTTGCAAACATGCATGAAAACAGATGAAGCCGTTCTTGGCATTCAAAACAGTAATACTTGTGTTTCAACTGAGCAGTCGCTATGTTTGCTCAATCGATCACGTCTGATGGTTTCATTGCTGTTGTCAAGGCAATTTTGGTTTTAAATCGGCGCGTTATTAACACTTTCACAATTCACAATCGTGGTAACGACGGGTCGCGATGGAGCGCCATGACGTTAGGTTATAGGTTTTGTGCACACACATACTGTACAAAGTCTACGAACCGAAACATCTACAGTACTCTGGAACGATTCACCTTCACAGTTAGACTGGGACTACGTCATATATGTACGTGTACATGTATATGTTGCTGATGGCTTGAAATTAAAAACGTTTTTCAACGAAGACAATCATGCTGGTTACATGAAGTATAGGCAAAGGTGACTGAGACATTTGCTGTGCAGAATAGTGGTGAAAAAACGTGTTTTTAATCGTTGAATGGTCTGAATGAATACAGTTCGTCCGTTGCCCGCTGAATTTTGTGATGATAGCTCCGTCTATTCTTACTACAGCTTTTTTAAAATGACTAACACATTACCATGTACAGCTGTTGTTATACTTTTATTTATTAATAAATAAGACTAATTCTTCGATTTTGTAAATCTATAATTATGAATCTCTTTCTCCCCCTCTTCTACAGGACTTCGTGAACCTCAAAGGAAAAATGGCCAAAGTAGACCCCAAGGTCGTGAAAGAGGCAGTCAGAGAGTACATGGATAACCTTATGACCGCCAGTCGGCGCACCTACGATGATTACACACCGTATATTCACCAGGAAGGAAAGAAACCGGTCGTCATGAAGTCACATGGTAGTTTATCTTGTTTAATTTCCGGGGGTTACGCCAAATTTTCGGAGACAATGCATCATAATCATACAAATATGGCTGAACAGTTTTCACACAAACCTCGCGTGTGCTTCATTAAAAATGATTTTTTGTGAAATTGCATGCAAATAACATCAACATAATTGTGATATTCAAAGTGCCTAAAAGGTTTTGGAAATTTGCGCTTTATATGTAAATTGTATCGGGTGTGGCAAAAAATAAACAAAAAATAATTTAGGGGCACGTTGTCAATATTTTAACCTTGCGTTAATTTCAGTTCCAAAGACGAAGCGCGGGTTAACAGACTCCGCAATGTACCCGACGTCGACAGAGGTGCAAATACTTGGTGAGTGAAAACCGTGTGATAGTTTCCGTAGAGGTGTGAACATGGTTAAAAATAGAAGGAAATTGAAACGAAATGGAACACGATAACAAACTCAGAAAGGTTTTAAAAGATTCTTTGTTCGTTGGACATTGGAGCGGAACATAAAATGACCCGCTTCGTCGAGCAACTATATTTATCAGGGGCAGGGTCCAAGAAAACTTAGCCATGACAAATGTTGAGCTCTAGACAGTTTCATGATAAATCTTATGTTTGCCGTAACTCAGCTCCAGCAGAGTCCCTGGTTTCAGTTCTGATCAAATTAGTGGAAAGTGTGTGGGCTGTGGCCTTGTCCATTCTGAATTTTATTCAAGTCGATCTCGATAAACCCCGTGTTGGGTTATATTTCTTCCCTGACGAATGTATTGGGTCGTCATTTTGACAACGCTGAGATATGACTCAAGACAAAGCGAAACTTAATTGGGACTCAGCTAAGCTTCTGTTTTATTTTTATACCTTTATTGAAAGAAAAAAAACACATTTATAAATGGACACACAGTCACGCACACACGCACACCTAATCCTGCTGACTACTAAATAGTTACAAAGTTACACCATCTCTTTTCTAAAAGATCTAAATTTTTAGTTTTTTTATTCATTGAGGGCCCAAGTAAGTATAGTCTGAGTTTGGACGCCTCAGAACTAGCAAACAATATTTATACATCAAGTCAAACAAAATGGAGATATAGTACTGTTTCTCTAAAATACTACAGTTCAATCGGGAATTTATCAATGCGCTCATTTGAATTTCAATAGTAAAATGATGTTTTCGAAAGTCTTTAGTTCATCAGAAAAGTTCAGTTTAACATTATTGTAGGAGAGTGACGCAACACATAAAGAATTTCCTTTCTTTAAACTGTTTCACAGTCCCAAAATATGTGCTTCAAAGTCCTTTTAGATTGTCTACAAAATCATCAAGAGTTTTTGTTTTTAGTTTGAATTAGTTTTTTAAGAATTAATGTCTAAATTCTAGTCAAGAACGTAAATTGAAACCACCCAAGTCTAGGGTTGTGTTGAAGGAAAGGTAGTGTAGATATCTTCCCAAGAATGATTATTTGCTTTTCCTTACACTATTCTGCTTCCGACTTTGAATCTCGGAACGATAGCTAAATTGGGTACAAATATGTCGACACCCTCTCCCACAACTTGCCAATTTCCTTAAAAATGTTAGCATCATATGACAATATTAAAGTGTAAACCTCTGCCAGTACCACATTTCCTTTGCTATTTAACAGCTACTAAGGGAAAACTACTAAATTCTACGAAGCTACTTTTGATATCTAAGACATCTCTGATAAATCTGCAACTTAAAATATTGCCCTATGGGAAAACAATTAGTCCTTTAATGCATGTATGCTTCCGTGGAACCAGTCCATGTAAAATACTCCCCCCGCGGTCTCCATTTCACTGCCCAACGATAAGATTTGGTTAGGAAAATGAATATGATTCTTGATGTTTAATCAAGATCTGAAGGAGATTACACTTTCAAAAATCTTTCCGAGGGTCACTATCAATGTTAGAGGAATTTCTTCTCTATAACATCAGCACCATAGTGACCATACTTGGTTAAATTCCTGAATTGAGGCGAAATCCTGTGTACAGTAACAAGTGGAGGGCTTAGACAGACCGCCGATAAACACTTGTTAGAAGTCCTCATTGGAGCGCAAAATAATCTTAAACTTTGTTTCACTTAAGTCCAAAACTTTCTAGCCAAATCCTAGACTTAAAACGGATTGAAGAACTTACGAATAATAAGCTCTTCCCAAGTCCATGTGTCCCTTGGGACAAACGTCTAGTGGCGTAACCACGAGGGAGACGATAGCACCATGGAGACAATGTTTATTGCAAAAAAGTCCTTCCCCTGTTGAAAATTCTAATTTTAATATCACCCTGAAGCAAAGTGCCCGCGGAAGTCACTCAGTTTTACAAAATTCTCATGTAACCAATAATTTCGCGTTTGGCGTGTTCAATAATTCTGGCTACGCCTGTGTGGACGAACCTATCCCACCTTAGCGGTCGAAAACACACATCACCATGTCGGTTCCACCTCTTCAGTGCCATCAATGGCTACGCAAGTCTACATGTTCATAGCTCGTTGCAGACGAAATTGGATCTCTTCTGCTTCACACAAAAAGGTCCATGCAATACCTCGACAACGGTGCACTGGTTAGTGTCTTCAATGTTCAACCGCTTGATAAACCGCTCTGGTACGAATATAGATACCGATACGTATGCGTTGGGGTTTGCTTTATTTACTTCGGTCTCACTCGGCTTCATTAAGGCCGTGAAATCACCATTGCTGGCATCGGTGGAATCTGTAGCGTACAGGATCACGTTTCTTTCGTTCTTGTATTCGACGATCTCACCCTGACGAAGGTCAGTTACGCCTAGACAAGAGAGGGTAGTTACAAAACCACGTGACCCATAAACGCATCCATTGGGGTATTGTTCATATATTCCAAACCACACTCCTTTGAGACAATTTTTATTGTTACTTGGTTGCAGTTTTCCATCCTGCATTATCTGTTTTGCTTCCTCCTCATGAGTTACATGGCATATCGGTGTTTCGCTATTAATAATTATCGCCACGGTTTGATTATAATGGTCAAGAGGCCTCTTCTCGCCGTATTCATCTATAAATAAGGGAACCTCAAGGGTTGTAAAAATGGTGAGAGCGCGAAGAATTTCAGGAATCAGAATACGATGGAAAACACGTTTACCGTAGTCACACTGGAAAATGTTACGACATTTTTCTAGAATTTCTCTGAATGACTCGGTTAAGCGGCAATAGTTAAGACGCATTCTTCCCGGAGCATATTGGTTTTCGATGCAGTGAAGTCCCTGAAGCATAAGCACAGCAACAAGCGGGTGTGCCTGGCTAAACAGGGCTTTTTTCTTGCCTTCAGATGAAAAGGATCCCAAGAGGTCTAACACATTGATTGAAGATGACTCTTTAATCGTTTCCTTAACGAGACTTCTGTCGAAGTCAAAGACATCGAATGTGTTGGTCAGTTCGATGTCGGCCGGTTTAAGATTCTCATGCCATTCCTCCAAAACTTCTTCGAAATATTCCTTTGTAGTCCAATCAAGAGAAAATTGCCGACTGCGCACTACCTTTTCAATGCTTGCTATACCTTCCAATACAAGGACGGGGGTTTCTGGATCAGCCTTTGCTTCTTTTAAGATTTTAACGACATCATTGAAGAACTTTTTACTTTCATAAAAACTACAAAATGGTAGAACAATATCCAATTTGCTCAAAGTGTTGTTCGCCATTGAAAGCAGCTCTGTGTACTCTGTAGGCTAGTATACCACGCCGACGTCGGTTTTCTTCGAAGGCACCAGTAAATACACATGTACAATAAGAGCTCACTAACTTATGAGCATTTATCAAGGGTGGACAGCGACACCTGTTGATGACAGAGACACCTGTTGATGTACAAAAGCATTGTCCAACTACCACAACCACTCAGCCGGTCCCGGTCTCCCAATGACTGGGCTACGGTCATATGAAATGCATTATTTTGAATGTTGACACATGAGCCTGAAAATGCACGTAAAGAGGAATAATGCTAATAAAAATAAAGTATTAAAAATGATAATGATAATGAGAACTATAATAATTAAAATAGAAGCAATTACAATAATAATAATGACAAAATAATGGTCTGTTACGGAAATAAATAGTAATAAAACATGAAATGAACAATAAGAATAACGAATTTGACAACAGTAATGTTGAATTTTACATAAACAATGACAAATTCAAGAATAAGTGCATGCTCATTACAAGTTATCGCACATCGGGACTTGCATTTCCAACACTTCAGAAATAAAGTGGTGCTGAGGTGCGCTTGAAACCACCTTAGTGGACGACGACCTTGCAATGCAAGTTCAGGAAATCTTGCTAAAATGATGCTAAGGTGGAGTCAACTCGACGATAATTAAGATGACCTTCAAGAAAAGGTGACTTACAGTTAATCACCCCCTCCCCCATCTCTCCCCCCCCCCCTTACTCCGTACACAATGACCAAACAAGAGTCGTGGAGATTAGATTCTTCACAAGCACTTCAGTTTTCAACCACTCGTTGAATTTGCAGATGTCAATGCCACTGATAAGCTTGCATGGTAGTACCATATGAATATGACTGAGTTGGCTTGTCAGTGGCCTATAGCGTCGGGTTGCTATCACTGACATGTCACCACACTTTTACTGGTAGAGAGTACACATTGTTGCCAATTTGAAAACGACATGCTTTGCGCAAAATTCCTGAATTCACGAGGACATTCTTGGAAATCCAAATAAAAAGGTGTACTTTCCTCGTGAATAAGACATGTTATCATCAAATTTTCCCAATTGAACTCGGTAGAAGGAGGAATTTTTCAAAAATATCTTGGGACGTTTTCAGCGAACGAAATTCGATACATTTTCGCATCCAACAAATAATTATCAAGTTAATTTAGCGAGCCAGTGTTAAATGTATCGAGGTCGCTTCGGAACAAGTCTACGCCAGTATTAAACCCAATAATTCGCTTGGTGGAGATGTTTCAAAAATGAAAATGGACAATTTTCCATACATCCGAAATTTACTGAACTACCAGCGTAACTGTACATTGTATATTCCTGTTGCTCTACTGCTTTCAGTAAAGTTTTAGACAATTAAGTTCGAGAGTTCCCTTTATATTCATTGCTTACACTGCTGGAAATAGTTTGAAATCCGTTGAAAACATAACGCTAAATTGTCGTGAGAGACCGTCCGGAATTGGTATATGGTGCAACTCCGGACGGTCTGGGGTCAACAGAAAACCACAGTTCAACAGTGAGCCTACACCAATGTGATAAACGATAGTAGTTCTACTTGCTGCGTCAGCTACTGGTGTGTTTTTCTCTTTTATGACACACAATGTGTGACTGGGCAAAGCGTTTTCAAAATAATGTGGATAAATCAGTGGAGTGTGAGACCCCTGAGATCCCTGTCAACTACTCACGACAATTCTACGTTATGGTTTTCATCCTCACTCATTGGTTGCCTGTTAGCATATTTAAGTATGCTGCCAATGTCACTGGCGCATCAGAGGAGTAAAAAAACACCAACAACATCCTCCTCAACAACAACAATCAAGACACCAGCGACGCTTAAAAACTAATGGTGCCATAAATTCTGACCAAGCCCAAGGACTTACAATATCTGCAAATGTAAATTAATTTGTATTAGTAAGCATCTTTTAACATTTAAAAACGTTGGTGAAATTTCTTATTAACGATAGTCAAGCCGTAAATAATTCTTGGCGACTGCAATTCTTGTCGCGACCTCTGGCGATCACTTCCCAAACTTATGAACAGAGTGTTGCTCACGAAAACATTACACACGCTCAACAGAATAGGTCTTTATTCTGAATACACAACGGAGGTCTCAACGAGCATCAGGTTTCTTCACAATTCATTGTAATCTACATAAAGGTAAACAACACAGCCAGACGTTAGCGATACTCATACTCCATAGCTGCTGCGAATGTCTATCCCTACAAGCCACTAACACGCGATGGTCTTCGCGTAGCTAATTGTTGTAAACAGACGACGAATAGAAGTCCTTGGTTGACGAGTTGGTCGACATAAGAAGTTTCTTAGCAAAGAGGATTTACAGTCACTTGAATATGTGTCAAGATTTTGCGTGAAAAAGCTGTCTTCAGTTCTTGCGGCCTGATATCTTAGTTCAAGAATACAGTTGTCCGTCGAGCTTTTACAGGCTATAGTTTGGAACAGCATCCTGATCTGCTACATGTAGATAAAACAAACAATGGCAGATTGTGTACAGTCGATCTAGTGCCCGTGACTTTCGCGAGAGAGCGTGTTTAGTTGTGTTTTCAGGGATACGCGAAGAACAAATGTTATCTGTGTTTACATTTGTGTAGACGTTTAATTCGAAGATAAGAGTTCACACAAAACGACAAAACTGATATCGCCATACGGACCGTGTTCGTAGTTTCAAGCGCGGGGCAGATTTCGTTACAAAGACTACTATGATTTATGAAATATAATTTAACACTCGCTGCTTCTCTGCTGCATCTCTTAACTCGAACACGATGCATCAGAAGCTACTCCCGTCTTATATGAAGGCAATAAAAATTCAAGAGACTCCTAACAGACCGCCGGCATTAAAACCAACCGTTATTACGACAGACTCGCCGACTATATTTAACGCAGGTATTTATTGGGTTATTTCTGTTATTGATCTTGAGAAATTTAACATATGGTACTTACTGAAAGTAATCCAGCAACAATGCTTTGAAATGTTGGCATGACTGACTCATGGCTTTGCCAATTTTGAAAAACCACGCTACCGGAAGCTGGCGACGATTTTTTTCTTCTAAACGCCTTTACAAATACTACGAGACATCTGACAAAACCTTAGGTGATCAACTGCATCCTAACAGATTATGAAATCCATACGTTATGTTTTGTAACTCACACGACAGTTGTAAAATCATTGTCTGAAGTGTGTTCAAATAGACTGAGAATTGAACTGCTTGTCAATAATGGCGGTATTTAAACTGTTTTCTTTACAAGAGTTATCGCGATGCGACAGGCCGTTCACCAGACTCAGATTCATAATTTTGTATTTTTATTAATCGTTAAGTAAATAAGTCTGCAATGGACTGTGTTTCATTGAACGCAGACATGTATTGTATCTGGGAGTAATATGCCTTTGATATTGGTCCTAGATTGTATGTACATGTATCACGCCGCAGCCATAGCAACAAAGGTCAAACCTTGACTTTAGGGGTCGCGCTGAGCAGCATTAGCAAGGGTATGTTATGAAGTTACTGCATGATCATCCAGTGGGCGACGTGGTATGCACTTACGGTGGCAACGAAAAAATGAAATATCATCTAATTGTATCGGGTTCCTGGACTGAGTTCGCAATTATATCCACACTCTTCGGCTGCCACATGTCGACAGAAGAAGCCTGTGAATGTGAATTTAATTTCCTTGTTCTGTAAATGTAAAATGACCTGGACCGATTATGAAAGTATAAACCAATATATAGTTGTCAATAAATCGCAATAATGACCACAACTTTGGTTACACTGTTCCTAATTTTGCTTCACATTTAACATGTGAAGTTGCAAATATTTCATCGAGGTACGATCCCCGTCACTATCATCCCGCAAACCCATCACCAAACCGTGGGCCACCAGCACGCCCATGAAGCCGAATGCCTTTTAAGCTGTTTTGTTTCACCTGTAAAATCGTAAAATGTAAATCAACAGGTGAACATAAACCTGCATCAAGGCATCGGAGTTGTGCCTATTAAATTGCAGTATATTGTATAAAGAGTGTGTTTTCGAATACTAAAATGTCCACTGACTTTCAGGTACACGTCATTCAGTTGTACGCACTTTACTGAGCATGCTCAAATGAACGTGCTGACACACACAGTTAGTGTTCTGTAATATAACCAATTAAATGACGTTGTATAACTCCAAAACACGATATTTTACCCAAACTATAATAGATTGTTCCTTTTCCATTCCGAGCATTTTCTGGAATTATTTCATAACTTATCCTACACTATTTAGGTTCAAAGTGTTTAGCTCACTGACCGCCACAAGATTGAACGTGAAGTACTACGTGAGTGTATTCGTATTAAAACAATTATGGACTGTCACACTCGGTCAGTTGATTTTCGAACCCCAAAATTGTGTTGAATCTCCTCATTTCCTCCGCTGTCATTATCACATTTTTGGATATGAAAATCAACATACTGCTGTCGGTAGAAGTCAGTAATTTCGTATGAAAATATCATTAAAAATTTCGCGCATCTGTCGTTTGAAGTTAAAAGTTGTGCTCGCGTTTTTGCCTATTCGCGAGCTCTTACCTGATTTTTTGTTCGATATTTGTAACTTCTCATAAAAACCTAACATTCGGGGTGTCATTCTTTAATGGAACTTGGACTTTCCGTTGTAACATGTTCTTGTTAAGACCGTGTGACGAATGTGTTACAAAAAGTTAACAGGCTGGTATCTATAACTGTAAATTAAACATTGCTTTTGCAACTCTGAACGAACTGTTTGGATCATAACTTGGATAATGAAATAACAATAGCGATGGTATAACCTCAGTAATACTATTATTATAGTAATAATGATATGATAATGCTAATTATGATCGTACACAATGGTGAGAATGAAAGTGATAATAGCAGCAATAGGGATCATGTTAGCGATTAGTGTTACTTATATTGGCCACAGGCTAATTAAAAAAGGTAAGTAGTAATTATGAAAACGGAACAAATAGGAAATGATTAGTTTCTAAGGAGAAATTTGCAAGCATTTCTACTTTCCTGGTTTTAACAATCTCACTCCTTTTGGTGTCTCTTGTCTCCACAGAGGGTTCTATCTCCATATTATTTTGATGTTATGTAACAGAATTCTCTCGGCCTTTCAGGGCAATATGCAAACGACAGAAATCAGCGCACCCTACAGACAGACACGGGAAAAGACGATTACGTGGCGTACACGCCTATGAACTTGAAGCCGAAGAGCGAACAACCACATTGGATCGTGTGGAAGTCTGGGGCAACGCCAGAGCCACGCAGTACTGGTAAGAACATCAGTCACGGTGTTGGTGACTGTACTTAGAAAAGACGTATATCTAGTGCTCCCAGGGACACGGCGAGTTTTTTGTAATTCTTTTAATGTACAGTAATAAGAATTAAAACCAGAGAGCGCTAGAAAGCAGTATATCTAGGACACAGGGAGTTGTGCCAACGAGACTTTCATTCACGCACGTAGTTTGACTCATTTTCCTAGCGCTCAGGATGTTTTGATTGTCGTTCAAAGCTGCATTAGAAGGAACAACCGAAAATTACGAGGGACATAAAAGTTTAAATGAAATTAAAAAACGATACCTCACCGATTCATTTTTGCTTGTCCTACACAACTGCCACAAGGTTTTGTCAAAGACAATTAAGGCGTGCGTTCAGTAACGTTAGGAGCCACGCTAGGACCTAGCTAAAATCTAGCCAAAGTCACGTGTTCTCATTTAAAATATACGGCAATATCTCACTTAAGCTCGCGAAGTCTTGCTTTTTAGCGAGGTCCTAGTGTTACTGAACTGGAGAGGGATACGACGGTACGTGGCATGAACGAGCAACACATTTCCAGTTGAGAGGGGACATGAACCAATTTTGCGCGTGTACCGTAGAAGATTAATTAATTTCACTACTTGGGTATTACAGACCGTCCAGAAACGGTACACTCGGATTTCGTTCCACTGACCATATTCTTCCAAGAAAATTAGCTAATTCACTCAAGACTTTGCAAGTTATCATCTGAGGAATTGCAAGCTAAGCACATGATCCTTACGTTATACTTGTGAGTTTCTTGCGTGTAAAGAACGCGTCCCAAATCAACGTGAAACAAAAGTTCCATCCTTTTCCAGTGTACGAACCGCCTCCCCTCCGTCCGCGAGCTCCGGCCCCACCGGTGGACATGTACTCCGGCGAGGAAGGCTTCACAGACGATACTCACGAAGCACTCAACGACCAGGAGCCGTGCTTCCAAGACATACCCGGCAAACAAGCAGATGGTTACTCTACGTACGTGCCGGGATTCCGAAGTTGGGTCAGTGGCGGACAGAATAATTACGGTAAGTCACTGTCTATATTACATGCAGGTGCCGCCATGGCCAACATGGGCACCAGGTGTCGCTGTTAACGTGACCATCACCTGAAGCACCACACATTTAAGAAATAATGGACGTTTTTGGAAATTCTGAACGTAGTCTCACGGTGCTAACGCTTACAGTGGAAGTATGAATTGAAAGTGGTATACATTCTTTTCCAATATGGACAATGTAAAAACAGGAATCTTTGTAAGCCGGAGGAGGAATGCGTTAGTTTTCAACGTGTGAGTAAATCTGCGCCTAACTCATAACAGGTTTCCGCGGTCGAATATTTTAACCTTCGATTTATACACGATGGACCTATTTGCGAGGCAAGGGTGTCCCAAAAAGAGCTGGTAATGTTAAAAACTCTTGTGACAGCCCTTTGGCAGATTTTAGCCCATTTTGTAATAACTTCCACCCTAAGATCACATTATAGCTTAAAATGATACTCAATCGTTTCTTAAATAATTTTAACATAGTCTTATACTGAAACAATTACTTCTAAACAGGAAAACAAAATTGGAATTGTTTGTCAAGTCACGTGGTCTGAGTACCTTGTGTCAGAGGATATTGTATACAACAAAAATCTTCCACGGTCAACAATGTCAACATATAGCTATTAAGGCACATTTTCATCAATATTTATACTGTATAAAACGGTCACCAAGCACGCATCAGTCTTTTCTGGCTCCAATGCCAATTTTAGTTCCAAGTTTTAAGTAATTGAAAGGAATCGTGCGCAGCGACATGAAAATGGATGTTTTAAAGTCCGCTACTGAACTATTCGTCGTGCCTTTAACCTTAGGGAAATTATGGGAGACCCGCTGTTTAAGTCAGTGTTACTCAAAAAGTAAACATCTCCAACAAACAACCATAAACATTGGATTCAATGGACGCAAGTGACCGGCTATTGACATTTCCACCAAATATCCCCAACTCGCGTGACGTGAACATAAACGCTGCTTTTGATGCATGAGCAACACATTAGCAAACAAAAGGTGCAAGCCATTATAGACACCTCACCTGACAAAGAATCGCACTGCTAATATGGTTATTATAAATAACACGCAATGCCATTAAAAACATTATTATAATAAAACCCCTGCAGCTCACCATGTATTGCACACGTTTGGCGCTCATTAGTGCGTCGTATCCAAGGAGCTGCATGGACGTTGTTGAGGTGGATTCCTCTCAGTCTGCTTCTTTGGTTTGGATGTTGTGCGAGTTCTAGTCTTTCAAGATGTACAATTTCTACAAGGATGTTACTCCGTATACGGAAACGTATTTCCCTATGATCTACACCAACAAGCCATCTGTGACGAGTATGTTGGTATAATTATACAAAGAGTTGGTACACACTATTTACCGTAGACCTACTGTCGTGTTTCATCATGTTGATGGTGCTGGTGTTACTAAAATAATAACCTTTAGAATGCAACCAAGAACGAGCGCCCACTGAACTGTTAACGTGTTCAGTAGTAGCTATAAGCCTTGTTTTGTGGTACTGGAAAGGGTAATCGTCGGATATAATGTGCCCGCATGTTGGGAACCATTTTTCCACTGAATACCTGGCATCAAACTTGTTCTCAAAACATGACGCAGACGGGATTTCTCTTCCAGAGCAACCTTCATCGGGTTCTTGTCCTTTGTTTCAATTCTAATCTGTTACAATAAATCACATGGAATTTCCCTGGCGACGATGAGTCTATAATACTTCGGTGACTGACGCTAACCCGCATCCAAAACCAATGTGGGCCTGATCTAAACCAGAATGCCAGTGTACTTCTTGTTAGGTTTAGAAATCGTTTGTAATTTGAGCAAGGCAGTAAATATTGTAACACGAAGTGACCTATATCAAAAGTTGGTTCTTGGCTGAGATGAGAAGTGATTTCTGAGTTTACAAATCAACTTATAGAGCCTGATCTCATGCAACATTTAACTTTCAGCAGGGGCGGATTCAGGATTTTGAGTTGGGGTCATGGGGGCAGGGCAGAGTATTAGCCAGGATTTTGCCCCCTTAATCCGCCACTGGTCAGTTCTTCAGAAACCCTGGGTTGAGTTCACTAAGCGTCTCACGGTGAGAAAAAATTAGCCAAAATCAAGTGCTCTAACTGAAATTACATTGCTATGTCTCCCGGAATATCGGGAGGCCTTGCTTTTCTTACGAGACACTAGAATTGTTGAACTCGACCCAGTTTCACCCTGGGACAAATCGAGACCAATTCCACATCTTTCAGCGGTCTAATTCAAAAAGTTCTTTATGTGATGAAAGGCGTTTCAATAGGCGCTTGAGGACTTAAGTCAGAAATTTTGACTGACATTGCTACCCCACAGTTACTGAATAAAGTTTTTACCATAATACTGTAAGCACCCTACAGCTAGGTAATGATTGATACGAGCTGTCTTGAGCAAGTTTCAACTTTTGCTGAGGCGAGATAAAATTGTGTTCCAGAAAATAACATGTGGAGCGAAGGGCTACATTTCTGACTTAGCCATCAATCGCTTCTCATGAACGCTGCAGTATATATTTTTCTCAATGTCCTACACAGCATTCTTGATGTTTCTAACGCGGCACTTTGTCGACAAAAGGAATTTTACAGGGGTATCAATGGTGCGGTTTGGTTCTTTTAGCACGATTGTTTGTGGGGACCAGTCACCCTTGTTCGGGTGTGGTGTGGTGTCCATTCATTTAGCTGTTGGTGCACAATTATAAATGCACGTTCAGCCGAGTGTAAAGGTATGGAAATCAGAGTTTCATTTGATCATGGTTTTGAACTTAGCGATTTAGTTTTTTGCAATATTAATTAAAACGTTGCACCAGTTGTAATGAAAAATTCGCCTTCCAAACGCGCTACTTTTCAGGAAGCCGTTGAAGCAAGTGGGTAACCTGTGGCTGTTTGCCCCTATTAGCCCGAAATTATAAAAAGTCAGCTAACATCTTTTTCATGGTCAGAAAATCTAATTCCAGATGCAACCATTTCTTCCTTTCAATTAACAGTGTTTCATTTTACTGAAGTTTCTTCAGCACAACTATTTATTTTTATTCCTCAATTACAGACAAAGAAGTCGTGTACAATATGCTCAAAAGGCTTGATGGTGCAGGCAGGTCAGGTGATCTCAGACACATGCACAGGTCATACAGTGCCACGCAGCCCAAATTGGAAGGTCACCAAACTAGGAGGTCGGCACAATCCGCTGGCGGGCGATACGAGCACCCTATTAACTTCGAAAGACGGGCAATAAACACGATGTTCAAAAATCTTGGCACGTAAGTACTTTGGTTCTTCAGAATGGTTCGTCAATATTACAGACATACCTTTAGAACGGTTGAACGGAAAAGTTTGCATTTTCATTTACACCCAATGTTGGCGAACCGCCTACACGAACTGTATATACGAGTGGGTGTGACTGCGATCCATAAAATTCCACGTTTCTACCATTCAAAAAATCGGATCATAGTTATTCAGATTGGGGAAACGGGGATACCAATCCTGTACTGTAAGTGTGGAAAGTGAGTACCATTCCAACGTCACGTCCAAAGTCCTGTTTTTTCAAAAGTCGTGCGTACCCTACAGCCGTAGCTAGGACGGTCGCAGACACGTTATTGCGACAGTTTCTCAGAGCAGAATGTTGCATCTGGCCTTTGGTTGATAACTTGCATATTGACACATAACCACCGACGATCCACCGGTGTTATGAACTACGTGAAAATTAAAATCGAAGCTCCAATCGTCATAGCTAAGATCGAACATACAACCTTGTATAAAACAAGCCAGAGAAGTTAAGATGCAAGTACAGAAACGAGATTTTGTGAACATAGTGACAGTAACGGATTTGAATTTGCAAGGTATGATGAATTATGTTTGTCATGTGTATGTACCCTGTAGGTACGTGTATGGGTGTAACACAGACGACGACAGACGTGGGTGTATGCATGGTTATATGTAAATAGATGGACATGTGGAGGATGAGTGATTGCTATTAGACAATCGTGATCACGTCAACTAGATTATTATCATCGTCTAATCTCTCTCATGAAATAAGCTCGACATGGGAGTTTGTTCGAATGAAAAGACGCACTCTGGTGGCCAATCGCAAAATCAAACAAAAGACGCCGTCAACAATGAACACGCTTCTTGTTAACCTACATTGTGGTCAGTGGCGGATCTAGGATATCATAAGGGGGGCAACATTTTGTCTGTAAACATTTGCGCAAAGCACGATTGCAGATGCGCATAGCACCGAATGGGGGGGGAAACCTTTTCTGTTTTTCCTCTAAAAACCAAGCATTTTCCTTGATTCCTGAAGTATTATCCAAGAACAAAGGCAAAGGAAAAAAGGGAGAACTTGTCAAACTTGAAAAACTGCATTTACCACAGACACTTGAAATTGGATCTGAGCCCCCCCCCTCCCCAAACACACTAAAACTTCACACATTTTAATCTTCTTTCAGCCGTATAATGTTAATTACCGGGGTTAATTAATGAACTCAACATTTCCCTACGCTCTAGTTGTTTTAATTTTTGCGGCATCCAAGGGGGGGCCGCCCCCCCCCCAAATCCGCCTATGTGTGATGAATACTTTTCGACTGAGAACGCTGAATTTAATTAATCCGAATTCTTCGAAGTAGGCGGACTATGGGCCAAGGAGCCTAGGAAGTCAAGATCCGACCCCCGAACAAGACTAAAAAACAAAGCGCTTGTCTCATTGTGCTCAAGGTTGTGGTTGCGCCGCCTTGCGACATTTTGGCAGATCCACGTGTGAGTCAGGACCTTGATGCTTTTATCGTTTAGCGCATATTGGAAGTCGGCCATCACAATACTGGCCTGGCCATCCAGATATAGTCATTACCGACAAAACAAGCACAGACGTGCAGTGGCTGATTGATACATTTCTTATTATGTCATCTTTGACGTTCAATGTGTGGTTTTCGGTGAACAGGAGCTATTTTGCACCCTTCCCCCATTTACGCCAATGACGTTTACATTCCCTATAGTGACGAACAATAATAATTAGTGATTTTACAATTGTAACCAGACGCAATCTCAACTAACAACTAGTACAATAAAATCAATGTCCGTCTGCTTGACTTATTTGTATTCACTCAAAACGATTACAAAAGACAAAAGGAAGGCCTAAGCCGGAGGAGGTTCACCCAATTTTAGAACTTCGTGTGTGAATGGAGCTGCATAACCTGTGGGGTTTATGTATTATCGACTGTCTGGTATTATCGCTTGCAGACTCTAGTCTTTACCATCAGAATGTAGTCCGGCATCTATATTGTGGAAATTTCCTATCTTTGTGCGACAAAGTGGCGACTGTCACAATGATTGCATTCCAGGCACAGAGGATCGCTGTGTCGTACGTTGGTGTATTCGGAATACCCTTTGTGAACCTAGCATCTCGCTAATCAATAATTGATTATTACAGTATTAAATCAATAATTCCGCCGTGACCCGGAGACTATGATCTGGCATTGGCAACACTATCAACAGAGAAAGAGATTGAAGAAATGGCAGGCTGTGGGCAAGGATATTTCTCATATCTTTACTTTTTATTTGTCATTTGTATGACATTTACATGAATTAGCCATTAGGGGTCGTTTTTAAAGACCACGTTATGTCTTTTTTTCAGAGACATCAAATCAATTAGTGGAAATTCTCAGAGACAAATAAGAACGTGTCTCCACTACTGCAAATGAGATTTACCATTTCCAAATCTTTCAGACTTTCAAAATAGCGTTCTAACATTTGACTCAGCAAGTTAGCCATGGAAGAACTGGAATTAAAGTACTGAATCTCAACCGCTAATTAACATATTTTTCCGAAAAGGGGCTTCGCAATTACGTTGAAGAGTGCACACATTTTCTAATTCATTTAAAGGGCCAAAGACTCCATAATCGTTCCCTCGTATACTCAGTATGTCAACATTTCACCAATTGGGTCGTTAGCACTCAATCGTAGTATTTTTCAACAGTGTCGCTGTTTTTCATTAACATAAATTTAGGTACAGTTTAAGTTCCCTACAAATTATGAGCCCCGTCTCGTACCCATAGAGATTCTTAAAAGTTGGAAGAAGGAAGAGTGAGCAAATTTTGGCCACCATGGTTGAAAACATTGCGACACCGGGCATCTCAGATTCACAGAGCTCTCTTATAACTTAGTTACGGCACTGAAAAACTCTGTGCTGGTACTGAGTGACACGCATAAAATTAAACATTATCTGTCACCTCCTTAGTCACCCATGGATGTACGGATTTTCCGGATATAGCAGACACCTGGATTACGGGCCAAACGCTCTTCTGTACAGGAACTATCAACCGGAACGACGGAGTTACTCCGACATCATGCAAGGGTATTTAAAATGTGACAGAGTCTCATGTCTGCAGTCTTGTTGTAGTCTTGACTTATAATTTGTTTTGCTTGAACTGAATCTATGTGTTACGATAAACGAGACACCAGCTGGCTATCAGGCGTTTCAAGATCATCTTTCTACTGTCCATGTAACGCTTTTCCCTTTTACTGTATACACTCTCTGCCAAAGCGTAAGAATCGTGAAGCATGTTGATTGGCTCCTATACACGAGTAACCTCAAAATGTTCCTTGCTCTAATGGAAATTAGCTCACAATCGGAAAGGACAAGTGTTTCGCCTGCTTTAGACTAGGAATTGAAACAAGCTTGGAAAGGTTGGCCAATCTGCATATTTGTGACGTTTTGACATTCTGTTTGATATGGCGATATCGTCGGTTGTCTGACTAGTGAGGGGAAGAAGGGTTTGAGACATAGCTTGTGTTGTTGAGTAAACCCTACGTCCGTTTTATCAAAGACCGTAGCTAAGATTGTCGTTGTCAGGTTATTGTCAACGCGACGCTGCGTCACGGGACATGAGACTATTGATAAATGGACTCCCGATTTGTAATTTATGATTGAGATGGTAAGAAAATCGAGGATTTGCCCTTTTAAGGTCTCCGATTGTGCAAGTGGTAAAAGTGTCGTGCGACTGTGTCTGTTTTACAGTATGGTACATTTTTCGGGTCTTGCATGTGCTCGTGCGACTGAACGAATGCGTGAGATCGTGCGACTGGACAAATGAGTGCGTGATGGAAAAGCTGAGAATGTCTAACATATATTGCTATGTACTGGCTACAGATGTGATGAATACAGTTTTGTAAAAGCACTATTTAACACGTCTGACACTCATAAAGAGCACTACATGGGCTCCATGCGTAAGATGGAGCAGTTTGTTATGCGAAAACAACACTAGTGTTGAATTCGTTTTATGAATCTACTTTTCTAGGATCGCAAAATGATAACTATGAACATTTTGTCGCTGGCCATTGTGAAAAACTGGCCGTTCCAAAGTTATAGTCACACGTATATTGGCTAAACATAGCTTAGTTTAACTTTAGGTGACTGTGGACGTAACATTGATGGACGGCACTGAGAAGGCAGTACTAATGCACTTGTGTTTGCGTTTGTTGAAGCACGCACCTGATCGGAACCTGTAATATTGCAACATGGCATGAGGGCTAATTCTATGCTTGTTCAAGAGGCTTTCGTATCGATAATATTGTGTGTTGAACTTAATAACGGAACATGCACATAGCAGTCTCATTGGGGTACTTCGTATTGTGTAAGAACCAATTTTAAAAATGCCCTGTGTTACTGAGTTACGTTTTCGTGTTATTTAATGTTCGAATATCCGGCGCATATTTTCAGATTCGAACATCTAAACAATGGACAGAGCTTCTCGACGGACTACACCCTGGAACGGCCTACTGTGAGACGCATGTACAGACAGCCTCCTATGAAGAACTACGCGCACGAGAACAGCTTTTTCCTGGTAAGATACAGGCGCAAGTTCAGGACCTCCGAACACCTAGGGTAGTTTTGAAGCCTCAGAATTCCCTTCGGAAATGAATGATATCTGCGCGTATTATGCAAGCGCCAGACCTACAGCCGCCATTTTCCAGTTTGAAGGTCATGTGGATCTCCAACAGTAAACACGGTCATGTTTGGCTTTGTTGGGAACTCCAAAGTGCCACCCAGTCATGAATCCGAACTCTTCTCGATTGAATAGCGGCCGGAGTTATTTGAAAGTTCTTTAAGCTGTGTTTCAGTCATTAGTTCCTATTGCACAACTAGTTCCGGTTCATCAACGTGTCACAGAATGAGTTATGATCCTGCCGTCGACTTGCACGCTTTAACCGTAAGACTTACAAGTCAATTTAGCATTAGTTTTGATTCAGGGATATTTAGATAGCAGGATCAATAAAATACTAACCAGTGGAGTCAATAAGTTTTATGTTTTTTAATATTTTTTTCCAAAATGAGCGATTTCTTTGCAAGTCTCAAACAAACAGCAAACAACACAGCAGTATGAGAAACGGGGAAGAATTAATTTCCGAACCTTATCGGGTTTATCATAAAACACACTTATTTAATGCACCACTCTTAAAAAGTGGACATGTCCTTCCTTCCACAGGAAAAGGCAATTTTCAGTCTAAACGACTTACCATTATGAAATCGGTGTCAAATTGTTTCCTTAGTCAACTAAGTGTTAGTTCAGGGCTGCGCAGTTCGTCATTGCTGGAAACAAGTCTTTTCAACTTGCCACGGGGTGAAGCTTTATTTGCCGACCATGGTATCAAAATGAACATTTTTCAGTTCTGTGGAAACCCAAAAATCCCTTCCCATCTGGGAAATGAACAAATTAGAGTTGTAAGAGGCCCGAGTCATAGGTCCTTTTCATTGGACAGAACGCGGGCTCATATCTTCATTCCATGTCGATGTCGGTGGCAAAGTTTCCAGGCTTACAACTGGGATTCTAGTAGTAATGTGCGGATTTCCGACCATGCCGTGGAGCACTATCAGAAATTCCCTTTAAATAGTTTTCAAACCTCCTCCAAACTATCAGAGTTGACTAGTATATACACGTACAGCACAAGACAAAAGTAATCACGACAAAAATATCGTTTACTCGTCATGACGGATGATTTTGTAAACGACAAGAATAACTGGTAATGTCTCTTAGAGCTGCAAAAATATAAGTATGGAATGGCTTAGGCACCTTACTAACTTTTCTGTCAATCTCGGTCATCAGAGAAGACTAGTGTGACGATGAATTCAGGTGTGCGTTCAGTAGACGCTAGGACCTACGCTAGGACCTATCTAAAAGCTAGTCAATGTCACGTGTTCTCATTTAAAATACACGGCAACATCTCTCGTAATCTCGCGAAGTCTTGCTTTTTAGTAAGGTCCTAGCGTTACTGAACGGGAGGCAGATGCCGCTCAGCCGTAATGACAGGATATGCGGGTCATTTTGTCTGAATGCTTTTGACGTGTACTGTAACACGTGTGCGTACTAGAGCATTTGTATTTAAGTATTGACATGTCTACAGAAAACTCCGTCAGTTAATTTGTATATGGATAGGATGAAACAAGGTTACTTACCTTTTGCTGTAGTTTTCATCGAAGCACGTTATTATGATATTAATGATGGCAGTTTTGACTCAACTTTGATTGCAAAAAATGTCAACGAACTAGCCTACATTTCAGGGCAAAGTCTAAATAGCCCGCTTCGTTTCTCTTTCATTATAAAGTTGTAGGCAATGTCTTACAATTCACCGATGACTTTACTTCTGTTTCAGAAAACGAAGGCGCCCACCAAAAGTCATTTTATCATTAACCCAGAATGGGTCTCTGAAAACAAGACACACCGGAAGAATCTGGCTCACATGCGCAGTGGACCAAACAGTCTTCGTTATGGGTCGAAGTAACAGAGGAGTCATTACTAACTGCAATTCGAGATCCATTCGCCAAGCCTTAAAACTTTGCTCAAAACAACCCCTCTACTCAATCTCTATTTCTCAAATGTGGTTCTTGGTGATCTTTCCAAGGGGTAAATTTTCTAGAATCCGTTCATTTTGTCTTAGGCACTTACTCCTAGTTTCGATAAGGTTCTAGAAAGTTTGTTAATTGTCTAACCCAGGTTATAGGAAAGTCCGTTTATGCAGGTTGCCAGAAATGCGTCGTTAGAGGATAAAGATGCACTGGGTCGTTATTATACATTTATTGCTTTTGCCAATACCGTGATATCTGTTTGCGATAAAAATATCTAATGTATGCTCTTTTTACTTATATTTGTTTAATGTACATGTACAACGCGAATAAACCTTTATATCTCAACAATGTCACATCTTCGTTAAAGCCTTTGTAAGCTACGTTGTCTTGAAACGGCAACTTTCTTCCAATGTTCTCTTTCACTTCCGAAATGACAAATCCCGTAACTTCAGTAAGGAGCAGGTCGAGATAAATTCGACACAATAGCTGACAAAAGGGGGCGGGTTTGTTGTCTTTTTAAAGGCTTGGAGTATTAGCACTTTCAAAAGTGTCGATTTTTCGCATCAAACGTGCATTCATTTTCGTCGCAAACAAAAAACCATTGAGAACATGAAATTGACGTTTGTTCCCAGATCTTTCACGCACTGTATGTTCAAAAAGTCTTTGAGCACTTGCCTCTCTGAACAGAAGTTCACCAGGATACATTTCTACTAAACTTCAAACAAAAATAGGTGTCCATGATTCTGGTTTATGTGCCTGGAGGACTATATAATCATAGCTTGCACTTGATAGTTCTGCTTTAATTGAATTTTTACTCGAAATCTCGATTATTTACTCGAGTTTGTAGCTAAATTCTTTCGTCATCAAGCCCGAACTTGGTCTGGAAATTCAGGCAGTGGCGTAACTCACTATATTTTTGACCATAGAATAAGAGACATTTATCTTGAGCGCGTATTAAAACAAAACAGTAAATGATCTAGAGTACAAAGCCTTGACCCCGGAACCAGGTGATGTCTTACGACATACCACAAAACTAGACCGATGAGTGAATCTAACCCAAAGGCTACAGCACTAGTCAAAGACTTAGGATTAAAATGGAGAATCTCACCTCAGTCGGGATTCTTTCAAAAGATTTCCTTGTCCCGGAACACTGCAGCATTATCTCTGAGTTAACAACACTGGTCGTAGTTTAAAGCGTTTGAATTTGAAGTGGTGGCCGGTGAATTTTAATGCTGATAACAAAAAGAGACAAGCTGGTTGGGTACAATGTATCGCCCTTCTTGTGTTCGCAAAGCACCACATGCACGATTACGATAATTCTGATTGACGGATTTCGGTGTATTTTTAATGTTGATTTATATTTACTCTTGTTTACCCAGCAGCACCCAGACGAAAACTAGTTTGCATAGAAACGTGAAAGCTATCGGATTAATCTTAGCCTTTATAGAGTCATAGAAGCCATAGTTGAATAGGTACCTAGGGTGATTTTCCTGGAACACTCGCACTAAAAACAACCTGAATGTGATGAAGTAGTGCATTTTAAAAACAAACAATACAGAGTTTTGGAGAACGGTCTACAGAGCATATTATTTGTAACTTTCATGTTAATCTGATAAACCATTTCTGAATTATGATGTTCCAAAGATAACCGGGACATGTTTTTCAAATTCTTAATAACTGTACCTACCCCCTTATTAAAGCCATTTCTTCTAACAGGAGGTACGTCGTCAAAGTGTGGTCGTGCTCTTCCATCGCTTAAAGAGGCATGGAACACGAAAGCTCGTCGAAAATACACTTTAAACAATTTCTCACAAAAGTACCGCATTGAAACGTCTACTAAAGGGTTATTCACACTACCTTTTGAGGAAAGTTCTGGAAAATACAAAACTCAGGATTTTTGAAATACGCGCGAAGGTAAAACTTTGAAGTCACCAAACAGTTTATAAACTTCTTCCCACTTATGCTGAATTCACACATGCGCCCAAAATCATTCGACAAACAGCTGAATTTGCAAAGCCACATGTATATGTTTGTTGGTGCCTTGATATTTGAAAAAAATCGTTCACCAAGTCCAAATGTGAAATGCACTGACAGTTTTTATTCAAGGACAACTAACATGTTTATAATAATGAAAATAATAATACTAATAATAAAAATAATAATAATAATAAAAATAATAATAATAATAATAATAATAATCATTACGACAATAAAATAACAGTAAAAATTAAAAGTAAAATGAAATTAACGATGATAATAATAATGATGACAAAGATGATAATGATAACAATTCTATGTTACTTTTGTTGTCATGATAATTGGCGTTCAAAAACGGATTTTAAAGACACGAATAGATGAACAGCGCTACTGGTGACTTTGAAGCTTATACCGTATTTAGCAAGCAGTTTTCTTGAAGATGATATGAGTTGGTGCCTTGTATTATACTTCAAGGCTCTTGCGCGATGGAATTATCACACGGGAGTTACAAATAAAACGTGGTCAGCACCCACGACAACCTTTGACAAAACGTTTCTTAGATGAATCAATCATCAGTGCAGTTTTAAAACTTTGAAAATCAGTTTAGTAGATTTTGGAGTGGAGTTTACGAGTAGGGGGTTTACGATGAAGTGAATTTTTCCGAAGTAGTATGCCTTCGTAGTGGTAGTGTTTTCTCGGGGTAGTGGAAGATTTAACCTCATTAACTATTCCACCATGAATACTACAACACAGTCAATAATCTTTAAATTGCATGTCATAGTTGTCTATAGTATATGAGGGAACGTGACACTTTCGTACTCAGCGTGTCACTCGACGAGGTACGTTCGTGACCGAGAGGAATAATTGGGTTACCAGATATGGTGCATGATTCATAACCAAAAAACGCCTCTGATTTACGCACCGTGAATAGAGCGATTTTCGTCACGTCTGTCATTTAACACACGCTCATAAAGATGAGGTTTTGTATGATTGGTCAAATGAGTGTAATGCCTTTTGAACTGATGTGGTGCAAAGTTAAAATAAACGATCATGTTCATCAAAATGGTCTTATTTATTGTTTCTCTACTTTTCTTTGCTTGTTAGTGAGTGTAATTTATTCATTAGTTCGTATTTACTTATTCCATGTCATACAGCCACACAAATACTTTATAAATAATATTTAATGTATAAGAAGCTTATTCTAAAATATTATGTAATTAACGCTTTCATTTATTTTGTACAAAAGCATCTGAAATCATGATGTTATTCTGTTGAATGGCGTTTGTTTTCATACTAGTCTTAGGGCTGGCAGAGTCTAAGTGAATTACGGTAAATTAATATTATATTTGCAAAAACAAAATAAAGATTGCTATAGTTACAAAAAGATGTAAATACTAGTTCATTGAATGACGTTTGCTTTAATTCTAGTCATTACGGTAAATTTCCATTACATTTCCGAGAACACCTACAAAATTATGAATACTTCCTCAAAATTGATTTCAGATCTGAAAAATTGTTGTTTAAGTTAATTATAATGTTCCGCCCAGACTCAAACCGTGAGTCTCAATGAATTCTGCGTGGGGTCCATCCAGAAGGTGGCGCTGTTCATTATGTGGGACTAGACAAATTACACCTAGACGGCCATCTAAATGGAACTGAAATATCGTTACACGGCTACAACACTTTCCCATGTATGGCCCCTTCTAAGCACTCAAGTTAATGGGGGGAGCGTCTAGAGCCCATTCCTCAACGTTTTGTGACATTTTCAGTGGTTGCTGGATAGCAGTTTATAGTGCTTCTGATGAACCGCCTTGATCAGGTGGCTTGAGATCTTCGTCTTGATGCCCGTTATTTTCCAAATGATAATACACGTGTTTGTTGAATATGTGTTTCATAAGTTTGCTTAGGCAGCTGGGGAGGCTGATGGGAGATAGCTGCTCGTGCTGTGCCTGTCCTTCCCCTTGAAGAGTTGCTGTACAGTAGATGTCAAGAAGCTCCTGTTTTGTGTTAGCATCAAGGTGTTGGCTCATTGGATTGTTGATATCGCCTTTCCGGGGTCTTATTTTTCTTGACCTGTCTAATGAAAGTTTCCAGACTGAAAGCATGAAAGCAACTTTTATCCCAGTGTAAATATGGCCGCTTTTTATAGAAGTGTCCCTCTTGGAGTACACGGATGGTCATCGTTCACGGTCTTCGTAATCTTCCACAGCGACCCTGTCTCCTTCACCATGTTAGACCTGGGAAGTTGCCTGGTGATACATAGTTAAGATATCATCTAATGCTGTGGTGTTATCAATGCTTTTTGAATATCATTTGTTGTTATCAACAATTATTTTTTTCTTAAATAATACATTTCATTTTGTTGAATGTTATTTCGCCGTGCACAAATGTCTTGGTAATGATACCCATGACGGAGACATCCCGTTGCTCCCAACTTGTTCGATTCTATAGCCCAGCAACAAGTTGGGAAGTTTACCCACGTAGCCAATATCTTACAAGACTGATTAACTCCATTCTGGCATTTATGGCTTCAGGGCCTGCGCTCTTTTGTTCAATAATTGCTATAATCTCCGATCAGATCGTATCTAGCCTGACTGGGTTGGGCTGATGAAAATGAAGTTAACGTTAAGTTATAACACATGGGAGCTTAAACCAATAGCATTTCCGAATTCCTCGTCAAATGCTGATCATGTTAAGTTTCTGAATCACTAAAATCGCCCAATTACAACAGAAGTTAAGATAATCAATTCTGTCCAAACCGATTACCAACGCCCTGGGTTTGTCTGTGTTCATACGCGTTCGGTAATAGCGTGCAACCACCATACGTTTCCATTGAAGCTTGGGGGATAATTGGCCTGTTTGTTATCAAACGGGACAAAAGACTGAGCTGGGTAGTTAACAAAAGAGCCAGATGTTATCGCATGTTCACCACCCCTCACGTCTGGAAAGGTTGCTGAACTACAGAACGCTGTAATGCATACACGGAAGGAACAAGTCACTGTCTTCAGGCTAAGAACTGGCCATTGCCAGCTGCTCTCCAACATGTATCACCTGAAAATCTCTCACACAGGCGCGTGCACCTGTGGAACTGGCCCCCAGAGAACTGAGCATATACTGCAGAGCTGCCCTAAGTTTGACACCCTAAGGCGGCAGACACGGCCCAGTCCGGTGGACCTCAACGTAAAACTGTGGGGCCCGACAGCATTATTGCGGCGAACCGGACTTTGACCAGAAAACCAAACTCAGCATCTAAGATACATGGCCGGGAACGCAGAATGAGAAGAAGATACCATACACGCAACGTGTCTCTCTTCCCATACTTAATTTCAAATGAATGTACGTTTTGCTGTGTAACTCTTGTAAACAAAGTTGTCAATCAAATTATATTTTCATTATTTCCATCATAGTACAGAACGTGGAGTCGATTGGTGTGCTCACAGATTGTGGCAATGAGACAGCGCAGTGATCCTTAGCATCCGGAAAACGTCTTCTGTGAGACCCACACTGTATTGTCTTCTAGCAAATGGAATCTAATTCACATCTCTTTTGACGCATCCATTACCTGAACCTGTTTATAAAGCTATCGATGATACCTAACATTTCATGTATTACTTAGTCTTTTCCTACAACGAACATTTTTTTTGCAAATTATCAAAATGTTATACGATTGTATGCCCGTCACAATTGGAAATGCCCTGTAACATTGGATACTGTACCCAGCACATCTGTTTTCTTCCTAAGCTTTTGCCTTTGTTTCTATACTAAATGAAATATAATGTATGTTACTGCCTTAAAATATTTCCAAGTGATCAGTGCAATGGGACCACATGCGAGGACTGCGCACGTCTGGTACAACGTTTATCAGACCGCCTACAATTATTTTTTATACTGCCTTAAGGGTGCTTGAACTGGGAAACTCAAAAATCAAAGGGTGGGCATTTTATGTCGAGCCTGGGTGGATGAAAGACGAAAACTTAGTAAACAGTCAATGGGACATACTATTAGTCTTCCATAGCATATACCTGCACGATGAAAAAGATTTGACGATAATTGATCAGCAGTCTTTGGAGGACATATTGATTATACATATATCGTCATCAAACAAAAAACTTTATGGCAACAATATTTTTGTACACGTTTTGATCATCATTTCCCATTTATTTTGTGTAATTTAGGGACCTGGTGAAGACACTGTTGGCTAGTGATAACCTGGAAGAAAATGCCTGTCAACAAGACGAAGCAGTCCCAAAGAGAAGTAGAAATGAAGCACAGGAAGCACCACGGAAGAGTGAACCAATAAGAGGCTCGAAAAAAAACAGTGCTGAACCAAGAATAGCAGCACCAAAGAAAAACAGCAATGAAGAACAGAAAAGGTAGGTAACTCTAACTTTGTTTCACGTCCGTGATGCCTTTACTCGTTTAATTGGTCAAGAACTTTGGACAATGGCCATTTGAGTTGGGAAAATGTGGAACTCTAGGTTTCTCTGAAAACCTTTGCATATCTCTCAAGTCTCTCACCATCAGTGGAGTGGGAGACTCACACATTCCGCAGCAGTCTTCCGCTCTCCTGCCAGCTTTGGCCACCTTCTTTTATTCTCCCACGTTCCAATATTTCTCCCTTGGTGACTTCGATTTTGATTCGTTTTTTCAATAAAATTTCCCGCACGTCAAATCTTGTAGTGTCTCACTTGTTCGGAAGTTTCAGTCAAGGTAAAAAAGAAGCTAGACAATTTGGAAACATCATGAATGAACTGCCAAAAAGTAGAAAAAGTCATTTTCTGCGTTTAAAATGGCGTGACGTTAACTTATCGTTTAATGTTCTTTAGTCCGAAGAGCCAATGGTCCGAAAGGCTTTTGGTCTGAAGGACCAATAGAAGTTATATTGCCCAGGATTAATGCATACAGTGTAGCTATCAATAAATATCATTTATTTCAGTCACCTAAAGCAATTGCTACCCAGCCACAACTTGGGCTTATAAGCCACCATTTCCAAAAAAAACGTTTAAAAATAGGCAACACGTACATGTACATGTAACATACATGCCACATTTCTAAGACCACAACCTGACCTTTGATAAAATGCTTCAATCTGATCAACCTCAGTAAAAATTTGAACAACAGTTTTTGACCAATTGTCCTTTCTGCACGTGAGGTTCCAGTGAAATACTCGCTTGTGAGACGGTTATCAGACATGCAAAGAAGTTTATTACAGCGTAATTTTCAGCAAACTATACTGGGTATCCACCCCATATCACACGCATACATCATATATATTTTTGGTGTATGTCTTGAACCCAACATCCCACTTGCGCTTGAATTTAGAGACCAATGAGCTACATGTATATAGATGTGTATGGAGACGACACGACTATACTCGTAAGCCAGACAGCGCATGACACGCTGTCAGCCCTATTGATGATAACGTTATGTGAAGAAAAGCACAGTGCCCTTATGACAGCTGGGAAATTTTTAGGATAAAATTTGAAATTTGAAATTCATGAGAAGTTTCAAAATATTGGTAACACACAGCAATGTAAACCTGTGATCCACGCATTGCTTAAACTGTCATATAAGCCATTGCAAATACGAAATTCCTAATGTCTTGGCTGAAATTCTCACCAAGTGCTGCTAGGGCCTGTGAGGTTTTGCCTGCTCAGTAGAAAGGACAGTCACTAAAATGTATAAAGTTTGGAAAATATTTCCGTTATACTGCGTGGTATTATACAGTGATAAACATTTTTCGTCATTATAATTACATGTATATAGAACCTATTTTTCAGTTGTTACAAATCGACAAGGCGATCAGCAGTCATGGGCACCGCTCTCCAGTGCGCCATTACATCACTGCATTCCTAAAGTTTTTAATCTGGGTCTAAAAATTCCTTGACCCGACGCCATTTGATTCATTCTAGCAAAAAGATTTGAGGCATGTGTTCTTATGAAGCACTTGAACACTAAATAGAAAAACATATGAATAGAAACCCATGAAAATAGATGCGCATACAACCAGCAGTATGCGTGCATGTAAAGTCGTGTCATTCTGTGAAATAATTGACCAATGGAACTGTACGTGTGCATATCCGGAACTGAATAAAAGTTGGGAACAAAATTTTGCAAAACGATAGAGTTATAGAAACTGGTATTTAAAATTAAGTATTTCAATTAAAAAATAAAAATGCACAAAAGACACCAAAACACCATGTACCAGTTGATAAGACACGCACATAACTACATCGGTTAGTCGTTTGTTCCTGTGAACACCACTGCATGGGCGCCCGAAGCCGGATATCAAAGTAAGCATTTGCACAGACCCAGTTTTCCGAAACGTGATTGGAATTGTGTACTTCAGGTTATACCAAGCAATAATGATTTCGTCAATATGCGGATGTTTTTTTTTCAAAAATAAAACCCATGTAAGGGGTGCTGATGTGTCTAAAGAAAAATTACGTACCCAGCCATTAATACACGGTAAATATCAGAAGGCCATAAACAGGACAGAATTATTTGTACTAACACAGAGAGGGCATAACCTTTCTGGTCTTTTAAGTTTAAAGTGTCTACCCTTGCGCTGAACATCTTAATCTTACCATATCAGATCTAACATTTACATGTGCATTCTCAATTACATGTAAATAATTTTCAAAACATATACAGTGTAGTTTTGAAAGTTTTCAGCTTAATCGAATTGTTCAAAGTTTCTTGCCATTTTTGCTGATCAATATCTTTGCATCTCTGGTCAAAAAGTGATATGAAGCTTCTCTCGGATCCTACACCCTGATTGTACCATGCTTCTCCAAACCCAAACTGAAATAGATATTATTTAACATCATAAACCTAGCACAGTTTATTAACAATTTCCGTGACATTGTAATGCCATTCATAGCAATGATATGTAATTTTTGTCGCATCGGTTTTAACAGTTTTAACCAATATTTCATAATTCCAAGAAGTCGGTAAGCAAACAAGGAGTAACCAGCCATCTCACTTCTAACAGCCTATGAAATTGCCGTGCCAAGCAAATTTAAATTTTTCTTACAAAATTTTGTGTGGAGTATTTCAATATGCTTTAAAACCATTGACATTTTTCCTCATTAAATTCACTGCCTTAACAGCCTGTAATGATAGTTTTCTGTGCGCAAGACAACGAACCTTTCGTAATAAACATTAATCCTTAACATTCATATGCATTTACAATATTAACAGTATTCCCATCATACGTCCATTTTTCATACATATACGATCGTAACATTCCACCCTTTGTGAAAATAATTATCTTAGTCTTTGACATGATATCAGTTTCCATTTCTGACAATACTCATGTAATTTTTTTCTGCAGTCCTTTCACACTACATGTATAAGAAAGTAAAACCAAATCATCCGATCCCATGGAAGTTTTTCACAGCCACCGGATTGTAATTCTTGCTCGAGATCGTTTATAAATAAAATAAACAAAAACAGTGATAGCTGAGAACCTTTTTTAGACCATTCTGACAATCAAAGACCTCTGTGTAGCTCAGTCTAACACACGTTTTTTACTTTAAGCGTACATTGCTTTAATTATCTTATACATCTTACCTTCTATGTGATTGTTCTTTAATTTAAAGTATAATGCACTTCTATATATACTGTCATAAGCGGCTTTAAAAGCCACGAAAGCATAATAAAATCTACCTTGCTCTCGTGTCAAATATTTAGTTAATTAATTATATAAAGCAAACATGTGATCCACTGTACTGTGTCCTTTCCTAAACACAGCTTGAGACATACTAATTACGTTTTCTCTTTCCGACCATTTTTGAAGTCGCTGGCACAATATTTTTTCGAATATTTTGGCTGTGACTTGCATGAGGGAAATTCCTCTGAAATTTTCGTGAATTTTGGCGAAGCCCTTAAATATCGGTACAATAATGGATTTTGTCCATTCATTTGGAAACACACCATTTTTAAAACAGTAGTTGTACATGTATAGATGGAAAAGCGAATCTACCAACTTTTTATCAGCATAATTGTAAAACACAATGCTAATTTTATCACACCCTGGCAAAGTTCCGTCTTGCATACTACCGATGGTTTATATAATTTCGTCTTTTGTGATCTCAGCGTCCTGCTGCATATCAACAATTGCATTACTTGAATTGATGTCATTTTTACTGAGTTCTCAATAAAAGCATGAAATTCAGTGAAGTCAGGATTAATAACAAAATAGCGGCCTTCAAAGAGAGAGCTGAAATAGTTTATCCATTCCTTCGGTTTAATATTAGTCGATAAACACTTCTTCTTATTATTAAATATGCGCCAGAATTTTTTATTGTCTTTACTCTCCACAACTGATTTTTGTAATGTTCTCTGTTACAGTCTATCCGCTTCACTTTATTAAATTTCCATAATCTCTTCTAGCTGGTCTATATATAGTTCGGTTAGATTCTTCTCTCGGTGTTCCAATACTGAATCCGAAATTACTTAATTTTTGCCTAACCACAGCTCTCATTTCCCTACAATCAGCATCAAACTATTTGGGAAAACTAACTGGATTACAAAATATGTCCTTTTTTGGTTTTAACATGTACGCAGCACATAATTTAATGGCTTCCGTTAAACTTTCGACACGTGAATCTATGTTCGAGGGTAAATGACGTCAGCGAGCAACTGATCCACCTCCAGTTTTCTGCATGTCTTAGGCTCAACCCCTCGTTCCAATTACAGTATAAACAGTTTCAATCTGTTTACCTCGAGCCCAGTTGTTTTGCTGCGTCTTACACAAACTAAAAATCAATGGAAAGTGCGCAGTCGATTCACATAATTCACCGATTTCAAAACAGTCCACTCAGCGCAATAAATCATTGCTCATCATGACATAGTCAAGTATACCAGATCCACTATACATGTAAGTTACACATGTTACATTACGAATATCTGCATGTTTCCCTACTCTACCATTCAGAATTGTTATCTTATTTCTTCGACAAACTCTGATAATTGTGCACCAAAACTCATGTATCTCACCATAATCTTGTGAGGTCCTACAACACAAGCTATCTTCAACATAACCAACACAATAAAAAATAGGACTGAAATTATCCATATACTTAATACTATCGTCTTCAATAAAGACTTGCCTGTTACGCGTACCAGCATTAAAATCGCCCATTATTTACAGGTGACCAGCCCTCTCATTCCGCTCAAGTATTTTCGTTATTTCCAAATTTTCACTTTAAGTTTTTGAGACTGATACATAACTGCAACTAAAACAGGATACAGATAACCGGGTAGGTCAATCTCTACCCATAAAACGTCAGACGAACTTGAAGGAAGGCTTTCAGCTCCCAATACATCCTTACAAAATAATACTTCACCACCAGAATTCAGAAATGCTTGAGGGTGTTTATTTCTCACCGACCCAAAACACGGGTACCCTTCCACTGTAAGCTCATCTTCATCCATTCCCCATGCTTCAACAAAAGCGATAATATACATGTATGTACATATCTCTGTATGTACATGTACGTATCCTTGACGGATTCAGGACTTCAAAAGGTCCGGACCCCCCGCCCTTTCTTTATTTTACTGATATCAAATCTATAATTTTCAAATTGTTGACGCAGAACCTCCTTATAAACATTCTTGATTTCTCCTGTTTCGTTTGACCCTGTGTCTTCCTGAAACTTAGTATTGAAAATAGTCCGTCTCCCTCTAAAACTGCGTCGCAAATGCAAACCACAGCATCATCCAGTTGCACCTAGATTGCACAAGTCTTCCATAGTCAATAGTATTAAACCTGGGTCTGAACAGGTGTTAATTTAAACCTGGTTTAAGATCTCATTACAGTAAGTAATGCAGTGTACATACCTCGTTGGTGAAATGAAAACTGACTTACACCAGGTCTAAACTGGGGTTAAACCAGGTTTTACAAGAACACTGCTCTAGAAGTTAAATCACCTTTATGAGATGCAGAATATCTTTAAACCTGGGCTAACTCCAGTTTAAACCAGGTTTAAATTCAAACCAACCTCATGAAATCGGCTGTAGGTGTTTGCTTGCTGACAATGTGAAATAACTCTAAAATTTCAGGGTGCCCCTAAGGAAGTGGATAGTGGAGACCCTGTACCGAGCTCCTCTACACAGCCTGTGGAGTTTACTGTGACGGTAAAATATATCTAAGTCCTCTAGATAATGAATGAACATCTTAAAAAGGTGTGTGGTTGATGATGCAGCACTATGAGAATATTTTGCACAGCTTGATATTGTACAATTCTATAGCGTGTTTGGTATGGTAAATTCGCGCAGATATTGTAAGCACCCGTAAGGTAAACTTGTTGTAATACAAAACCACGATTTGACTAGTAAAAATCCAATATCACAGTTCTGGCTCTTGGTAAGTGAAAGAACTGTGTCATCACAAAACAGCCTGCCAACAGAAATGAGGTAAATGACTGTTGGTAACAAGATGTTGGTGATCAAAATAAATAAGCAAGTGGATTGTATTTGTGAAAATGTTCAATATTCATCTTTAAAGCATTTTTACTCAATGATTTTGAGACACAATTTCTCATGGAAATGAAGCTGCATTTGAAGTGTCATCATTTAAGAATACACTCTCTCTGGTAGACTCAGCTTCTCTCTCAGGTAAAGTTTAAATAGTGGAATAAAAACTATGTATTTTCGGCAGTAAGTTCATTCTGGACTAAAGTCCTGGGCAAAAAAGGAAAAATAATATAACTGTTGAATTTGCAAAAAAGTAAATTACGGTGAAAATATTTGTGGCATAGGAATGTACAATTTTATAAAAAATAAGGAAATTCTCAACCTGACAGTCAGTAAGAATTTCATTGGATTCCAGTGAGATTCCAGTGAGAATCTACAGTAACTAAGATAGTTATTGAAAAAATCATTAATCAGAATACTGTGATGTTGCATTTGAATCAAATTTGCATGGCAATCCCACTCGGTGAGATATCATCTTACTGAAAATATCACTGAGTGAAAAACTCACTGAGTGAGAATTTTGTGCACTTAATGGCAAGTTACTGAATTAGATGAGAGTTCAGAGCTTTATTTGTAACCATAGTGCTGCTTTTTTGCGAGTTTATCTTGAAATTTGTGCGAAGGTATAGTTTGATCATCGCAATGGTTAGCAAGGTGAACAACATTCAATGAAAAAGAAATTGTGTGTTTTAATTAATATTAAAGTATATTTGCTTTCATTCTCTTTCAGATCACAAAAAGCAAATTTCCGTTCCTAATTACATTTCATGTATCCATGGACTACTGATTTTAGCGATTACTCTTGGGGGTTTGGGAGGCAATTGCCCGCATGTGCCAGGAAGAGGAGTACACGTGCGGAGAGGAAAACAGGTAAAGACCAGGCGGGCGCCAAATGGGTCGTGACGTCTCCCACGGAGTGCATGAGAGCAGAGCAAAGCAGGTAAAAAACAAGGGTTATGTAGCCCCTCCCATCATCACACATTTTGATTGACAGATAACTTTGACCATTGACAATATCTGATGAAGTTGCCGTTGTTTTGTGCATGCCACCCAAATACATTTTGTAGTGACAGGTGTCCATGCCTTTGTGGTTATCTCAGTACCGTCTTGCGTATTTTCCAATTTTTCATTACATGGTGCTTGCAACTCCCTGCTAATTTCTCACGCCAAGCTACTATAGCAATGCAGACAATTGAGTGCAATGGGTGTTATACAAAAGGATGAAAGCAAGGCAATTCACAACTTAGTAATCCATTCTGATGCACTTTACATGTACTTTTAGAGCATCCTATTACTTTTTAGTGACATGCTAGTACAGGGTTAACTCCCCACTCTCCGCACTATAATCACCAATAGTTACAAGTCAGTTGCTAATCTGAAGAGTATCTCACAAAACGTATTTAACATTAGGTATATTATCACTGATGACCAGATATTCCAGTATTAGACTCAAACTTGATCTATAACCAGTCAAAGTTGCAAAATGTCATGACAAAATATTTTAAGCAATCAAAATATTCACTACCCACACAACTTAATAGCTTTCACCGCAGACGACAGTGGACCGAAACTGCGATCTACTCGTCTTTCAACCATGAACAGAACACACAAATGAAAGACAATGTATCATGTTATTGAATAACAAACAATCTTTACCGTACGATTTGGTGTATGAATTTGTGCAATTTATTGCGCTCCAAACGGTGCCCTTCACCATTTTGCTCGCGCTTTGTACTTGACCGTTGCTTATTTGCTACTTGGCGGCGCTAGTAGTAGCCACAACACCGAACTCGCTAGTGATCAGTCCTATTGTAATACAATCCTTGATGAAATAGAGCGGACTTAAACTAACAATTTCAACACTTTTTGTGAATCATCAAAATACTAAAAACCCAGCGGTCAACACAGAGCGAAAGACACCAGTCTAATACTTGCGCTTCATGCACTCTACTAGATTTATGTAATGTACTAATCTTACGCTTATTAACACACATCTTCAGTCAAGGATCCCATCTGGTTGACATGCAGACAAACTGTTCAATAATTTCACAATAGATGTGAGAAAAAATGTCATCAACCTTCAAGATAGTTCTCTAATTCATGTCAATTTTACATTGGTGGCACCATTGTATTTTGAATTCAGAAATCTGGTCCAATGAAATTTCCACAAGAAACGCCAATGTGCAGGTTTCGTTATTCATTAATTCTCACTCAACTTTCGCTCCAATTTTGAAAGTTCAAGTTCTCACTTAATTCTCAAGTCTGAAATTCTCACTGCGTTCTCAAATGCAATTTATTATTGAATTTCCACTTTTTTCCCACCACCCACTGACTCCTTCAAATTCTTGTTGGATTCTCACTCAAATGGTTCTTTTTGTGAGAATCTCACTGGAATCTCATCGGAATCCAGTGAAATTCGGACTTTCATTTTCATAACCATAATTGCAAAAAATTCATTGGTGCTACGTGAGTAATTGAGACTCACACCCAAACCAGTCACGATTTCGTTTGTTTTATGAGCTTTCAGTGAATGATTTATTGTAATTTAATATAATTATTTTTCGTCAGACGTTAGTAGAACTGGTAATGAGGAGAGTGCTGATGATGAGAGGAGTGGAGCTGAGGAGGCTTATGTGATGGAAACAATGCTCGATCAGGAAGAAGTAGAAGCAATCGATTGATGTTGCAGCAGATATGACTAATGTCAGTGAAGTGTATGCCATAAGCGACGAAAACATGCAATGTGTAGAGCTGCCAGATGTTGTAATGGCTGACTCGCCGTAGTCATTTGAGTTGCAGCAAGTCTTGCAGATACCGGAGACTGTGGTCAGCACTACTAGGGAGTTAGTTGTATAGTTGTTCAATAACTTCTAGAAGGACTGATTCAGGATTGATTATAATTCGAGGTAGAAGTTTTCGGTAGACTTTTCCTGATGATTGAAATAAATTGTTGTGGACCCAAATAACAATTTTTCAGAGGGTGTTAAACGATCATACCTCGACATTTTTCTATTTTGTGAAGTTCAAATTCATTTTTTGAGATTCCCAGAATCTTTCACATGAAAACCAAGTCTTAGAATTCAAAAGAATATTGCTGTCCTATTAACTAAATGGCTTAAGCATGATTTCGGGAGAAAAGTTGCAAATTAGTGTCACTTTTTATAACAAAACTCTTGATCTGTCTACGAAATTAACTGACTGAATTTTTCGTGGCCACAAACATTCATTGAGAGTGTTGAATGCCTGTGATATACACCGATAACAAATAAAAAAAATCTACAAAATGTAACTTTGGCCAAACAGAGAAAGGTAATATAAATTTTCTGATTTCTTAAATCCCAGAAAGTTCACTTTGATTCACTGCAATAGTTGAAGATACTTTAAAAAATCACCCTTCTTAACGAAGGTAGGCAGCGACCTTAAACTACCTATTATAGACCTATGCATAGTTATCAATTCTAACATAAATCGCCCTCCTGTCAACTGCTGTGAAAATGCTGGTTCACAAATGATTTGTAGATGCATCTGAAAATTTTGTTTTATTTGAGGACTGCTATGTTCACCGTCAAGCATGTCAGTGGCTAGGCATGAGCAGAAGACTTCAACATCCAAGTTGGCAAAAGCAATTGACCGTGGCATAAGAAAAAAACTGTTTTAGAAATCGTCAGAAAGAGTGGTTCTCCAAAGCATACCTATTTAGTGAAAGGCGACTTAACGCTCGAGACCAACATTCAGTCCTACACTGCACACGACTATTTCTGCAAAGTAGTGAAGTCTCTGAGATCTCTGAGAATATGTTCGCGCTTTGTAATAAATCATGCAAATTTAAAACTCATTGCTATATATATATATATATATATATATATATATATATATATATATATATGTGGTATTACCTAATCAGGTGTAGTTTGTATATGTGTTAGTGTCATACCATGGCTTAACAGGGATTCACATAAAAATGCTTCTTGGCTAGCTCAACACAAGCAAACTGTGTTTTACTACACGAAGATTACATGCAGATTTATTGTACGTTTTACCCATGCTTTTCTACAACATGTGTAGATACATTTCGCAGGGTTAGTGGCATAAAAAACACTCAACTTGACATTCGAGTGGCGTCTAGATTTGTTGACATTTGTGAATCACTTTTTATTGTATAATATATGTATCTATCATGACTTACACCCTGTGTTCTTTTCAACTTACTATAATGACCCAATTTTGAAAATCCTTTTTCAGAAATAGCTGATCGGATAGAATGAAATTTTAAGGTATTGCAATCCATGCAAAATTCTCAAAAAACACTTAGAAATCAGCGTTAAACGAAAATGAAGCAATACGAGAAAAATGTAAGAACAGTTTTGTTTATTTAGTTCAACCAAAGTTTAGTCATTGTATTGATACGAGTATTTTGCTCTGAATGTTTCTTTACTTTTTACTACATTTTATTAATACGCTTGGTCACGTGACCCAGTATATAGTAGATTCGTATGAAGTCTAAAACTGAATTCTGCACACTTCACTTCTACTCTCAGAGACCACATGCGTGATGACTTAAATTATATAATTTATAGATATTTGGTAAATACATAGGTTGGTCGATAAGATTTGAATTTGTGATTCACTGAGGCCGTCTCCATGCAACTTTGCAATTTAACCCCTGAAACAATGTTCTGTTTCAGGACATACCATCTTGCTGGTGGTTGAAAGCGTTCAAACCAGCGATCCCGATGAAAACGGAAGCAATGCAGTATGTTGGGTTGAAATTGACTCCTGACCGTGTGTTTTAGGTACCTAAAACAACTCTGAATGAAACTTTCCAAGACCTATTAATAAACTTGGACACTGTCAAAACTAATTGCCTAGTGCACTAAGAAAAGCTGACAACAATGCTCGTAGGAATGTCTTTGTACATGTACATGTTCAATTTTAAGGATTGGCCTATCTCGAACCTTCATTTTCGAGAAACTTCAAATACAATATACATGTATATACAGTGTAACGAGAAAAAAATAGTAGAGGCACCTTTTAAATGCACAATCGCGTGGGTATTTGTTTACTACCTATCCGAAGTCAAAGGTTACAGGAAGATTACTCAAATCAAACCTCCCGCCAGGTACAGAGCAGCTTCGTTTGTACCTTTCGTCCTTTCATTCAACCAGTCGCCACAATAAAGTCTACCAGGTGAACTTGTGATAGAACGGTGCCGGGGAAAACAGACAAAACGTAGTTTTGATCCGGAGGGTGTTGTGCGTCTAGATGCATTCGACTGTTGAGAACGAATGTTGAGTGAATGTTGAAACAGTGGTTAAGGCATGTATAGGTTACAATTACCGAAAACAAGTATTCGCTGAATAATTAACCGAAGAGCGAAAATTCGTCCCAGTTTAATCGGCGTGTTCTCGGCTTCAGCAAATCAATTTTATTTGGATTTAGGAACACGAGTTCTTAAAAACGGCTCGGTGGAATTCGCTAAGACTTTCCAAAACTGAATATTTATTCATCAGTCTCAAAAACAGTCTTAGAATTTTCTATACAAAGGCCTAAAATTCGTGGTAATGTAACAGGCGAATGCGACTTCTTTTTTACGAAAATTTCTAACGTTTTCCGATTTGATTTGTCACAGAATCCAAACGAAAGTAATAATCGAAAATACTGTGGGTCTTTTTTGAGGTAACTGGTGAAGTTTTCATTTAAAAAGGTTTCATTGAAATCGACCAAGAGGTTATATAACTATGAACGTACCTTTCTTAAAAATTAAACTTTGACTTAAAAGTTGTTAAGGCAATAATAATAATGGCACATCAATATAAAACATTTTTATATTTCCTGATTTTTTCTGTCAGAAAATATATACATTTACAAGATGACACAGCTTAGTTTTTTGATCTACAAGTTAGAATTGAGGCCACTAAATAAGATTTGATGTAACCTTAAAATTAGCTATCAAAGTGGAGCAAACTTTCAGCAGCCATCTGTTGATTTAGTTCTTACTTCATTACATTACATGTTTCGTTACCTTGTTTTCTATAGATTTCAGGCGACTTGATAAACCCTCTATTATATTAGATGTTTACTGGAGTTAGTGACGCTGTTGTATTGTCGCACCTGTTGCAGCTCAATCATTAATCCTAGTCATCTGCCTCTATTTCTAAGTCTTGACTTGATTCACAAACAACCCAGCCCAAGGTTCTCACTCACTAATTAGTTTTGCAATTTGGCACACATTCATCAAATAAGTTCACGTGGAAGGTACATGTGTATATATAATATCTTTATATCATCCAGAGCTTGGAATTTTCGTCTTTTGATTGTATTTCTTCTTTTTTCGTTTAGCTTTCCTCTTATTCAATCTCCATGTTTCGCCTCTTTTTATCACTGATCATGAAAAACGTGTATTTCAGTGAAATTTCACAAAATTACACCAGCCTATTTCTTAGTAAAATGATGCAACAAAGAAAATAATTTCTATAATCTAAAGTTTTCAAGGTTTCGATACTCGCTATGTCTCCGAACAGTCCTTAACTCCATTACAAACGGGTTTTTTAAAGCGACCACTATCAAAGCAGTGTTGTTCAAAAAGGCGAGTTCGCCAACCTGATTTTTGGGACGGAAATTTTCATTTGCATTTCCCATTTTGTTTATTCGGCCGCCTTGACTCTCTTGAAAATCAGAGCGAAGTGCGAACGTGGTGGCGTCAGGATATGTTTCGGGACTCCCAATTTCCATACTTAAATTGAGTTTCCAATAAAACGCCTCACCGATTTTAATGGTTATTGATTATTTCGTCTTTTTAGGGCATTCTGTAACATTTCATTCAGAAAAATCCGTTAAATGTCATATGTGATCAGGAATTTATGATTTTTGAATTTAACGTGAACAGGAAGTCAAGTTTGTGAAATCATCCATGTAGCCGAAACGTTTCAGTTTTGGGATTCCTACCAAAAAGTTGCCAGTTAGTCTATACGTACATGCATAATATATTTGCACCCTGACTATTGGGTCTGGGTATGTGTCTGTTAAACTTTAATGTCATAGACCCGCAGTGCAGTTTCCGTAACAGAGACAATATGCACAAATAAGTTCATAAATTACTACTTAGTAGTTACTGCTGGGTAAGACACATTTTTCAAATTTATGTCTTTTGGGAAATGAACGAGAGCAGCCGCTGATGTTAATTGAGCGTACGCACTACTGCAAGTGCACACAATATGATAAAGTATTATTCGTCCTAATGTGAACGACTACCTACACAGCTCGGCCAGACTCGTACATATGTATGTTAGTACACACTTTTCCATTACATTTACGTAATGCTTAATTACTAATGGCAGATGAAGGAAATTAATTTTAGTTAAGTTTAAGCGTCTTTTGAATCTCTTTTTATTGACTTTGGCAACTGTGAGCGCATTGGTTGTTTACATGTAAGACGGACACGCACACGTGAACGTCACTCTCAAACTGCATTTTCCCTGACCAATTCTACGTGCACACTAATTGACCTATCGCCAGGATTATGACGGACGGCTTAATTGACCAATCAGAACGCAGAATTCTTGGCACACCTTCGTCTGCGTTTCCAAACCGCCATTTTACCCAACAAACCACACGCAGTTGAATAAAACTTACTTTAGTCTGTAGCTCAAGAAATTGTCCGCTAAGAATGGGGAAACGGTGTTGATATGACGTGTGTAGCCCCGACAGCCGTTATGCTGCTCCAGAATAATATCCCGTCATTTTTGGCATGTCCTAAGCCGAAAAATGATGTTGAGAAGCGTATACTATGGATCAAACTGTACGGCCATACGAGCAGCTGAACTTAGTGATGTTGCTTGATAACTCGAAGGCTATTATAAACAAGAATATATTAGTTTCTAGATACGCACTTTTCAGCTTGGTGGCCATAGTGCAGGGCTATCTCAGATTTTGACTCCCGAGTTGGCTACGTCTGGCCGCCTTTGTCTCGGCACCTGCTGGATCTCAGCACTCTAGCGGTAGTCCCCAGAAATTGTTGTTTTTAAGGCCATTTTTATTTTATGTTTTTTTTTATTTATTTCAACCTAATGGACATTATTTTGTTTCGTATCAGAGGTACATTTTTGTTATTCATAAACCGTAAGCTGGCGTTCAACTGAACTCTCCCGGTCAAAATTCAAGAGATTCGATCGGCACAGGGAAGGGCACTGGATTACTGCCGGAACTCAAAGCCTTGGTCGAGCTGTTGTCACTAAAAATAAACTGTTGAATTACTTTTTGACGTGTACCTCTAGCATAGACTATGTCTGTACAGTTAGAGAGAGCTCATTTTGGTGTGGTTCAAACATGATATTTAGACTTATGAAGCTTTAAAAAAGAATTCGAGTTATTTTTGTAAATACCCTATTTTTGCAACTACCACACCAGACTTGTAATCTTTTGTAACCATACCACGACTTAGTGATCATGGTACCTTCAAAATGAAATGAAAGCTACCTTTATGGAATGAAACTACAAAAAATGCCAAGTTCATAAAAAGGTAGGCCTAATTTAAATGTCTTAATGGTGCAAATTCCATAGGCGGATTTGGGGGGGGCAGAGGCCCCAGCTCCCCCCCTCCCCTTGGCTGCCGCAAGCAAAATGAAANATGAGTTCTGGTTCAGCGGTCAGTGGTAGCATATACAGGAGTAACCCCCCGGACACTAAATGACTTAATAACCGCAGTCCATCCGCGGTCCAGCCTAGGCCATTCTCAATGTACCTAAACTACACGCTTAACTGATTCACAAATACGGGAACGGACTCACAAAACACGATCCATTCACCCAAATGCACGGGACACGGACTCACATCCACGAAGAAAGACGGTTAACGGACCGCTAAACACGGTTTACGGACAAAATGTAGATGTCAGCTGACCCAGGTAGCCGATGAGTCCGTGGCCCGTGTTTGGCGGTCCGTTAACCGTCTTTCTTCGTGAATGCGAGTCCGTGTCCCGTGTATTTGGGTGAATGGATCGTGTTTTGTGAGTTCTTCCTGTGTCTGTGAGTCAGTGAACGGTGTTTGCAGGCACGTGAGTGGTGTTCATGCGTCTGTGACCGTGTTTATGAGTCCGTGTAGTTTAGGTACCTTGATTCTTTGGCTGAGCCTCAACCCAACCGAGTTCAGACCGCGCCCAGGCGAAGCCTGACGTCACTCCGGTTGATGACCACACGAGGCCTGACTGAGGCTGAAGCACGTTCAATAGGAAGCTATTTTCGATCAGCACTGTACTGTACGCTTATCTTCAAATAGTTGTCGCAATTTAAATAACGACTGTAAAGCTCTATTGATTAGAAGTCTTTGTGATTTTATTTCTAAATGTCATAACATTAGCATTAGTATCAACGTTGAGGTTTCTGTTTTATTTATGTTCTTACATATTTTTCTGTTGTAAATATGTTATCCTTTATTATGATATGATTTGTTTTCTTTACTTTTGTCATTCATTTTGTTTTATAGTTAAGAGCCCGAGTATAATGGCTCGTTTGATGGGCTAAAAATCTGTATTTATTTGTGTAGCAATAAAAAAAATCTTCAAATGATGTTGGACCGGAGACATGGGGAACATGGAGCACCAGTGTTTGTAGGCAGACAACTTCAGTGTCTTTTGGACTGGCATAGTAAATACGCATAATGAAATCTTTGCCCCCATTTTTCTAAAATTAAAATGAAGTGTTGAACCAGTAATCGAGATTTTAATCAATTATTTACAAAATTGTATTTTCAATCGTTTTTATAGCTACCGTTGGCTGTAAAAGAGAAAAGAAGAAAAACAATGTACACAACAAACACAATTGGTAGCCACTTTGATGTATCAGGGTTAAGTGTTTTATCCTGTAGCTTCAAAAGGTTTTCCGAAACGCTCCCGCCAAGTTTAGGTCACCTGCAACGTACGGGTTTTATGCTTGTCCATAACTTTGACAGTCATCACCCCGATCGTAGAGATGTCAACTCAGTGCTAACATCCCTGTTTATATTAGGGTTACCACGCTTGATCGGGAAAGCTTCTCTGTTTTTGGAGGATTACTGTCAATAGTATTCACAGACTACCGGTCAATCTTATAATGAAAACTGTGAGAATGCCAGAATGTCATACTGGAGAGAGGAAATTCTTACAGCTTGTTAGTGTTCGTCGATACGAGTCCTCAGTTGTCGTCCAGACTCGCCAAGGTAGGATGCATCAGAGCACCACAACCAACCTGATACACTACGCCACTCACATTCTTGGTGTGTAGTAGGGCCTATCCTTGAGTGTGACCAACAGACTGCGGAGAGTGTTATACGCCTGAAAGGCTATCACGATAATGTGTTTCTTGTAAATACTGCCTAAATGCTCTGAAACACCCTGACTGTAAGGTAACGCAACGGCAAAACGCTATCCTTACTTTCAATCTGACCCAGGATTTTACAAGCCGAGTGATGTTGCAGGGTCCAATCGGGATACCCACGGCGAACACAAAAAGCTGAAAAACATTGGCTCTCTACCGATGGCAAATGCAGAGCATGCTCGAAGTTTTGACTCCATGAGATTGACTACGAGATTGCGAATATTATTGATACTGACAATAGAGATAACCCCACAAAAATCAGGGAAGCTATTCAGATCAAGCGTGGTAACCCCACCATAGACAGGGACACTGGCATTGAGTTGACACATATCC